>CM065425.1:62829733-63350043 GCA_033060865.1 Dorcus hopei
AGCTTTGTGTTATGCATTAGCTAAGACTAATTTTACTATGTTTTTCGAATAAATGGACTTTCAAAATTAAAAAAGAAAAAATTAAATAAGCAGATATTTTTGAATTCCACGGTGTTGATCAAGCAGGCAAACTTCTAATTGACAAACTTTATTGATTTTTAAATTTTTGTAATGAAAAATAGAGACTTCAAATATAATTCATATTGAAAAATATTTATTTATAAATTAATAGGTACCACATCAAATGTTCAAATAATTCGCCGTTTGTGGCCAACTTGCCCTAGAAGCTTTTATGAACATTATTTCACATTCTAAAAGTAATAGTCGCCCATTCTTCCCCGGTTCTACCTCTCAACTCATTCAAATCGCGAAAAGGAGTCATATTTTAAATAAGGTCACAGGAAGAAATTGTTTGGTATTAAATCCGGCGATCATGCGAGACTATCGTGGATAAACAAGCCTGCATTCAGTATGGTGCTTTTTTTTAACAATAACTTCAAATTTACAGTTGGTTCTTGTCCGATGAAATTTGTATCACAAAATCTTTTAAGCGGACACTAAATCGCACACTATACACTTAACGTTTCGCAGTCGTTCGACAGCTTCATCAGAAGGGAAGCAGAAATTTACAATTATGAAAAATTGCATTAAAATTCCTATGGTGCATAATCAAAGTGGACACCTGGTATACATAAAAGAATCTATTAACATAAATACCATTTAAAAAATTATAATGTTAACTAACCATAGTGGTCTAGTTTCTCACAGTATAGAAAAATTACATAATTTTAATTTTGGTGATACACCTTTGTCGCATTATGAAAATAATAAATACAAAAAAATTAATAATTGAAAATTTACACATTAATATAAATTTAAATAATATTAACACACAAGCTGATTTTCAAAATACAAAACGTCAGGTACCTACATATAATTTCTAATCTAAAAATAAGTCAGACTTGTTATTTTGAAAAATTAAATCTGGTTAACTTATTTCTAGTTTGATTTTTACATAATATTAGGAAACAAAAAATTGTTTACTGTCATAAAAATTTTTACTGGACACATTAATTTTACAAAGTTTATTTCAATTTTATATACAATTATACACTGACGAAGCAACAAAACCGTTGTGAAACTGAAAAAATAAAGATTGAAAACAGAAAGATTCTGTATTAAAGAAAAAGTAATAAAATTGTAAATGAAAAAGATTTAATGTATCAACCGTGCCCGCGTAGAAAAAAGGAGGACTCCTAGATGTATTTTTTATTTTATTTTAACAAGTAAAACCGTCTTCTTACATTTTTCACAAAAAATCTGATTACCATTTACAGAATAAAATTGATAAAACACAAACATGAAACAACAAAAAATTGTTCTTTTGACACAGTGACAAGTGTTACTATTGTGAATTGGTCATGATTGTCATAAGCTTTGTATACGTGTGCCAGTGGCATAGCTAGAAATATCGGCCCTTCCGCAAGCATGGTCGGAGGGCCCCCTCCTTTATTTTGCTGTTGATTAGAATTAAAAAAAAACACAAAAATTTAGACTTTTGCAAAATACGTTTAATAAGCGAACAACAGAAAATAAAAATATAATAAACGCTACCTTAACACGTAAGAAAAGAAGTAAGAGATAATACAGATACAGTAGAATCTCGATATACGAATTAATTGGCAGAAAGGAGTTTTCGACTAAACTAAAAATCATATATCATATACAGGGTGTTTAAGAAATATATTCGGATATTTTATCTACTTATAGATCTCATCAATACAAACACAAAAGTCTAAATAAATATAGGCCCGAAAATCAACCGTTCCCGAGATACAGTGGATTCTGTAAAAAATACATTTCGCTTCTTAAACCTTCAGTAACCTTTCAATTTAAACTTATAGTACTGCAACTGCATTATTGAATGTAACTGATGATATATTTGAAGCTCGTGATCGTGGTAGAGCTTCAGTACTTACATTTCGTGATTATAGTAAAGCTTTCGACCGTGTCAATCATCGATTACTTAAGTATTACGGATTCGACAGTAATTTTGTTTTGTTTTTACAAAATTATTTGCAGGCACGCAAACAAAAAAGTAGTACTGAACAGCTTATCCTCATTAAAATCGGGTGTACCGCAAAGATCGGTTTTAGGGCCTTTGCTTTACATCATTTATACATCGGATTTCAGGAACTTTCTTAAAAATTATATTTTTCAGTTTTATGCAGATGATACACAGCTTCAGCACAGTTTCTCTGCTGTGCAGCCAACTTCGATTGTAATTAACTCAGACCTTACCACTTTACTGGAAATATCAAATCACATAATTGAATAATTATAAATACTAATAAATCGCTCGAGGATGTTATTTAATTTAAATTGGCTGAATATGTGTACTTCAGTACATAAAATAGTATTTAGTAGTAGTGCCACGTAGTCGGTTCCATAACGCAAATATACGTAATCCGAATGCCTTTTATTTTCCTCAATTTTCAACTGCACCCTTAAGATCCTTCACTTTTAAGCTGTTTCTTTGTATAATGGGGTTCCCTCGGACTTGAAGAAATTATCTGTCAAACCATTTAGTTACAAATTAAAAAACGTATTATAAGCGAACAGAGACGGACAGTAATTTCATTTAATTTAAAGTTGCATTTAATAATTGCTATTTATTTAATTTTTGAGTAGCCGCAATGATTATATTAATAAATGTAGGTTTATTTTGGTGCTTTTTACACTTACGTAGGTGCTGATTTCCATACTTTTTAGCTTAAGTATAAGACCATCAATTGTGCTAAACTTCGCCTAATAAAGGTTATTTATTGTCATTAAAAAAATCTTGATTAAAATCAATTACAGTAGATGTCCTCCTATGCATGCTCATCTCCATAAAAATGAAACCAATTGTGGTTAAAACCACTCTCATAACACACGTTATTAGGTTATTACTGCCAAAATTCAACGCCTTCTGCACGTACCTAAGTTTCATTTCAAAAACTCAAAAAATTCCGAAAACGGATGACTTGCGGACATACGTTTATTAAGACTTTTGTGTTTGTATTGATGAGATCTATAAACGGGTAAAACATCCGAAATTTTTTTTAAACGCCCTGTATATGTAAGAAAGAAGGCAATTTACTTTATAAAGGTGTTCGTCGGGATCAAAAAACCACGATAAAATCTTTCCTTTTTCTATCTACACTGTGTTGTTGATGTTATGTACTTTTTCTCAATTTACTTATCCAAAGCCAGGGCGCCCATACTCGTGGGTCCTTCCGTATTGCAGACCCTTGCTATGCAGTAGCTACGCCACTGACGTGTGCTCTATTTGTCACTTTGATTAAAATTTAATATATCCAAAAGTGGAAGATTTTTTTAATTTGTAAAGACTCCGTTGAATTTTTGAATGACATTGACGACCAATTTTTTTGCTCGCAACTGTACGTTGAAAATTAACAATTCCTGTAATTTCCTTTATTCTTTGTGATGGCTTGTAAAGATCTATTTATAGGCTAAACATAATTTCATAATAAAAAAAATGGAATGGTTCAAAATATTAGTCCCCCAAGAATAAACAGTTTCATTTTGTCTTAATCAATTTTGTACAGTTGCAGACAGAAAATTTCGGATGTCACTGTCATTCCACAGTCCAAGGTTGCCAGATCTCACGAAGAATCGTGAGATTTCACGATTTTCATCTGAATCTCACGAACTCACGATATGTCCTTAATGTCACGAATTCATTACAAGTAATTTTTTCATCAATCGTTTCTTAAAAAAAAAAATAATTTTATATTTAACACATATTTTTAAATGTAGATTAAATAATGTTACTACAGTCACTAAATAAATACAGTATTGCAATCCATATGCTTAATGTGTAAGACAAAGAAACCACTTTTCGCACTAAAATGGCCAACCTTTCTAGTGATTTTCCTTCCGGCAAGTTTAATCAAACTTAACATCTGTCAAATAAAAGGTTAAAATGCCAAGTGTGTCGTTGTTAGCGTTAGACATTTAAATTTCCCGCCAATATTTTGCACTAAAATGGCGGCTGATTGCGGTGCTGTAATTATTTAGTGATGGTAAATGTCACGAAATAGAACTGACATCTACTGATACATACATATTATATGTATCATATTTTAAGAATATCAGTTGTGTTTACTTTTGTATTACAAGAATAAAGATATATTTTATAAAAAAGGTTTTTTTTTAGCATACGTAATACAAAATTCCATTCTTCCCGACATCTCACGAATTTCCAGAGCAAAGCTAACGAAATCTTATTGAGTTGATCTGGCAACCTTGCCACTGTCATAAAAGTTGAAAATTGCTTTATGTAGGTATACGTCAGATGAATGACAGTGACATCCGAAATTTTCTGTCCGCAACTGTACGTCGTTACTTTTATGTACTGGACAGTGTTAAAATTTAAGGTTTTCAGGACACAAGGCAGATGGAGAGGGGGGAGGGGTAACATTACTTATTTAATGCATTCCTATAATGACTTCCAATTTTTCAACGACCTAGGAGCCATTATTTTGAAATAACTTGTTTTACAATAATTTTTAACAAGTATTTGTCAAACTAAATTTAATTTAATAAAATTTAATTTTCTATGCACCCGGTTGACCATATAAATATATAAAATGGTGGAGGAGCCGGAAAATAATTCACACTGAGCTCACCCTAAACTCTATAGTCTATAGGATGTACACGTGAACCTATTACAATGGGTGGTATGCATAAAACGAAGTAGATGCTAATACTTCTCAAATTAGTATATTGTTCGAAGTATCTTCTATTACATAAAGTACCTACTGCAGTTCTGAAGCATATACTACGAAAGCAAAGTTTATACTACAGCAAAATGAATCTGAGGCTTTGAAGTAGATACTACAGTAGGTGCTTCTACAGCGAAGTAAAAACTTCTATGTGCTCTTGTGCTCTAGTATCTACTAGATCGCATAGTAAATACTACGTTACTATAGTAGATACTTCACTTTCGAAGTAGGTGCTTGAAGTATTAGCATGTACTTCGCTTTATGCATACCACCCAATATTTCTAGTCTTGAGTGATGTTACGTAATTTTATTGTCTCTTGGTGCTATTGGTTAGAAACAATACAAGATTTTTTTTTCTTTCAAAATCTTTAGCGTTGGAAATATGATCTTTAGCAGGATTTAAGGTAGAATGCATATTGAAAGCATCTTAAATTTTCTTGTTTGTAACAAAAACATTTGAATCGATTTTAGTTTTTAGATTTTTTACATTAATGAGTTTCATCATCAACAAATTTAATTTATTCTTAATCGTCTGGCAATTCAAAAATTACCCAATGTAATACTGACGTAATATGTCTGGAATTGTTAATTACAAATTTAATGGAAAAGCTCCGGCTGAAAGTGAATCACGACCAGGAAGACCTAACTGAACCGTGGTGGCACTTCGCAGGTCATTTCGAATGCAAATAAATTAATCTTTCGCTGAAAATATGGAAGCGTGCGATTTTCTCTTGCCATTACCGCATTCCAATGCTGCACGTGGCTATACATGGCGAACACGCATTGTTTCGATGACCAATAGCGATATATCTTATTTTAATCGGAGTTAGAATTAGTTTAGTCTTTTTTATCCGCTAAACTTGAAGGATAATGCAACTTCTAGCTAACGTTAAGAGCTTCTTTTCGTGAAGCCTTCGACTCCAAACTGTTGAATTTGTATTATAATTTATTTAATTCTTGTTTTATTTAGTGTATTACTTTTCAATTTTTTGCATATAATCGTTGGCAAATAAAGTTACTTTGGTACTGTAACATATTTCGCTCTTTCTTCTCCTTTTTAGGTACCTACATAAAAAACTGGGTAGGTCCGAAAGTAGATCCCTGAGCAATCAAACTTGATTGTACAGTGGCGTAGTGACTGCATGCGCTGGAAGAGACCACGAGTGTGGGGCTCTGACTTTGGACAAGTAAATTGAGAAAAAGTACATAATATCAGCAATGAAAATCAAAGATTTTATTGTGGTTCCTTGACCACGACAAACACCTTTTTAAAATAAATTTCCTTTTTTCTTATATACAGGGTGTTTAAAAAGCATGTTCGGATATTTCGCCCAGTTATAGATCACGTCAATACCAACACAGAAATCTTAATAAACGTATGGCCGCAAGTCAACCGTTTTCGAGATTTTTTGAGTTTTTGAAATGAAAGTTTTGTACGTGCAGAAGGCGTTGAGTTTTGGCAGTAATAACGTGTGAGATGAGAGTGGTTTTAACCACAATTGGCTTCATTATTATGGAGTTGAGCATGCGTACGAGGACATGTAAGAACATCTACTGTAATTGATTTTAATCAAAATTTTTTAATGATAACGAGTTGAAGTTTAGCGGACTTGCTAATCTTATACTTAACCTAAAAAGTATAGAAACCAGTACATATAATGCGAGTGTCAAAAGTACCAAAAGAAACCCATATTTATAAATAATTATTGCGTCTACTCAAAAATTAAATAAATAGCAATTACTAAATGCAATTTTAAATTAAATGAAATTACTGTCCGCCTCTGTTCACTTAATAATATTGTTCATTTGTAACTAAATTATTTGCAGATAAGTCCGGGGAGGACCATTATACAAAGAAACAGCTTTATGAGTGAAGGATCTTAAATAGAGTGCAGTTGAAAATTGAGGCAAATGAAAGGCATTCGGATTACGTACAGTATGAGCGTAAATGTTTGAGGACAAGTTGAATTTCCCGCCTTTCAATATTTTTCTTAAGTTGGTCAAATGCGTAGGTTACAAAAAAATAGACAAGTAAATTGTTCATTATAGATACAAGAAGCGGCAATAACTACTAACAGGTACATTAGGCAAGTGCGCCCCATTTTGTCTTGCGAATTTTACAAAATTTGCACGGGCAACACTGAACAAAAAATTAATTTTTTAGGACGGCCACACACAAAGAGTAAAAATCACTAGAAGGAGACGCGGGAAATTCAACTTGTCCTCAATCATTTATGCTCATACTGTATATTTGCGTTATGCAACCGACTATGTGGCACTGCCACTACGTACTATTTTATGCACTGAAGTACCCATCTTCTATTAGACATACTCAGCCAGTTTAAACTGATTAACACACGTGCGATTTATTTGTATTTATAATTAAATTACATTGATTTGATATTTCCAGTAAAATGGCAAGGACTGAGTTAATTGCAACCGAAGTTGACTGCACAGCATCAGCAGAAAAACTATGTTGAAACCGTGTATCATCTGTATAAAACCTGAAAATATAATTTTTAAGAAAGTTCCTGAAATCCGGTGTATAAGTGATGTAAAGCAGAGGTCCTAAAACTGATCCTAGCGGTACACCCGATTTTAATAAGGATAAGGCGTTCAATACTACTTTTTTGTTTGCGTGCCTGTAAATAATTTTGAAAAAACAAAACAGAATTACTGTCGAATCCGTAATGCTTAAGTAATCGGTGATTAACACGGTCGAAAGCTTTACTGTAATCAAGAAATATAAGTACTGAAGCTTTACCACGATTACGAGCAGCTTCTAACATTTAACAGTTAGCAGTACTATAATAAACCACTATTAGTTTAAATTGAAAAGTTACTGAAAGTTTAAGAAGCAAAATGTATTTTTTACAGAATCCACTGTATCTCGGGAACGCTTGATATTCGACATGAAAATTTTGCTTGTTCCGCCGATTTTAGATTAGCAAATTTATTACATACGTTCAAATATCGTTTTACGAAATTACACAAAGCAGAAGCTCGTGGCAATTTTTTTTAACACAAGTCAGTATCACCAACCGCTCCTAGTGGAGGAGATATGTACGAGCATTCCACATTATTCAGTTCAAAGGGTACGAGGTTCCACGTTTAGACACATTTTGTAATCTTATTATGATGTTATTATTAATTCTTCATGACGTCAGCGATCGATCAATCCTTTTTTTTTTAATCCTTATGTTATCACACCGCTCAATCCCCCCCCAAAAAAAAAACCCTATCCCTTTTTGTAACGCAAATAAATTTCTGTTTGTTACTTACTCATTTTATTATGAAGGAAGTTGACAGGAAATTAATAACAGGAAAGTTTGGAGCAAAAAAATTGTCAATAAATAAACTGAAAAATTTGTTGATAGATAGATTGCAGGACAAAACAAGTGCAAATATGAAGTTGCAACATAAAAAGAAAAACATGTTTTCTCTATTACAAGGTCGCTGCTCTATCCTGGAGCAAAAGTAAGACGGGGCAAAACAAATAGTAGAATAACTGTTTATGTTTTTAAATTGTTTCAAACTCGAATTCCTACAAGTCGCAAAGCATGACTCATTTTAGAAACTTTGAAAAATATTTGCTATCCAGATCAAGGCCAAACAAACTTCTATATCCGTATTCTTTTTTTAAGAAAAAGTTTAAAAAAAGCAAAAAGATTTTAAAAAAAGGGGGACCGTTGCGCAGTTTCGTTCTAAATTTGCCCCAAATAAAAACACTTGTTTGCTCATATATTCGATCACGTGACCAATGTTTTGCTCCTGATTTAGTTTTAGACAAGCGGAAATGTGTGTAAATACAGAGAAGGACATGAAGTTGGGTCAAGTTCATTTTTTGGCGCGCCTGCTATCTTAATACGCATAATTTCAAACAAAACTTTGATCGGAATTAGAACACCACGTCTGGCCGACAACAATACGTGTCTGGTTTAATAATGTTGTACTACGTTGCACATTGAAATTCGTGACGTAAAAAGTAACTAGGAAATTCAAAACATTGTTGGTAAAGTTTTCAATACCGATACCTATACCCACGAGGTTAAAGCTAAATAACAATAGGAAACTTTCTTTTTCTCGAAACCTCTTAAACTAAGGCGTCAAAGCAAAAAAGAAAGCTTTCTATTTCTTGCACTTTTACCGACTTCTAATTAGAACTATACCATTTCTTGTATCTCTTTTTATTAATTTCTGTATACCGTATCTACTTCCCTAGATTTTAAAAACTACTACTAGAAGCTATCAAATTTTGCATCAGGATAAAAATAAGAGCTTTCCACATTTCCTCTTTTACTACCTACCTTCTGATTAAACGTCATTTCATAATTTTCTTATTACTTATTTTCTTTTTGTTCTTTTTTTATTTATCGTATCAAATTTTTTAGAGTTTCAAACTAACAGTCTTTCAAACGATGACTGTCGATACAAGTACATATACAGGTGTCTTGAAATGAGGTAGTACCAGACGATTAAAATTTTTTTTATTAACACTTACCTTGTAATTTGGCCGTCATTAAATTTAATTAATTTTTATAGTTTAATTAATTAAGAAATATGTATTTGAAAATTTATTATTAAACGAAAATAGTTTTTTTTTACATAAGCGTTTGCGTATATGTACAGTTGCGATCATAATTCATGGCGCTCACAGAAAGCTTACAGAACATCGTACCCATCTCCTTTGCAACTATGAACGTCGAATGCAATCAAATTTTACTTCTTAAAAGCGAATCTGGGATGTCGTAAATTATTTTTTGCTTGGAAACCACAAATAAAATGTCCACGATGAGTTTTCCTGTAAAGGTTATGTCATGAACTATGATCGCGACTGTACATATTATTTTCTGTGCCAGGAAGACTTGGCATTTTTAATTCTAGTAATTTATTAAGTAGCAGTAATTTTAAACTCACTTTAATTTAATTTAAATTTTAAATTTTTGAATAAAGTATTTTTTACTTAGTTTTATAATTATTTTTTACCTAATTTTATAGTTTATCTAAATAAATGCAATAAAGTAAACCTAACTACACCATAGAAAATCAATTTCAATACTAATAAATTTACAGCACAATTCGGTAGATTAATAAATTTAAAAAAAAATCTGTTTAGGAGGAAAGGTGACAAAACAAAGAAAGTAAATGAACAAAATTTTAAATAAATATATAACAATAACGTAAAAAAATTTACAAAAATGAAATCGATTTTAGAGCATAATTCAGTAGATTCATAAATTTAAAAAAGAAACAATTAGAAGCAAACAATAACAGAACAAAGAATTATTTGCCTTCCACATGATCAACAGATTATTAAAAAAAACTACAATAGATGGCGTTGTTCAATACCTCCCACAAATACAATAAATTTCGTCCTGTACTGACAGCAAGTGACATTTTGCTTTTTAATTTCCGCCACCTACGTAAAAGCAAACGAAAAAGGAAACATTCGGCATGTTGTGAATCACGTTGTTGAAGTCTTATAACAATAATAATGCACGTTATTTGTTTGTTAACATCCAGAAAGGTTTATTAGTTGAAACTTTGCTCAATAGATGGTGGTTTTCCAATATAAGTGAGATTTATTCTACATTTCTACATAAAAGAATAACTATGAGCTGTCTAGGGACTGCCACCTTCCAGCTTCTTTTTAAGAAATAAAATTTAAAAATCTTTTTTTAGAAAAAAATCCCTTAACCCCTAATAATTTGAAAAAGGACCCTTAAAACCCTTACGCTACTTTATTTCAGAATTTTTTGTCCCAAATACACTATTGGGCTATATTTGTCCCAGCAAAGTTTCAAAAAATCCCATTGGTAACAAATTACATCGCATCTGCGCTAGTTTTCTGTCCCAACCGTATCTGGAATCCTGGCTTCACGATCATAAAGTTGAAATTGCATTGATTTTAATACGAGTTGCCTAATCCTGTTAAGTCCTGTTCATGAGCTGATGTTATGAAATTGAATTAGTGTTTTTTTATTTACAGTTTTTACAGTTGGTTCTTGTCCGATGAAATTTGTATCACAAAATATTTTAAGCGGACACTAAATCGCGCACTATACACTTAACGTTTCGCAGTCGTTCGACAGCTTCGTCAGAAGTGAAAAATATGTTGTCAAAATAAACAAGGTTGTTTTTTTATTGTTTTTGTGCTAGGCTTTCATAATTTGATTGTAATATGGCTAGGTAAGCAGGTATACATATATTTTAGAATCATTTATTTCCTTTTGTAAAATAATAACCGATAATTTTGAGTTGTGAAACATATTGTAGTGATATACGCTTTACCTTGGTGAAGCCAATTTATTATGTATCGACGAATCCTTTTAATTTCTTATTTAATTACTTCTTTGTTTTTTCCTTTTTTATTTATCTTTCAATAGGATTCTTCTTATTATTTGTGAGGCTTTTTGTAGATCGTGAGTCTTTCCAGTTAAGAAAGTCTTTTTATAATTTATAATTTTGAAAAAGTGTATGTATTGTAATTTCTAATTCTTTTTATAAATCGATCACGATTGTTGCTAATCGTATCCAATCTACTGTTAATTAGAAATTTCAAGAATTTGTATATTTTAAAATTACTCTGTTTAGATGACCGAACTACGATTGTTGCGAATCGTATTTTGATACATCCGTTGAATAACTTTTAATATGGCTTTAAATTTTTATCAACGATTGTTGCGAATCGTAGACGATAGTATTCGTTAATCGACTTAAATTTAACTGTTATGTGTTGACAGTTCTCTAAAAATTTCTGACAATTATTATATAAATTTTACTCACTGTGATATTTCTTCCTTTGCAAGATCTTTCCTTATTTAAAATAATAGATCTAATTCAGTCTAATTAAAGAACTTATAATAGTATTGAGAGGTATGATTGTGAATGAATTTTTCGTTTTCGTTTGCCTTAATTACAACTCGCAGAAAAATTATTTTCCATGTTAACCGTTTTTATGGCAACATGTCGAGCTTTTTCAAATCGGATTTTAATTTCCCCTTTTTTTATTAAACTTCAAATTTTAATTCTGACGTTAATCAATGTCAATTTAGAATGTCGTGTAAATTTTGTTATAATACAGTTTTTTCTTAATATATTAACAATTTGTAAGTATGTATTCAATATTTATCTAATCTTAATATAATATAAACTTTTCCTAAACAGATATCCCAAAAATAAACCCATTAATAATTTTGACATCCCAAACTAATATTTATAATTTCAGGTGTTGATCCAAAGTTTTTAATATTCCGATGTCCCCTCCTTCTGCCGTCTTCATCTGCACGCCGTCAGTCCCTGTCATCTGTCGTCCTTAGCAGCATGCGACGTCCGTCCACAACTTTAGGTGAGCATCGGATGCAATGCCCAAGGTGATGTCGTCGGTCAAGTTTATTCAGGAACCTTTCGTTCGTACGCCGGAACACCTCCTTGTTTTTCATTACATGAGTTGGATAAAAACTTCTTGATTTGTTTTTAACGGAATTTATTTTATCTAGCTTTGGTAAGTTTAATTGTTTACTTTCTTTGAATGATTTTATTTTCAGATACTTTGTTTATGATGTACGTGTAGATGTGGTAAAATAAATAATTTGATATGAATTAAAGAAATTTTAATTGGATTTCCTTCCTTTGATGGTATGGTATGTATGAAACTTTCATTAATTTGGATAATATCACAGCAATATGTGTCCCATTAGTATTTTGACGGGTCATCCCAACAGTATAGAATGTACAAACTTTTCAGAAAACGGACTCTAAGGGAAGAAGAGCTCCAGCATCTCGCAGAGAATTTATCAGATGTACTTTCTTACATTTATTTTTGTGTCGCCATTCATAAAATAAAACATTCATAAGTTTTTGTAGTGTGTGTCAAATCCCGACTGGGACATATACGTCTCTTAGATCAATGCGGACGGGACACATATGTCCCAGGTAATAGCCCTATAAAAATAGAAGCAAACTTTAGTTATTTCCAATAGAAATGATTTAATAATAAACCACTGTTAAAATATATGAAGATATTAAAGAAATCTTAAAATAATAAAAGTCGTATTTCAGGAGTACCGTCCCTTGTTGGGACATATGTGGCCTTTTAGGAGCGAAAGAGTTAAGTTGGCCACACTAATTCTCCAAAACACTCTGTAGATAATCACCATTTGAGAGATGTTTAAATTGCAACATTTGAAGAGACTCTTATCTAATACAGAACAGAGAAATGTCAAACTTTCGCGACAACGTGAGATTTCCCATCCCTTTTAACTTTCTTATTTTTGAATTCAAAGCTTTTGCTGATGTTCAAAATTAAAGAAAATTAAAAGAGGGTTTGGGAATTCTCGTGTTGACATAATTTACTGCGAATTTTTCTTAAAATGTTAGTAAGCTATTCGCTATCGCCATCCCCCTCAAAGGGCGCTGTAATCGCTGCTATTATAGCCTTTGATTATAGCCACTCAAGTTAAAGAGGTTAGTCGATTAGTGACAGTTTTATACACTTCGAAAATAAGTAAAGTAACACTGTAGCGTATTTAGCAGAAACAAAAATGTCTTCAACAGACTCTTAAACCCTACTCTGAGTAGTTCTTTTGGAGCACGCAGAGCGGCGTGGCGATCGCCGGCGCTAGCGGACAATAAACCAGATTCTAATTAAAATTCTCGAGCTACTCTTCCGCTGATGAGGCCACAAATTAGGCCGAAATAGTTATCCAGAGGATGCGCGATGATTCCATTGCAATCAAAACTTTTAAAATTTACAATAAAAAAAATAAAAATCAGCACAGCCGTTTCGAAACAATTGAAGATCGACGTCATGTAATTCGGTGAGCTTAAATTGAAGTGGTATTTATAATGTGATATTTTTAGGTTAAACAGCAGTGAGTAAGTCATATTCTAAGTGATGCTTACAGTTAAGTCGAACTTAAACGTTTAGTGCAAATGGCCATTAGTAACTTTTTTAAAGCACCCCGTATATAATAATTGGAAATTTTATTTTATTAATTAATACACATAGCTATGGAACTCTAACTGTTTAATTATGTTCTTTATAATCTTTTTAGTTTTTTTTTCTGTATGACTGGTGCATTTACCTTCAAGAATATGTAATTGTTTTGTACGTACGGTTACTTCAATAAATTCAATTGTTTTTTCTCCAAGTCGATCTATAAATCAGTGACAATCGAAAAGATAAATTGATTTTTCAAAAAAAAACCGTCATATTTCTATTAATTCATTTTCGTAATTTATGTTTTTGAATTGACGTTTTGTACTACCCACGTATAAATAAATATTATCACTACATTTTATATTATTTTATATGTATTATTATTGTCATTGGAATTATTATTATTTTTTAATTGCGTTTCCTCATTAAGGAGTCATCCACTTAAAATGGTCACTTCAAATAATGATTACTTTTAATACCATGTTCTCTTTATTTTATTTAAACAATATAGTCTAATTGTTTATCTTAAGCAGTTATAATAATTTTGGAACAGATAATATTTGTCTAAAAGAATCTAGCAGTAACCAAAGCTAATAAATATTAAATAACTGACGAAAAATGTTTAATCAATATTCAAATTTCATTCCCCTCAAAAAAATATTAAAAATTAACAAGCGTTAATAACTTAAATTTATTTATTTTTATTCATTATACAGGCTGCTTCCTAAGTACGTTCCAAAAATTGGGGATGTGATTTATATTAATGTGTTAAGAAAAAATGCACCTATGCAAGTGCATATTAAGGGGGCTATGACCAAAAACAAAACCTAATACACACAAATTCTCACACTTGTGACGCGCCCACTAAGCTCTGTTTGTTTGTTTACTTCCCGGACCACTAAATAGACAATAAACTGTCCAAACAAACCACAACAATTGAAATTTATTGTTCCCTTTTAGGTAGTGAGCACTTATCTTCAAAGAGTTCCGGGAAGGATCATCCAGATGTTAAAACTACCACTAACATGCCTTAGTCTGGCCTCTGTCTGTTCTACCTACTCGAGTCAAAGGTTTTATTGCCGGCCGGCTACTATCGTTGGTCCTAATGACCTAGATCATAGGTTCTCAAACTAATTTCGTCTACCGCCCACTTTGAGAATCAATTATTTTCTAACGCCCCCTAAAATTTTTAACTTTACCATATCTTAAAAATCACAGTCGCAATCATTACTTTAATAACATTAGTTAAATTATAGCCTGCCATATATGAGTCTTACCTTGTTTCTCTGTGCCCTTTACCGTCCCCCTTTAGGCTTCTAGCGCCCACTTTGAGAAAGACTGACCTAGATTATTTAGAGTTGAATGTCCCTTCGGAACTCGTGCGATAAGTTGCCAATCGTTCTAGTATTTCCTAATTATAGCCCGATCGTCAATGTAACCCCGTAATTACGTTGTAATCACCTGGTTCTTTTGGTGCGAGCAGTAAAAGAACTCTCCAGGACAAGGAATTAGATAATTTCAAGTGAAACGCAACAATTAAATTTAATTAATTATTTATTGAAAAAAAAAATGGGAAAACTCCTGATATCTGCCTCTGTGGGGCCAGATATCGTCAGCGTAAAACCCTTGCGTTTGAAATAAAATACAAAGAAACAAAAATTACGATTTTCCGAAAGTACAGAATAACTCGCTTAACAGATTTCACTTTCGAAAATCGGCGCGATCTACTTTCTTTCGATTCACACCGTTGGTGGTTTAATGTCTACACAGATATTTGTTGGAGAGCTCTGCTCCTTAATTAGATTAATAATTAATTGAATTTCAACTTAGCTCGAGTCTTGGTACAAGTGTTCGTCACTTCTGATCGTACTCGAAGACTTCTTCTGTTTAATAAACCAACGCACAATGTGTAACAGTGGGACTACAGTGTACTTAATTAATGGAGTTAATTAATGAATTAATCAGATGTTTTGGGGAAGTATGTGATACAAAACATCAGCGATCAACTTGCAAGTAAATCAGTAGCAACCACCTGTTTTTCAGGGACTCCCGTGGGAGGTGTTGGGTACCTATCTCTAGCTAATCTAATTAATACGGTGGAGTGTAGTGAGCCGAACTTCTTCTACTCCTACCACCAGAGCGTTAATTAATTGCTTTGAGGGCATACTCACTTGCCTGTTTTCCAGGACCCTCTGTCTGTTGCTCTTTCGCCGTCTAACCTATCTAATTAATTTATAGCGCAAAAAATTAGTTTTGACTATTTTTGCACTCCACTATGGGTGGTTTTGGCATTGCAGTCTCTAGGCAATCGCTTCTAATTAACCAACAAATCGCTCGGCAAAGACCACAGTTTGACCCACACACATATACAAGGTGTGAAAGAAACTTTGTTAAGAAGATGGCTAGGAATATGTAGTTCAAATTGTTTGGTTTCGTGATTCCACGAAATTCGTAATGCCAATTAATTGTCTTGATTTCCGAGTTAAATTGTGCTGGCACACGTGATTTCGGCGGCAGATACAACTTGCCTCACGCCAGTGATTGAGATTGGCGACTTCCCTGTACAAATCGAAAAACAACCTCTAGTGTTTCCAATTTGCCGGAGAAAATTGTGTTGCTTTGTTGAAGCCTAGTATCCGAGACGAGAACCGATGCAGACCACACGCCGTTTACCCTTAAAACTAACCTGCCTAGCTGCCCTATCCCATATACGTGGGTATGCGTATATGGGTAATGGATGCTGAGGTTAGTATGAGATGTGTGGTAGAGATTCGTGTAAGCGTTCTCGACAGTTACTCATCAAACGTAGCTAGGGAAACCTTGCTGACATGAGTACTAGGGGGAGGGGGAGCCCACCGGTCCCTGGTGGAAGTGGGAAGACCGCACCGGACGGGATCCCCGCTGCCATTTTCTCTATGGGATATGGGCTGACGCCCGGGTGCCCTTGATGTACCAAGTACATTAGAGAGGAATTGGTTGTTGCCGGAGAAAATCCCCAAGGGTACAATGTTTTCTAAAAGTACACTGTATGGAATTCCCAGGTAGATGCGGGGAATAATTAATTGTTGTTGGTTGATTAAATTACAGAATTGGTCTAATGCCTAAAGAAACAATGACCAATAAATTTTTCTAAAATGAAGGTCCCTCGTGAGTTTTAATACTCGCTGAAATGTAACTAAAATAATTACAGTTGGTTCTTGTCCGATGAAATTTGTATCACAAAATCTTTTAAGCGGATACTTTTCACTTCTGACGAAGCTGTCGAACGACTGTGAAACGTTAAGTGTATAGTGCGCGATTTAGTGTCCGCTTAAAAGATTTTGTGATGTAACTAAAATAGTTTGATTAAGTTATCTAAATGCAATGTCAGTATGAACCGTACTGACTTTTTAGTCTAATTATTGCAAATCAAATTGTCCCTACGCAGTTATTACCACCAAAGGTGCGCTGAAGGAAACGAATAAATGTCAATTTCCTAAGCCGTCTCACATCCGCACTGTTTCACTTTGATTAAAGCACTCGCGACGCACGAGTTTGTTTTTAATTGCCCTTCTTAACTCACTGTATTTAAACCGTACCGAAATAATGATTTAACTATAAAATGAATAAAGACTACCAGCGCTTAAGGAAAGACACAACTAAGACAAATTAGAAATGAATTCAATCGTTCTAAAGCGTCAATGCTATCTGTCTGTTTCTTCTCGTCCCGTACTTCCAAGAAAACAATTAAAACACACCCGCGGACTTTACAGCGAAATTCTGAAATCACTTCGACCAATGGTAACCGTTGATTTTAATTCTAGCCCACGCCTTTGAATGCATTTTCTCACAAACACCTATAAATTATGCGCTTCAAACTGTCATAAGGAATGTGTCTGTCTCACGACATCTGCGATTTGTTTTCTCTAACTTCATTTCAAAAGCCTCTTGAGTTGACAAAGAATTATGATGCTAGACTTGGAAAAGAAGCAGACAAAAACAAAACATTTCAACTTGAGCGTAATTCGATATGCCTTTTCCGCTAATGTACATGCATCTGTGATTTTAACGCGACAAACTTTTGTACAGAAATTCGAAATACAAAGATAAAGGTTACTCGGTTGGCAGATTTATGGCTCTCTGTGTGGTCCATCATTACTCGAAAAGGGCTGCACGTCGCCCTGCATTGCTGGCTTATCGCTTGCAAAAAATACCAAGAATACGGACATGTGTTTGTTATTTTAAAACTAAACATGTAACAATCGATTTTGTTTTGAAAGCAAATTTAGCGAAACGTTTCAGTACCTGACACTTACTGCATACCAAAGAGAAAGTTGTAGTAGAGTTTATTGAAAATAATATACAAAAGACTTCGATTTATAGAAATTGCGAAATTTTCGTCGAGAAAAAACGACCAAAAAAGAAAGGCTTTGGAAATCTGTTTACGAATAATCATCAAAAAGCGTGGAGAACTTGAATGTTTTTTGCGTGTTGTTGTTTGGTTAATTAAAGTAATTACCGCCTTAGTTTTTTCTTATTATTATTTTAACTTATCGACCTCATATATCTTGGAGAACACGAGCGTTAAATATAGATACTCCTCTCTGTTCATTTCAACTCAAATCAGCTTATCAGCTAGCTATTTTTCGTAATGTTGAACGAATCAGACTTTCAATTCTCCAAATAATTTTAAAAAATAACGTTTTATTTCATTCATTAAAAGCGGAAGCGAAAGGGACTTTTTAATATTATCTTAGCAACAAACTTTCAGACAGAAAATCAGGAGTACATCATCAGTATGATATACAGAGATTGAAGACAAAGTAGATTAAGCAAGGTAAAGACAAAGACTTTTGGTCTAGGTCGTCCTAATTACTAATGATTATTTGATTACTGTAAAAAAATACGCCTTCAACAAAATTAGTTGAAATCAATTTTCGAATTTTTTTAAACAGTTCCTGGTGCGTTTGATCATATAATTGTTGTTATTTACGTTCTCCTCGTGCGAAAGAACTTGAAGAGTCTTATTTTAGAAACATCATGACGTTCTTGGTTCCAAAGAGATTACGAGTTCGCAGAGGCGCACTTTCGACAGGTCCCTCACAAAAAAAGTATTTATGTGACCCAGAATTAACTACACCGATTAAGCGCCGTTTTATCCGCAAGAAAGACGAGTTATACATAAAAAATAGGTTACTTTGTGCATACCATTTATGCAATGGCGCTAATTAAATTAACGAGATACGACAATGAAATTTGTTTATTTACTTTAATAAAACAAAACCGGCTTTTTTGTTTGGTTTTCATGTCCGTGTGCCAACCGAAAGAAATAGTGATAATAATTTTTAATTCCTTCTTTATCTCCAAATAAATTCGTTTCGTCTAAAGCCCACCACTCATGCAGCGATTTATCGTTGTTCGTCAAATACCTACTTATATCTTCCAATCGTTAAATAGATTGTTAAGGCCCGATTTTACAATCGCGGATAAGCATTATTCTTAGAATAACGTGACGTAGGCGTGACGTAGATATGGAGGAACATTAAGGGATATTCGGCGAGCTGTTATTCCGTCCTTATTCCACGATTGTAAAACTGGGCCTAGGTGTATGCGAATATAGTTTGTGGTTTTTGATATAATAATTTATTCGTCAGGTGTGCGGGGGGGCTTAAAAAATACTGTTTTGATTTTTTTTTTGTTTGCAATTCTTTATATACTTATTAGCTTATGCAACTTTTTCGGGTGTTACATAGCATTCTATTTGCATCTTTTCTTCCTCTTTATTCGACGTGAGGTTTCCAAAATGAATGTGTAGGTTGACCATTTATTGAAAAATTTATTTTAATTGAATATTATTAATAAACTGCGATGTTTTATAATTGACAATATCGTAAATATTTTGTTTGTGCTGTTCACGTCGCAAAAATGCACTTATCAACGCATTAGTGACACACGATTAGCATTCTAAATGCAATACATAATAATTCAATTGGCACTTATCCCGATAAAGCTTATATAACTTTCTCGTGTCGAAGAGCGCAGTTTTCGTAAAGAAAACCAGGATTTTCTGCGGGTTACTTAAATATTTCGGCGGCGGTTACATGCGACACCGGGGTCAAGCTGATACAGTGCAAAATAATTCCAAATATGCGCGGATAATCGGAAACGGGGAAAAAAAACAGCAGATATGAAAATTATATGAGTAAACAGCGATTGAAAACACTTAAGGAGAGACGAAGTAATTGAAAAGATTTTATTATCTCGGAAATGAGTAAGACGTATTATTTAAATAACAACTTCGATACGAAATTGATTTTTAAAAAATTGAAAGAAAAGGTAACACTTTTACTTTCGGCAATTAAACAAGAAATTAATTAACAATATAAAAAGAAGGTATTACGTTACATAATTTTCTAGCGTATGCATATTTCTACATTTAAGAACAATTGGGAGAAAAAGTACGTATAAAATATACAGAACGGGAACAGATTTGTGTGACGTAGCAGTTTGCATAATGGGATTGGATCCCCCTTCACGACAACGAACCGGCTCATCGTGCGTTCTCGATCACAGAGTTTTTGGCCAAATTCAACATTCCTGTGCTTCCACAACCATCCTATTCCCCTGATATAGCTCCTGCCGACTTTTACCTCTTTCCTAAATTGAAATTTTCCTTGAAAGGAAAGAGATTTGACTCAATTGAAGACATCCAGGCAAATACAGAGAGGATTCTTAACACCCTTAAGAAAGAAGATTCCAGGAATGCTTCCGAAAGCGGAAACACCGTTGGAGTCGGTGTGTACAATCAGAGAAGGACTACTTTGAAGGAGATCCATCATCCATCACAATAACCTCCAAGTACCGCCACTTTTAAATTACAAGCCCAGTCTTAGAACTTTCCAATCACACCTCGTATCTAGGTTTTACTAATTACTAACTAATTATCAACAACAAAGAAGGCGGGGCCCTCCGACCATGCTTGCGGTAGGGCCCGATATTTCTAGCTACCCCAAACTAAACCAAATCAGAGAAAGTTAAACAGACCGAACACTTAGGGATTACAAGGAGGCGAAAATAACGAAGTCAACAGGAAATTACTTGATAGGAATTAGAGCATATGAAGCACTGAAGAAAAAATCAAAAGAGATCTCGAGGAGCCTACCTGCGAGTATACATATAGAATTTCTGAATGCATTGAAGAAAAAAAATTAAATGGGATCTCGAGCAGCCTACCTGCGAATATAAGTATAGACCTAAAATCCTGAAAAATGAATAAAAGAGAAAAAAATTAATTAGCTCTGTGAAAGAAGAATCAATTGAAAAAATCAGTGTATGCAGAAGAAGAAAAAACCAGAGTTACACAAATAATCAGAGTTCAAAGAGCGAAATAGTCGAGGATGATGAAAAATAGATAAAAGCAGAAGAAGAGAACCACAAAAGTCATAAATAGGTGCAATGAAGTAAGATTGGAAAAACGATGGGGATTAATGGTGGAAGAACTCAGAAACCTTAAGCCTACATAACCTATAGAACTACAGGATATCTATATACAGAGTAAAGACAAAGATGGCATACACAAAGTGTGAAGATATGCGACGAGCAAACCATGTAGAAACGTTGAGCTTGAAGAAGAACAAACCGGTATGGCCAACCCCAAATTACATAGACAAAATCAGAGCTCAAAGAGCGAAATGTTTGAGGATGATGAAAAATAGATGGACGAAAGAAGCGTTAAAGAAGAACAAACCAGGAAGTGAGAAGACAATGTGGCCAACCTCAAATTACATAAATAATAAGAGTTCAAAGAGCCAGATGGTGAAAAATAGATGGAGGAAAGGAAACGTTGAAGAAGAACAAACCAGTAAGTGAGAAGACGGTACGGCCAACCTCAAGTTACATAAATAATCATAGCTCAAAAAGTGAGATGATTGAGGATGATGAAAAATAGATGGACGAAAAAGGAAAGTAATAAATAGAACAATAAGATGAAAAAGAAAGTCACAGAAGTGATAACTAGGTGCAATAAAGTAAGATTGGCAAAAAAGATGGGAATAAATGGTGGAATAACTCTCAAGCCTACAAAGCCTATAGAGCTACAGTATACCTACATTACACAGTAAAGACACAAACTGTGAAGATTATTTTTTCATTATGAAACACTACGTCGTACAATCGGTTTCCAATCTGTATAATGCAGAAAGCCTGAAATAGAATGTGGATGGTAAGAAAAGGAGGGGAGGTCTTTGGCAAACCTAGCGTCCTAGGAAATATTGAAGAGATTTGACCCAAGCTAAAAACACGCATTTATTTATTTTAGTTTTTATTTAACACTTCGTCAAAAACTTGATACATTTCCAATTTTTACCTTTTCTGCATTAGATTCGTCAAGTATTTTTCTTTCAGAAATAATATCTTCGTAATCGAAAATTTTAACATCGAAACTAAACCCATTTTCTTAACTTTTAAATTAGTGTTACAAGATAACACACAATCCGATATTTTTTAAAATTTATAAAATGTCTTGAACTCTCTAGTTCTAGTGACACTCGAAAAAAGTTTGTAACAGTGACCACATTTAAACAAAATTTCTTCAAACAAAACCTTGACAATGCCCGAGGTTATCGTCTCACAATGTTGTTGAGAAGCGCCGAACAAGAAACCTTCGTCGTTGAAAAATTAGCGCACTCGTTGTGGGTCCCGCACGCGCTCAATTTTTTTTAAAACTATTTTTAAATCAAAGTCTGCGAAGGCTTCCACATAATTATTCGAGATAACATATTACATAAATTAAAATGATTCGCGATAATTAATACGCAAGCCGGTTTTATTAGGGAAGTAATTTCTGCATGTGTCATCTTCTCATTATCATAAATTATTGTGAGATTATGCTTGTTACTGGGGGCTGAATAATATTAAAGCAAGATTCCACTGAGGCATCCAATTTAATACTGAATACCCGACAATAATAAATAAATTGATCATTTCCTGTGAAAATTCTGCGTTGTTTTAAAGTAATCGCACGTGGCATGCGGCAATGTATTATCGCATGCCATTAATTACCTCAGTGGAATACGGCCTTTAGAGGATCTCCTCGTTGAAGCAAAAGCCAGACTCATGTATCGTTCGCTTATTTTTAGCTTCATCCATCAATCAAAAAATTTGTTTTCCAACGCACTGTAAACATTTCTTTTGCCTTTCCAGAAAGCTGTATCTCATGTGATCGTTATCGTTCTTGTTGACTGAAGTTGACCTTTAAAAATTGTATCTAACATGTGCCTATCAGTTTTTATATAAATAAGGAGGGGAATTCCATTTTTATACACTTTGCGGAAGCTACGAAATATGTTGTCAAGAAAAAAGTGAAAAAATGAATAAAACATTTGAGTTTCTTTTTAAAATAGAAAGTTGCAAGTCAAGTTTATAATCGTACAAGTACTAACAACAACATTCCAGGCCCAGACGTCTGTAATATCCAATAATAATTATTATGAAAATAAAGCCTCATTGTTTGTAAACAGCTCTATCGGCTTTATTAAAGTCAGATTGGTTTCAATTAATTACTGTTTTTTTTTTCTTCAGTTTCTAACTTGATTATTTGAGAGTTTTTTCGAACACGTGGTAAGTGTGATAATATCCAAAACACGAGCGAGTGTTATGCAATTTTTAAGTTGGCGCCCAACGCGGGTTGAAAAAATTGTTTTGCTTGGAGTAATTAAGGCAGAAGATTAGCGCACCATTTTAAAGAATCTAGGAACTAAGTCAATTAATTCCAAAAAAAATCTAGGAGCATCTATTAATAAACTGTTTATTTAAAAAATGAAATCTCTGTACAATACAAAATTCATTAAACAATTTCATAAACGTACAACCTTGGAATGGGCGAAATAAATAAACGTTGCACGAAAATTTTTTAATCAACTTTAAACCAATCATGTTCGTGATTAAACTATTAAGTTACCTGCTAAACCTAACAATCTCAAAAGTGTTATTTTAAATGCCACAGGTGCTTACAGTCTGTCATTGAAAGTGTCGTTATTGTCTATTGCGGTTCAAAAACAGAACGATCGCTCAGTCTAAAACGTTCGAGTGTACTTTAGTGAATTGGATAGCAGCTAAAATTTAGTCTCCTCTGGACCTTTACAGACACAAAAAAATCGATGCTTATTTGAAAACGGTGGAACACACGACACTCAGAGTAATTTTAAACTAGGCGATGACATTTTCCATGTTGCAAACACATACAATACTAAAAGTAAATAAATATAATCTCTTGTTAAAAAAATTAATGGTTACATAATTAATACATTGCAATTAATTAATGAGCTTTAAATTGTTCAAGCCAAAACACATATGTAATAATGATGTGGAAGTTGTAGCGTAACAGAAAATTTTGTCGATGTAATTATTACAAATTTTTTTGTTTGTAAGTTTATAGTGATTCTCTAACTGTAGCACAGGAGTCGGTTTTCTTTGGCAGTTTCCATTCAATTTCTAAAGTCCTCACGTCGGTAAGTTTTAAATTCTTTTGGTCTTTGAAATTCAATGTAAAGAAGAGATTTTAACACGAAAGACTAAAGCGTACACAGAATTTGTAAAATCCTACTACGAAATAAAAGTGGAAAGTTCGAAGAAAATGCCGAAAAACATGCGGTTCGAAACATTGTTATCACACCGTGTAATAGAAATGCAATCTCACTCAAAATTCAAAAGAAACTCGTCGATACTTTCACATATTACTCCTTCCTGGGCTTTCGCTTCTTGATTTTAGGGCTGTTAGTGTTGCTTTGAGTGGGGGTCTCGTTCTTCGAGTCCGATTCAGATTGCGAGTTCTTCTCACCGTCCGACTGAGAGTTCTTTTCACCTTCAGATTGGCTTGCGTCATCCAATAAATCATCCTTGATATCTTCATCGGCCTTCAAACACAACATCGCAACAATTTCAATGCAGAATCATTAAAAATCAAACTCACCAGCTCATCACCGCTACCCTTATCAGATTGCTTGTCTTCCTTGTCTTTGCTATCCGCAGTCTTGGCAGCACTGCACTTCGGGGGATACACAAGATCAAGGCAGCAAACTAAGATCTACAAGACAACACAGAAATAATTAAATAACTTTTCCATTCGCTCCTGGAACTCACCAATCCGAGCAGTGCTCCAAGGAAGATGGTGGCGATGGCAAAAATTAAATAAGAACCCCACGTTGGCAGCCCGAAATCTTCCATCAGTTGGTTGTGAATGTGCTAGAAAAATCGAATCATTCACTGAAACAACCCCCGAAAGAGTAACTTACGCGTAAGACTTGCGATAAACGGAAGAATGAAGAGACAACCGACATTTGGATGGAGGTCGGCGATTTCCAGCCGGGTACGGGGTCCACCGACATCCATTTCTTTTCCTCTACAAACGTAATGAACGAGTCCTTGTCACGGGTACCCTTGTACTGGCGAAATTCCCCATTCATAACACTTTATAAAAAAATACAGGTGTAAATATAATTGCGAAGGAGATTAAGGCCTGGTTTATCAAACACAAGTTAACTTTAAGTTAAAGTTAACCTTCAGTTAATTACCATAACAATTGTCTTCATATTAGTTACTATGGGAACAAACTGAAAATTAGAGTTAACTTGTGATTGATAAACCGGGCCTAGGAAACATAACATTTCTTCCAATTACAGTTCAGAACCGTTAAAATTAATTGCCCACCGAATTTTGACAGGTGTACCAACTGTAAAAGTTTGATCAGTGAAAGAAATGCCATAAAATTATATTTCTGTTAAAATGCATTAGGAAATTATTGATTATATGAGTGAAATGACAAAAAGGGAAATCCCTAGAAGACAAGTAGAATATATTAATAAACCAGGACGAGCAGAATGTGCTTTAGCCAACGTCCCGATGATATGTGGCTGAAGTAAGGAGATCTACAAAGGAACCTCAAGACTTGGAGGGAAGAACTTTCAAAGTGAAATAAATACAAACGGAAGTAATTAATGACTTTGCGCAATTCAGTTAAATCTGAGACATCCTATATACACTTATTTTTGTTAAAACATTGATATAAGTACTTACTGGAATATCGTTGGTAAAGCAGTTACCATGAATCTTCCACTAAGTCCGGGGGATGTGGTGACATCGACCTGAGCAACTTTAATACCTATATCATCGGACCATGTAGCATATTCCTTCCAAACGGGTTCTAAACCCTTACAGGCCGGGCACCAAGGGGCATAGCTGAAAAAAAAGAGACGAAACGCAAATTAGAATTTATGGTTTCTCCACTCAAATTCCTCCTTGTATACTCATGTAATCCGTATTAATGCATCAGGCGATTAGATAATTAATGGATTAGGCACGGCTATTATCAAATAAAAAAATATAAACATGTTTCGCCCAATACCCAATGACACGCCAGCAATTACTACGGGGAAAAAAAATTGTAAACTGAGGGCACTTACAATTCGACCATCCATTCTCCGGTGAGCATGTTCTTCCAGTTGTTTTCATTTAACTCTATAACTTTGTTATGTCCGTTTGCTGATAAGAAGGCACAAATTAGTATAAAAATTGTCAGAGAAGTCACTCTACCGCACGCCATGTTTACGAATTTGTCATGCGGACAGTGCTGCCAAAATCAAGGGCGACTATCTCTCCACGATGATGATTTCGACCAATGAGGTGCGAGGATATTTCGTTATTGTTACGATTGTTTAAATTTCAATTTGTTTAGGTATTTGTAAGCAAATATTATAATACTGTTACCAAGGTTAAAGTGCGTGTGAATAATTTGCTTTTTAGTGCGCAATTCGATGTATTTATTGTCATCGATGAATTAATCGATTTATATAATGCAATCAAAATTTTGCAGAATTTATTCGGGCTTGCAAATAAATATAGGAGAAAGTTGGCACTAATTAATTACTATATACATCTTCATTTGTTTTGTAACTCTTTAATTAGTTTTACATTTTTTTCTTGCAAAATACTTATTAATTTCTAATTAAACACGGTAGTTTCATATCCGTTAAAAATTTGTAAAATATGAAATTGAATTCATTTGAGATTTATTTTTTCTTTTCAATTTAAAAACTGCTGTGTTGCTTTACCGATCAATTCATCGGCGAAGCCATTGACGATGAATAATGTTTCTTTTTGCAGCTTCCTCGTTTGTTTAACTATTTTGGCTTACTTTAATACTTCTAATTAAACTACTTACACTCCATTCACGATAAGAACATAGCATTGGAAAGGACAGGACTTAACTTTCTACGCTTATTAATCAATGAGATGCATCCCTAACCACATGTGGTGTAATTTGATTACAACCACAAGTTTAGTGTTTAGTGTTGCTTTGTGATTATTTTGTACGCTTATGATTGGTGGAAACATGTTGCACGGTTACACAGGAACAAAGAGCACGGAAATTGTATAAACAACAGTTGGCGTCTTGAGTCTTGACATTGAGGTTAGGTTATTTCGTATTCGTATTCGTGTTTTGTTGACGGAGTTTTTATAACTTTAGGAATAACAAGTTGATGTTCGAATGGAATAAGTTCTTGTCAGAGCTTTAAAATTGCAAGCCTTTTTACATTTACTCCTGCGTAATTCTTTCTCAGCTCGTAGCGCCACCTACTACGTTCTTAAAACGAATGGACTATAGCCAGTGTTGCCAGAAGCAAAATTCAGGATGTACTGAAGTAAGCTACGTGCAAAACTGGTACTGAAAAAAGTACTGAACGGCATATGTAACCATAACTAGAGAAATGCATATGTATTCTCTGTTCACAAATTAAAAGACCACTGGCGATATTGCCTTGTGAAAAGTACAACCGGCAACATCGTCCTAGTTAGAAATTAGGTAACATTTGACGAGTGCTTCTTTCATTTTGGCATTTAAAATATTTTTCTGCTTTCGAGGCACTGAAATGAAAAAGAAGGGATTTTCACCTTTCACGTTTCCTTTCGTGAAAAGAAACTGAAAGGCCTTGACAGCTCAAAGTTGCTCTTTATCAACAGCGCCATCTGTTAAAACTTGTCGGTATTATTTAATTTTCTTTGCATTTTCATTCTTTTCATTTTTGAAAAAAAATTATCTATTAAATTCTATTGTAAAATCGATTCTCTTTTGATTTTATTTATTTTTCTAATTCGATTATTTTTAAATGATTTTGTTTTCTTTGTTTTGTCACATAACTTTCAATTGGTTTTTTTTTTTTTCATTTATTATTAATCTACTGAATTGCCCTGTAAAATCGACCGTCTTTTGTTTCTGTTTTTAATGATCTTTTTAAGTTTCTTTTTTTCTAATAACTGAATCTAGTGTTGGTAACAAATTTTAGGGATTTTTTATGTTAAAAAGGTCTTTTTCGGTAGAAAAGAGAGATTTCTGTTTTTTGCACATTGGTGACACTGTCAATGTCGACTATTGACAACACTGCGAAATCCTCGTGTTGTGTTCTGTCACAAATAAACCTAACCTATATATTGTGTTTTCCGTGTTTTCCTCCTGCATTAGTTAATCAAAATGAAACACAAAAACAAACACGAAACAAGGAAAGAAAGTCAACTGAACGACGAGATCGAAAACGACTACGTCCAAAAGAAAAAGTGGTACGAGAAGGTGAGCGCTATAGTAAATACAGAGGGCCCCAAATTGACGAGCATTTTCCACAGGTGTCTGCAAATTTAAAACACTTTGAGCCGGTGACCGAACAGACTTTGATCGAGTTGAAAGAGGAGGCCAAAAAGTGTCTGGACTCTGAAGTCGCAAATTACAACATAAGTAAGTGTAAACAAATTGTTACGTATTACGTACGTATTAGGTCTGTGCTTATTACAAAGTGATTTCAACAAAGTTTTAACTTTTTTTTGCTAGCCACTTATAATATGATGTAAAATTCGACTGATTAGAGATTTGTAGTCTTCTGTTATTAATGTTGCCTATTGCCTTTTTACACTTTCAAAAGCTTCCTAGATTAATAAAGCACGAACGGTTTTTTATCCGGTTGGTCATGTTTGAAAAATCGGGATGCTTTCGGTGTCCTAACGTTCTATGACAGCTCTTGGTAATGTGGCTCCTTCTCCAAACAAGTTTGCCATTGTTACACGTTTGACATTTGATATGAATTTTGTACATTTTGTGTCAATTTGACTAACAAATCATGGGTACTTATCACCCCAAAATGCTAAGTGTTGCATAATTAATTGGAATCGAATTGCTATTTCAGTGTTTGCCTGCAAGAGCAATACACTTCTCTGAAGATAATAGCTTTGTTCCTACACAATTCTAAATCAGTTCGGAACTGTACTGCTCATGCGCTCTTGCTACAGGTCATGCGCTCTTACTAGAAATGATGTGTAGTTAGCAAGAGCGCATGAAAACTGTGTAGGAACAAAGCTAATAACAGTTTAGTGTGCAGTAATGTGGCTCCCTCTTCAGAACAAAATAATGGCTTTGAACTAAGGATGTGACAGATAAAGGACTTTGTACTTTAATGAAAAGAATTTCTCGTAGTTTTTTTTAGCTAAATTTGATTTATTTATTTGTTAATGATTTACCATTTACCAATGTCACCACATTCTGATTAATGAAAGTTTTCAATCATTTATTACGTTTTGACGACATTACATTATGCATACGTATTAGAAAACACCAAAGTAAACTCTGATTACCGATGGATGAAAACTGTAACGTCAAGCGGAACAGTATCCGACAGAATTGCTGCCAACACGATATTAATTCAAGACAGCCCCCTGACAAACCTGGATTTACTACGAAATTTGGTTTCCATGGTGAAAGTCAGCAAGAAGAAAGAATGCATCACAGTCATGGGTGAGTCGCCCTCACTTCATCCCCCCTTCAAATTTCAACTAATGACATTTTCGCCCCAGATACTTTATCGGAATTGTTCTTGTCGGATCTTCTGAGGCGTGACTCCAAACTCAAGCCTTTCCACCAGCAACCCCTGTCACAGTTGAACGAGATTTCATCTGGAAATGCAGTAACGCGAAAGAAATATCTTTCGTATTGGTATTATGAGGACCAATTAAAAGAAATTTACACCTCGTTTGTTTTGGCATTAAACACCGCTGCACATGACACTCTGGATACGAATAAAGAGAAGGCGATCGGTGCTATGTACAGGCTTCTTGCTGGGAATCCCGAGCAGGAAAAGGTGGGCAGTTTAAAGCGAGTGGTCCTGTATATTGTAAAAAGAATAAATTTTGTAGAACTTGTTGTGTTACATCGTGAATAAATTGGGAGATCCCTCGCAGAAAGTTGCTTCGAAAGCGATTTACTGTTTGTGCCAGTTGTTGTACAAGCATTCTAACATGCAGGGTATAGTGCTCAGCGAAGTCGAGAAATTACTTTTTCGCCCCAATGTCGCAAGCCGAGCTCAGTATTACGGATTGTGTTTTCTCTCTCAGTTTTATTTGTCACATGATTCGGCCGAGGTTGCAAGGAAACTCATCGAAGTCTATTTCTCCTTCTTCAAAGCTTGCATTAAAAAGGTAAATATTGTAAACTTTTTTTTGTAGTAGGTAACTGAAGTGTTTTAGGGTGAAGTGGATAGTCGAATGATGTCTGCGTTATTGATGGGGGTAAATCGTGCTTACCCCTACGCCAAGTTGGAATTAAAAAGTATGGCCGAGCACATAGACACCTTATACAGGGTGGCTCACGTTGCAAATTTTAATATAGGCCTTCACACGCTTAGTTTGTTGTATCAGGTATCCGATCATGCAAATAATGTAAACGATAGGTAATTAATTTTTCTGTGTTTCGCTTCTGCCTTTCATACGTAAATTGCAGGTTTTATTCGGCTTTATATAAGAAATTAATTGACCCGAAATTATCAGCGACGACTTACCAAGCGATGTTGTTGAATCTCGTCTACAAAGCCCTTTTGAAAGATGTCGAAGCAACGAGGGTCAAAGCGTTTATTAAAAGATTGTTACAAGTATGTGTGTTTACTACATAGAACTTGTTTATTTTACTCTAAAAAAAAAATCGTCACTTGTAGCTGGCCCTCTTCATGCAACCTGCTTTTTCCTGTGGAATTTTATTCCTCGTGTCGCAAGTCATGAGCAAAAAGCACGATCTGCTCGCACTCGAATTAACCGAAACAGACCCGGTGGGTGTGAAATTTGAAGACGATGATGATGAATTCGAGACTTACAAGGATGTCAAGGACGATATAGTAATAAAAATTGAGGATGACGTAAGTACAACCAGTGGCGTAGCTAGAAATATTTTGTTGTTGATTATAATATGTACAAAAAAACACACAAAAGTTTTGACTTTTGGAAGATACGTTTAATAAGCTAACAACAGAAAATAAAAATGTAATACACCCTTCATTAACACGTAATAAAAGAAGTAAAAGATAATACGCATCAAAATACAGTAGAATCTCGATATAACAATTAGCCAGAGCCCCCCCTCCGCCCTCACTCATGAACCCTTGCTATACAGTCGCTGCGCCACTGAGTACAACTAATAGCGTTTTCGACTGACCGCTCTAAAGCACTCTCAGATTATCTCCATCTTGTTTTAACTTCATGTAATAACACGGGATAGAGATACTGTCAGAGTGCTCTGGAGCGGTCAGTCGAAAACGCTATAACTTTACATTGAGTTACATTCAATATGATATCTTCAGGAGGAAGAAAGTGAAAGCAATGTTATACACCAAACCGATCGGGATTCGAATGAAAAGCCCGAGAATGAGCCGGAAGACATTAAACCCGACGTCGAAATCATAAATGCTGATAACAACATAATACCCAGTTGGTTCCACCGGGCGAAAAGCAATTCTAAAAAATCAGGAGCCCCTAAACACTACGATCCTTTGAATCGAAACCCTTTATTCGCAGGCGGTGAGCACTGTGCTTACCTCGAATTGCTTTATTTAAGAAACCATTTCCACCCATCCGTTTCGTTGTTTGCCAACAAAATACTGAATGGTAATATCATGGCATCAGGGGTGGAACTCTATTACTAATATCAATCGCTAACACTCTTCCCATGCGTGGAATTAGCTATTGATATTAGTTACAGAGTCCACCCCTTGATATGTTAAAGTGTTAAACCTGGTGATCTTTACAGGAGAAACAATAACTTACCCTGGTGACCCCCTAAAAGACTTTATGCTCATCAGGTTTTTGGACAGGTTCGCTTTTAAGAACCCCAAGAAATTGGAGGACACCGACAAAAAGGGGGCGCACCCTACTTTCGGCAAGAGGAAGTTCTATAGGCCGGGCGGTTTACGTTCTTTGGCCATTAACTCCTCGAATTACCTAAATCAGAACGAGCAGAACATTCCCGTCGATGAGCTGTTTGTTTACACGTAGGTTTAATTACTTAAGTATTTTTGCAGTTGCGTATCTGTTTCGTTTAGGTTCCTACAAAGAAGAGCTAGAACTAGGCAGAAGGAGGACGGGGAAGAGAGCGAGGGGGAAAGTGATTTAGAATCGGTGGCAAGCGAGGAATTCGAGGAAATGCTTGACAAGATGATGGGTCATAAAAAGGGTGGCGACGAAGACGATGACGAACTTGATTTTATGAACGACATCGGAGATAGACTGAAGAAGCAGAAGGGAAAGAAGAACAAATCAGATGAAGACAACGATGACGATGGTACGGGCGAGGAAGACCAAGATGATGACGATGATCTTTCAAACGACGAGGAGGTTGAAGAGGTAAATGAGGATGAAGACGATTTAAAAATGGATGAAGATGACAAACTATTAATTGGTGACTTGGATGACGACGATGATTTGAGCGACATCGCTTTCGACTCTGACGATGAAGGCAGCAACAAAACAAAGAAGAAAAACAAAAAGAAAAAGGGCGATTTTGAATCCGTATTTGCTTCCGCAGAGGAATTTGCTTCACTCCTAGAGGATGAAGGCAGTGCCAAGAGAGCGCCCGGAGGATCTAATGCGTATTCGAACAAGGATAACGCAGGTTATTCTTTTATACTCTTCCTTGTTTTTTTCTTCCTAAAATTTAAATTTCTATTTAGATTTGAAACAAATCGCTTGGGAAGAAAATCAACGGAGGTGGTTGAAGGGATTCGATGAGGCAGTCGGTGCAGGTGGTAAGAAGGGATTTAACAAGAAATTTGGCGGCAAGAAGCGCCCTGGCAGTAGTAAATTTGATAACAGGAGTAAAAAGCAAAGAAAACCGTAATTTAAGTTTTGTAAGTGTTTGTTATTCTTTCTGCAAATAAAAGTTTTTGTTAGCATTTTATTTTATTTATTTAAGACTGTCGAATACATCAAATTTTACTTTCAAGAAACCAACACCGTTTTACAAAAAATTGTGGTCTTTCAGGAATTGGTTCATACATAGAATACTACCGAATGAGAGGCGAGATGACTTTCAATCGTTTCTGTTCACTCTGTATAATTTACATTAGATGATCTATTACTGGAATTTTTTGATTTTAAGGCATTTCCTTATGTCACGCTAAGGGCCTTCCACCATGTCGCGCTAAGCCTCCACTATGTCGCGATGGTGTGTCCTTAGCCTCTCGGGTTGATTGGGGGTGTGTAGGTTTATCAGAGGGTAGAGCTTTAAGACGATGATTTAAAAAATTAATACCTCTTTATTACGTAATAATTAATTTAGTTGAGGGTGGTTTGTCCGTTAAAATTGGGGGTGCGGTCCTGGGTCGTTCGCGGCGACTGGGGTTGTTGATTCGTCTAAGACAGAGCAGCGGGCGACGTTTCCTTAGCCGGGGAAGACTGGCGAATGTTCGAGGCCGGTCCGTGACTGGCGTGGTGGGTCAAGGTCGGTCTCAGTGACAATGTTCCTTGGCTGAAGCACGACACGTCCTTGCTCAGCCTATGGGTGATCGGGTTGAAACAGCGTGGCCAGGGCAGAACTACGGTGGTGTCTTCGCTCGGACAGCTGGCGAGGGAGATGGTCCCCGTTCTCTTAGGACGGGTTCGGCAATGTCGGCGGCGGTGGCAGATGATGTGGCTGCAGCAATGCTGATGCTGGGGTGGCGACGACGGCGATGCTGGGCGGCGGCGACGGTGTGATTGGGGCGTCGGCGACGGCAATGTTGCTGGACGGCGATGTTGGGCGTCCCCTCGTAGAGTTGGCACTTAGTGCCCACTGAATCGGTCCGGTGGCAACGACTGGCTTCCCAATTTTGGCCCGCACTTTAAATACACGTTTTTTTGCCTAGTCGCGCGTTGCATTTTTCATCACCTGCTCTGTGTCCGTTTGCGTCATTCGTATACGCGCGTATAAGCGCGTGGCCCCCTTTGTAATAAATTCCGCTGATGTCTTATTATGAAATATGAACCTTTACGTTACGTTGTATTAGTTACCTCCTTATTGTGTTTACATTTCGACACGGTCGCAATTTGCCCTCAATTACACAAGTTCGCGTTTAAATCCTTTTTTTGTTTTTTATTCGCGGAACTCAGAAGAAAACCCTTCGTGGTTTTAAGAAAATTCCCCCTCGTGACAGTTAAATGTATTTTTTTTCTCCCTTAGTTTTTTTAATTTGGTAGACTTTTAAGTTCACTTAGTAAAAGAATTGGAAACGCCATCTCTGGACGAACATTGAAAATAATTTATTTGAAAGTTTGTACCAGATTAATGGAAACAAAATCATTTCTTAACAAGGTTGTTTTGACTAAAGTGCGAATTTTTTTTTAATAATAAAAATAATACTCAGCGTCACCTCTCGGTAAACACTGGAAACTTTTTTTAAATTTTATCGAGTGATTGTTTAAAAAATTTTATCAATTCTTGTCATGGAATTTGGACGGCATGTCTTAGCTATAGCTTTACTGTAAAACAGCGTCAAGGAGTGCAACGACAAACTTTTCACTGACGCTAAGTCGTGCCGTCCAGATTTCATGGCAAGAGTTGATAAAAATTTGAAAAATCACCCGGTATTTATCGCACAGAAAAAAAAATTCATATTTCTAAAAAATTGTCAACCTTGAATGTTTTACAAATTATCATATGGAAAGATCGATAGCAAATACTTTCAATATCAAAAAAAAATAACGTGCGTTCAAAAAAATCCATTATCGAGAAGGCTCTGAACTTGCTTTTATTTTATGACGGCACGTCGTAGCTTAGTACGCATGCTGCAACCTTGAATAACTGCGAACTGTCAATAGCGTCAACAGTCAAGGTTTTTGTTTACATCTTCGAGGTATTTGTAATAAAACAAATGTTTTATTTCATTAATTGCGCTTTATTATCAATTTTCTAGAAAATCGTAATTAAATGGATGTAAAAAGTTAGGTTATGTTTATAATATAATCGTATAGTTACGACGTGACTTTGCAAAATTTGCATTTGACATAAGCCTACTTGATAACGGTTTTTATTGAACGCACTTTATCACTTAATTTAAATAAACGAATGAATGAGACGTAGCGCCATCTGTTGCCAAACAGTGAAAGCTTCCTAAAACATTTATCATACGATAGTTAGTATAATGCCTATTATATTTTTGCAAAAACTTTAGTATTAAAAACGCTTTTCTTCACAACTGATAAATTATGTTGTTTATGTCAGTTCTAGATGGGGAAAGGAGCGCCATCTCTGAATTCATACTTCTGCAAATTTGTTAACCTTGAACGTTTTACAATTGCAAATTACTAACGGGTGTTTTTCTTAAACGTCTAAATCGGCGCTGACGAGGTGGTTATTGTGAATGCACCACAATTTTTGAGACATCCGTTATCTGTCAATTTCTTTGAGTTAAAACTAAAATGGTTTTTTCTTTTTCGAATAAAATCCGGCCAATAGTGAATGGTAACTAGCCAATATTCAATTCAAAGTTGATTTGAACAAATTCGTTAACAATTTCCGAATGCAGTTTTGACATTTAACAACTGTCATTTTGGTGAAAGTTCACAATTAAATTTTTATGGTCAACTTAGATGACAAATTTAAAAGAAAAGCACTATATAGATTGAAAGATATACGGCATGAATTTTTAATGCGAAGAAAAAACTGCTTAATTTATAACTGAATGAACGATACCCAATGCCATCTCCTGGCAAATAGTGAAACCTTCTTAAAACATTTATTATACCGGGTGTTTCAGTGAAGATGCACCAAACTCGGTATGTTGGTAGATATCGTGAAAAGAAATAAAAGTTTCCTACATATTTTTTTAAATGAATAAGTTTTGAAATAATCGAAGGGAAAGGAGAATCGTATATTTTTAAAACGTACAATAGATGAGAGTGGCCCGAATTCTTAACCTGCCTTAACGTTCGTGTAATTGCTTTATTACCCCATAAACTGTCGCGCCTCAGATGATATGATGAAACACATTTAGTTCGTTCACTCCGTTCTGGTTAACGTTGTAGCACAGTCTACACACAGTCTGTTCACTTGACGTCGGTACCTTTGATCTTTGTGTCTTCAATGCAACCTCTGGCGCATTCTTCCGTGGGTTGATTCTTACGTGGCGCAAACAATTTAAATTTAAAATCTTGCAGTGTGTGCAGTTGCCCGAACGTGCCCGAACCAAGCCGGTAAACCAAACTACGAATAGAAACAGCATTCTGCGCATTCTTCCCCGAGTTTCCAAGAATTTTGTACGCGAAACTAGCGCCAGTGACAAGACTTGTATCAAAGAATATTTACACTAAAGTGAACAAGAAGCGACAGTAACGTAGGTGGGGGAGCTCCATTTTCCAGTGCGCAGGTTTACCAGAAGCAAGGCAAATCATTGGCTACACATATGAGGCATTTACGAAAATTGACCTTGTTTATACATCGTACTCTATTTATCTCACTCTTACATACACTAAGTCTCTTAATGTTCTCTCTCGCACTTCTATCGTGGTTATGAACCGGGTGAATTTTCGTAAACGCCTGTGGAATGCGCTAAATTTGTTTTTCTTGGCTGTTTGTAACCTCAAAAAACGTATACAAAACATTACATAAATTTTAAACAGTTCTTCATATAGTCACCTCTGAAAATGAGGAAACGCGGATATTCGTGTGCCGTTAAATCTTGTGCAACGAGGAATGACGGAAGGATACATTTCTTCTTTACCGAATGTTGGTGGTAGTCTTTTAGATTTATTTCGGCAAATTCAGTTTCAACCGTCTTGTGAACAATTTCCAACAGAATTTGTTATGAAATTATTTTGTAGGCTAAAAATATATCATACATTAAAACGGTGTAATTTACAATTTAAAAGTGTCCCAAGGAAACAACGAAAACTTGTTAACATTCTAAACTTATGAGGTGTAAAGATCGCAAATATGTAGGTAAATTATTGTGCCACAATATGTATACAGTTTATATAAAATATATTTTTTATGGGAAACTCCTTTTTTATTTATGTGCCGTTAGTATTGTCGTCCTAACACAGTACAAAAATATCACAATTCTTTATTAAATAAATGGTTTTATAAACATTAATATATTTTGAAGTCAGTTCTTCAATTTAAAATTGCCGCTGTTACCACCCCAGGAAAATGGCGATCGTGCTTGAAGGTCACGGAAAATAGCGTGCTAAACTTCAAAGGTGCCGACACAGAGTGTCGCTTCTTGTTCACTTTAGTTTAAATATTCTTTGCTTGTATGTAGACTGTGGTTTTACCCTAACTATACGTCACTTGACAAATGTCATTCACCTAAATGTCGCACTTATCCAATTTTCGTTCACCCAACTGTCGTTCACCCAAATGTCGTTCACCTAAATGTCAGTCACTCAATTGTCGTTCACCCAAATGTCGCATTCACCTATTTGTCACTTGCACCAGTCTTGCAAATGTCGTGCTCCCATGTCGATTCACGCCATCAATGGCGTTGACGGATGCTTACATTGTTTAAATTACAGCGAGAACTTCTTGCGAACACTGGCGTTAGTGTGTCGCCCTCTGCGCAGTTTTGAATTGAACTTTTACCGTTGCTTTTGTTTCTCTGTACATTTGAATTCAAAGTTTGCACACTTTATGTCAATTTGAATAATATATCATATATAAATATATTGCATACTTATCACTTCAAATCGCTGCGTGTTTGTAGCAACCGTTTCTCTGAAGAACACAAGCACAGAAAAATAGCTCTGAACTAAGAACGTGACCAAATGGATAAAGAACTTTGTCCTTTATTAATCTAGGAGACCGTGATTGGGAAGGTGTAAACGATTTATAAAACGATTTAAAGTTTACAGTGCCATCTCTTGAACGTTTGCAGAAATAATGAATACTACGCAACACCATCTCTCGGAAAAACAGCAAAAACGCTTTAAATCATTTAAATTTGGTACTTGTCGTATTTTTATAAACATTTTAGGATTTATAAAAAATTTCGTTATCGTGAGAAATATTTAAAAGATCCCAATGCCGCAAAGAGCGACATCTCTTATATTTTGAACTTGATACTTGCAAGATATAACCGGCATGTTAGAGTAGAGATTAAATTTAATTCTAGAATGCATTTTTTAAATTTATAACAATTTTTAATTTTTATTCTAAAAGATAATATGTACGCAGATTAAATAAACACTCTCGACAGCGAATGATTAGAGCACCATCTTGTTAATTGCAGCGAAAGATGTATGTAAACCATTCAGAGTTTACAACGCCATCTCTTGAACGGTTGTAGAAAGTGTTTACAACGAATATTTCTACAAATCTACATTCTTAGCCATTTTTTTTTTCAAAATTAAAGGCATTCGTTTGTTTAAAAAAGTTAGTGTGCATTTGTTAAATTTAATGTGTTGCATAATTTCTATAAACTATTACGTTTTAGATAAGAAATAAAATTATGGAAGGACGATAAATAATAAGACGAGTATATAAACAATAACTGTATTTGTTAGAAAAATATATTATGTACAGATTAGTTAGTGGACTTAGCACTACCCATTCAGATTCCCCCTAAATCAACAAATAATATAATTTGAGCTTGCGCAAAAATTTATGTACAATAAAAATAGCGTATAAATATTGCATAAATCTCGTATATACTATTTATATAAATGACTTGTTTGAAAAATCCATTTGATTTTTTTTTACAGCAGAAAAATATCATTAGTATTTTTAATAATCAGAGTAGGTACACACACAAACTGACTTATACAGGGTGCACTTTATTGGACGGCGGATAAAACCTCTCTAGTGCTAACTAATATACATTTATCTATTATAAATATAATTGCATTTTATATAGTAAACAGGTATCAAATTTGATTTTTAACAAAAATAAAAATGGGTATATTGGGAAATGCAAATTGACGGTATTGTTTTAAGTAATTTGCAAATAGCACCGCAGTTGTGGTATTTTATATACTGCGATTTTAAAATGCCCCCCCTTCTTTTATTTTCTAAAATTTTGACCTCGTTATGTCCCATTTGAAAAAAAAAGAAAAGCAGCCCACGATGTTGAAGCTTGAAGTTTACAGCGTTCCCAGCTTAATTTGGTTGAAATTATGAAAGGGCGAGGGGGCGACATTTTAAAACTGCACGGAATAATTAATAATATTATTGCTAGAGTTACTTATTTCGTAAAACCTCTGATAATTACAACAAAACATCTCCATATAAACACTATTGGCACTTAGAATTCGCTCACTTGTCCGTTTTATTCTCCGTAACCGTGATGTTGGTGACAGAGTTCTCGCTCGGATTGAACACCCACTGCTTAAAGCTACTGGTTTCCGAAGCACCGTTCGCGGGGGACAGCTGTATAACGCTCGCGCCCTCCGACGTCTCGGATTTCCTGGGCGGAACCGGCGGGCGACTGCTGTACGTTGGCAGTCCTGACGGTATCTTCGAGTTACGTATCGACGTGACGGTCACATTGCGGTTCGCGCTCGTCGTTTTCGGTTGGTACTTCAAGTTGGGCGTCGAGTGAATCCCCGACGACATAATCTCGATGATCTCCTTGTCCATTTCGAAGTCTAAATTTCGGGAATCCCGCCGCTCTGGTGACGTCGGGGGGGTTTTGGTCGTCGTTGCGATTGGAATCCTGGATTTGGTTGACGCCAGTTCGGGTTTCGCTGCAGGTTTCGGGGGACTCTTCTCAAAGTTCGATCGCAAAAGCTCGATTTGGGATTGGCGCTTTTCGGGGGTTTTTGGTTGCTCATAGCTGGAGGTGGTGAAGCGCATCTCCGGAAGCTTCTTGAGCTGTTCCTCGGCGATCTCCTTGATTTTGTGCAGCTCCTTTTCCGGGTCGATCTTCTCCGTTATGACTATGCTCTTCGAATTCTTCATCTCGCTCTTCGCATAATCCTGTAGGTTTTGGTCGGGTTTCAAGCTAGACTCGAAATTCCGCACGTAATTCTCGAATTCGTTATCCAAGTTCTTATGCGCGAGGCTGGGGACGATTTCGATCTCGGAGATGTTCTTGTGGCCGCTCGTGTTGGGGGTTATGACCTGTATTTCCGTCACGTAAGTGACGCTCTTATTTGGCACCGAACTATCAACGTTTCTCACGGATCCGTTGCTCAAGCTCACCGGAATGTTTCCGGGTATTTCGAAAGTCAAGGACGTGGGGCCTTCGACCGTAACTTCGTTGTTGAGGTCATGGATCGCCTCGGCTATACTGACGTTTTTGATCAAGTCAGGCGTGGATACCACGAAGCTCGTTTCGCTGGTGTTAACGTCAGTCAGCGTCTCGTCCAGGGCAGTCGTGTAAAGCTCGCTGAGGTTTGGGTCTTTGGGGGCGACCCCCACGTTTCTGTTGTACGCCTCAAAGATCATCGTGGGGGCACTTGCTCTTACGTTCGAATCTACGAACTTGTCGGAAACCGTGACGTTGCTCACGTTGTGCTTGTCGTTCACCGTCTTCAGGGAAGGCTCGTTGAATTTGGGCCTCTCCAAACTCCCGAGGGAATGGCGGGATACTTTGATGTCATCCGAAACGTTTGTGTCGTCCAATTTACTCGCGAAGTTGTAAAAGTGTTTTGCGCTCGCTTCCCGTTCGGCCGACAGCAAATTTTTGGACGCCTCCAATAAATCGATGTCCAAATTCGCTTCTTGGGGTTTCGCTTCGATTTTGGGGGTCTCCGGTTGTTTTTGCTTCTTCAAGTAACCATCTGTTGAGTCAAACGAGCTTCTTACGTTTAAGATATCCGGTTCGTAGGAGGTACTTAAGTTGTCTTTAGTATTGGTGCTCATTATCGTAATGATCTCATCGTCAGGTTTCGATAGCTCTGGTTTGGATAGGATCAGAGGTTTGAATAACTGGCGTTTGGGGGAGCTATCTTCTGCTGCGGTCACAGTGAATTTGCTGGTCTTCTCTGGTGATGGTGGCAGGTCTTCAGATTTGGGCGACGAAAGCTCCGCCGGCCAAATCTCGTTCTTCACGGGCTTTCGCACGTCTTGCAACGACTTTGTAACGGCTTCTACGAAACCTTCCTTCGTTTCTTTCACGGGGCTGCTCAGTTCTAGCGTCGCACTGGACGTGCTCGTTTCCTCCTGGTTCAAATTGGACGGCCAGATTTCGTTCTTCACTTTCTTTCTGAACTGCGCCTGGGCTTCGTCTTCAACTTCGATTTTATCGAAGTCGTCTTTGTGCTGTTGGATTTCGAGCGAGGTCTCTTGTTTTATCTCCTTGATTTTGTTGACGAGGGCGTCGAATTCCGGCGATTTCCCCCCAAAATTGGGATCCTTGGGGTCGTCCTTTCCGCTTAGATTTTCGTTGCTGTCGTTCTTGAAAATCGCGTCCTCTAGATTCCCCCATTCCGTCGATTTCTTCAGTCGACTCCTTTGGAAGGTATTTAGGCCGTCCAGAATCAACGACAACCTCGGCTCTTTGTTGATCAGTGCTTTTCCGTACAGGCTTTCGTCAGAGCTCGTTTTCGAGTCGAAATTGTCTTCTATTTTTGCCCCCTTTCTCTTCTTGCTCAAGGCTGGCATTCCCGCGTCGGTTATGTCGAGGCTTTGCGCTCGCTCTAAAGTCCCCGTGCTGATCTTCCTTGTCTTCTGGATTTTGGTCAAATCTCCAGTGCTGGCGGTTCTTCTGCTGTTTTGTTTATCCTCGTTCTCTTCTGTTTGGTGGATCGTGATGTCACTGGCGTTTAATTCGATGGTGTTTACCGATGATTGGTTGTCGGTTTCTATGTCGGAATCCGAGTTGTAATCTTTGAACTCCGTTCGGATTTCCGCTGGTACTGGAGGTTCTAAACTTCCTTCTTCTTCTGAATGTTTCGCAGGTTTATCATTGGAAACCCTGTCGATTTCATCGAAATTCTCCGAGATATTCTCCGTCGATGATCTTAAACCCTCTGGAGGAGCCGGCGCTTTCCCCTTGAGTTTCTTCGGCGTTTTCTGATCGTCTTTCTCCAGGCCGTGATCCTCTGAAGTCTTCCTGTTCTTTCGGGCAGCCGTCGCCGCGTTTAACATGTGATTGGGGATTTCCTGCGGAATTCCGTTTTGGTCTCGCGTTATACCCGTGCTGTCCTTGCGTATGAACGGTTCTGGATTTAGGTATTCCTCTTCCGGAAGTTTCTTTTCTCTTTTCTTCACCGGAGGGGCCACCGTCTTATCTACTTCGTCTATACCATTCGAGATTACGCCAGCCGGTTCTGCTGGTGTCTTGTGATCAATGGTGTGCCTCTCGATATTAATGTTGTTGTCGTTCTGCGATAGTTCCGCACTCTTCGGGCTCTTTTGCTCTTTCTGCTCTAGGGGCAGGACTTTAATGCCGAATTTCTGGAATTTGTTTTCGGTTTTCGGGGGCTCGGCCACCTCGAGCTTCAAGGACTTGTCGTAGTTCTGCTTTTGCTTGAGGTTTTCGTTGTGGTCTTCGAGGATTTTCTGCTCGAGCTGCGATTTTAACTGCTCCGTGTTGAACTGTGTTTTGCCCGGCGCTAGCTTCTTGGTGGTCGGCTTTTGCTTGGGGGAATCTTGCTGGTTCCGTTCTAGGGTGGTCGCGGTGCTCCGCGTTTTATGGAGGCTCGAGTAATTCGAACTAATCGAGTCGTTCATTTCTTCCGCCTGGAAGAGTCGTTTCTTTGCCGATTTTCCGATCTGAAACACACACCCCAATAGTTTTGGGCGTTTTTCCCTTTTGGCGTGGACTCACCTGTAATAAGTCGGTGCTGGATGAACTTTTATAAAGCGGATGTCCAGGTTGACCGGATGGGGAAGTATGTGCAGGTGTGAGCTTGCCATTACGCGCTTGGATAATCACTTCGTATGGACTGGCGTAGCTCAAGATTGTTAGGGCATCCTCGTAGACGATGTGCTCGAAACTTATCGTGATGCTAGTGATTCTATCACCTAAAATTTATGGGGGGGTTTCAGCTTAAATCCGGGAGGAGGGGGGGAGGTCTCACCTGGATTTAATTTTCCGGATTCCGAAGCTGGACCTCGGTGTAGGACGTCTTTAATAAATATTCCGTCCCTCATGTTTCCGCAAATGTTGAAGCCCAGGCCTGTGAAGTCGTGGCTTCTTAGCGCAACTATTTTCGCAGTTTCTTCCTGGAATCATATTACATAGTTAAGTTAGCGAATGGATCGCCCAAACAGTGTGGGGGGTGGCTTACGTCGATGGCAAAGTCGTCGACGGTTTTTCGTTTTTCGTTTTTGCTGGTAAGCGCCCCGAGTGGTGACCATTGCGTCCATTTTGGCTTGCCCGATTCTAGTTTGCTATTCTTTTCCAACGGTTTTCCCAGTGGTGATAATCCAGGATCTGAAATGAAAAACCAAAACGAGTAGTGAAGAATCAGTACTGTCTCGTGAATACAACGCGACATCATCATCATAAACAACTTGCGAAGTACACAATAAAGCGTTTAGGATATATCAGAGACGAAAACCATTTTGCTATACGAGATTTAGAAAAAATAAAATCCAAAGGTGTAATGCATAATTTCAAAAAAGACTTGGAGGCCCTTTTCTTTTGCGCAAGAAACTAATGAAATGTATTGTAATTCCTTTGAAACACTGCTACGATAAAATCATCTACTATATGAAATATCTGTGCAAAATTTGGCTGAGAAAAGTTCGGGCGTTTGTGCACCAGGATTTTACCAATTGGTAGACATATTTAAAAAAAAAACATAGGTACAAAGAACCCGACTTCTTCTAAAGCAAATTTCACAAACGATATTTTCCTGTTGTAAATTAAGTATTTACAATTTTTTTAGGAATTTTTAAAGAATGAGCAATACCTGCTCAGCCCGCATGAATTACACCAACTACCTACACAACTAGAGCGAATAAATTCAGATTAATACGCCCATAAATAACTGATTTGATTACAGCAATGAAACGACGGGTTTTGATTCAATTTTTCGAATGTTCACAACGGATTTACGACCATTATTACACCTGCGATTATAAATTACAAACGGCAAAAAAAAAAATCAAACCGAAACTCTTAATGACTCGTGACGCCTCAGCATTGAATGTAGGTAAGATGATATTTATGGAGAGCACACGAGCAAATTAAAAAGGTATAAACTGATTTTTAATTAACCCGACTGTCTTATTATACTTCGCACTTCGCATAATTAAAATTAACTTCGCTGATACTGAAGTATTTACGATTGTAAACGAGCTGAAGTGTGTGCTTGTGTTCACATCTAGCGTTGAAGTCTCCGGGTTAGTGTGTCGGAAATTATTCATTGTTTCTCGCAAGTGCATTTTTATGTATTATTATTATTTTCTCGCCACTCTAAACCTATACAACATTGGCGTTTCGCTAATAAAACATTGGAAAGTCCGCCGAGGAGAAATCATTAACGATAATAATTATTAAAGTTTTCAGGTCATGAAATAGTTGCGCCTTCGACGTTTCGGCTCTTGAAAATTCGTCGTTCGGCTCTAAATAGAAATAAAAACGTAAACAGAAAATTCTCTGCGTCATAAAGTTTCTAAATATAGACGCAATGGCGTGCCTGCTGATGGAAGAACCAACCTCAACAGTTAGCATTTTAATGTGGAATTTATTTCTAGAATGGAGCGCCTTCGCCGCATTGCCGAGGAAATTTGAATAATTTTAGGATTTGTTATCGCGGACGTATGCTAATGTGCTCGTACGATTATCGTTTGAATTACGTGTAAACTGCGCTGGACAGAAAGCGCAAAAAAGATCTGCGCGCGTTTTTCTCGTCCGACTCGTTTGGATCAAACTGTATGCAAGAGTGACAATCTCTTGAATTCTAAAGTCCATAGATTTTCCGCGTTTCAATCTTCTAGTTTTAAACCAAATTGAAAGCAAACTGAACTTAATTTAGAGGTGAGTTTGGAGCAGTGGACATTCCATGTCAACGTAACATCCAGGCAAATGCCCAAGAACTTAACTTCCCTAAGGGAATTTAATCTGGTATTATTGATTTCTAAATTCAGTTGATCCAAGGGTCGGATATGAAAATCTACACAACATGTCTTGGAGGTATTAAGATGGTATGAAACCAGCGTGATAAATTTTATCTAACAAGTTGTTCGAATATGCGACTTCTGAAATTAAATTAAAATGTTTACCTTTAAAACCTGGATTATCGAAAGCGTACTCATCGCGTCCTTTCTCCGGATCAGTTTCAAGAATTAGGTGTTTTCCTGCAACAGAAAAATAATTATAATAAATAAAATAAATCCGATGATTTAAGAACAAATTATTTTAAAAAAACAATAACACCTAACATATCTTGCATATTATTATTTTTTGGTTAAATCGCTTAGCTATGGTTTCTATTTTATAAGTAACATGAATTTTCGTAAAACAACGTTTTCATAGAATATTAAAATTAAAGCAGTTTTAATAAAACTTTAGTTTTATTTAATATAATATGAGACTCGGTGGCGCAGTGGCCAATGTAGTGGGATTACAAGCAACTGGTTTCAGGTTCAAACCTAGAGTGGTTCATTTCTCTGTGGTTAATAAAATGAGTATCAAGCTTACTGGTGAAATAAACTGTGGGTCTAGTGCCGGACTAGCCGTTCAATAAATCTTACACCCAAAGAATCAGGGCAATCAAGGCCTATAATTACTGACGCTCACGTTTGAGTATTAAATCAAGTACCTATACGAAATTTGATCCACGGCATTTTATACCCTTCTAGTAATAACGCAAATCCTCGAGAACTCCGGAAAGAACTGTAAGAACTGGTCGTAAACGCCAAATACCAAATAAAATCTCCTTGCATGTCGACAATCAGATCATTGATCGAAACGATCGCTAACGTATTTAGTTGCCGAAGATATGCTTCAATTACACTACCCAGGAGGGATTACAGAAGAATGTACTCTTCGACATACAGTACTCTCCGGACATCAATGAGCAAGAAACACTACAGGCGATAAAGCAACTTAAAGTCAAAAACTCATCAGGAGTCAATGGAATACCCACACAAGCTATGACGGCGATCGTCAAACCTTTGACTTATCTTTTTAATCTATCAATGAACCAGGGTACTTTTCCTGATGTATTAAAGTCGTCGAATCTGCTGCCATTGCACAAAAAAGGCGACCAACATCAAGTGAGTAATTAGTAATTACCGTCCCATTTCGACAATAAATGAATTCTCCAACTGAAATACTATCAATATACTGACCGACATCCAGTTCGGTTTTCGCAATGTGGCCGATCAACAGCGATGGCGTGGAATATGTTTATGAATCTCTTGATCCAAACTTGTATGTTGCTGCCATGTGTTTTGACCTGCCATGTGTTTTGGCCTTCGACACTGTACCTACAAGCAAATTTCTTGCTAAGCAAACTCACTACTCCGGATATCACAGGCAAAGTACTTGAATGGCTGAGATCATATCTTTGCAACAGAAGAATAAAAGTTAATGTACAGGTCATCTCTCCAGAGAAACGAACGTAAGTTATGGTGTCCCGCAAGGATCAATTCTGGGCCCTTTGCTGTTCATGTTATTTATCAATGTAAGGTGTCCAGGAAGAATGGTAATTTTTACTGACGACTCTCCAGTGGTTTTATCAGATCCTGATATACTAAATCTGGAAGTGAAATTAAACAACTTGGCTTCTGAATTTAGCCTTTGGTGTAAAGAAAAACAACCTTATTTTAAATAGTGCAAAGACTTCCTGTGTACAGTTTTATCGCCCCAAGTTGAAGTCAAAGTAGATGGCGACGTAATTGAGTTTTCGGAAAGTGTTCGTCAACCTAAACTGGTCACTGCACATAGACAATCTATGAAAGAAAATTAATAGTGCGTACTACGCTTTATTAAAACTGAAATCGTGTGTTGATTTGGATTATTTAATTTAATTTAACAATTCACGCGATGTCTGCAGGGTATTCATTGCTCAAAAACGAGTGATAAGACTAATCGTCAATGTAGAACGCAGACAAACTTGCAGAAATGTTTTCATACGTTACAATATTTTGTCCCTTACTTCAATTTACATTTACAGGTGTATTTTACCTGTAATATAAACAATAAGAACAAACTAGAAACTAATTACGAAGTCCACGGCAAAATAACCTGAAACTGCAATTTATTTCGTTCTCAAAAGCATAATACGGCTTTATTTAAGAAATCATCTCTCTATGTTGGGCAAGAACTGTACAATAGATTCCCTGTTGATTGGTAGTATCAATGACTATAAAAAATTTAATAAATAGGTTAAAGAACTACTTGCAGAAGCATGCTTTCTACAATATTAAGGATTGTTCTTTTGCCTGACTCAGTCAGTGAGTACAGTTTTTACCTACTCGTAATTTTTAATGCGTTCAATGTAATTTTAATGTGTCTCTTATTGTTTACATGACAATGCTCTCGCTACTCACATTTTACTTCACATTTTACGACTTTTCACATCTATGTTCATTGGCCAAGTGAATAAAAATTGATTGATTGATTGATTGATTGACTGTGCCTTAAAAACGTTTATTTTCAAACGAAACGGAAATCTCAAGTTGCAGAGGTAAAATTCAGACGTGATTTAGAAAGGTGTTGAGTATAGAGTTACGCGGGAAAAAACTTCGCTCTTATCGTAACTGACGCCGGCAGGAACCGATGAATCAGCAAATCAGTACTTCTCTTGTAGAATCATCAAATGGAGAAGAGAGCAGCTTACCTTGCATGTGTAGCACGGGGAAATTGGGACCCAAGCGTGCGTACGGGGTATTTATACGCACTCATTCATCTCAAAAAATAATAGACTAAGATTGGGTTTTCTGGAAGTTTTCATAAAGTTAACGGTTCGATTAAAGTAAACGTCGCGTTCGCTCTCGTCGTCGATTTTTCTCTTCAAAGTCCGGTTTGTTTTTCGTAAACAATCAGTAATTAATTCATTCCTAAAAGTTTGCTTTCGGTTTTCCATAGAAGAGTAAAAATTCTTTCAGCTAAGACCAAAAAAATGTTGATCTCGACTAATACAAATGAAGATATATCAATTTCTAAATGCAAACATCCCGCTCGCTTCAATTTTTTCTCCATCAATCATTAATCAGCTCTTTTGATGTCCCGCGAGACATGTTAATTTCGCATCTTTGTAACAAACCATTGCGCAACGCGGCGCATTAAATCATTACTCGCGTCTCTTCCTAGATTACCCGGCGGTTTAATGCGTCCGTCCATTAGGCGCAATAAAAGACGCGGCGCAAATTGCGCTCGCGCCATCAAAAAAGCGGCAATTAATTTCAACGGAAACATCAAAGAGATTGGCGCGATAAGGCGGATCGAACGCAAAAAGAACGAGAGGCGCGCTTGCGGCGGCGGCGGCGGCGACGAGGATGTTCTCGATCAACTTCTTCATCGTCTGTGTGATCGGCCAATTGATCGCACAGATCACGTCATGGGTAAATTAATTCGTTTCTGAAAGCTTTTTTTTATATTCTAGAGCCCATTTCTAACAGGAAAGGACGCTTCAGATTGATCACATGTGCGGAAAGTGCAGGGAAATCCCCGGTGCCCCTGTCACTCTAAGCAACATACGCACCTTCAAAGAAAACAGGCGATTTTTTTTATCGATGAAGATTACTTCGCGTCGACGCTTGGGACACGATCTTATGGTAAGTTTACTGTCGCGCGGTTTTCAATTTGAACCAAAGCCTCTTCTTTCAGTTGACGTTAAAAGCGAAGCGTTGCAGAAGCCAAGACGCCCCCGACACTTGCGAAGACTACCAAACCATAAACATCAGGCACATGTGCGCGAAGCTCGTGGCCGAACACCACTCTTGGAGCCCCTTCATGCAAAGGATGAGGCCGAAGCTGCGTTGCCCCATCGAAAAGGTCCTTTTCACTCAAAACCACGTTCGTTCATGATGCGTTTTATTTTTGTAGCGCGTTTACACCGTCGAGAATGGTACCTTCGATGCTGAGGTGCTGTCCCTGTTTCCGCTTGATGAGTGGTATTGGAAAGCCGAGGCTTATCTCTTTGATGTCGTGGAAAATTCCACGGTCATGTGTATTTACTTGGAAGGAAAACTATCGCCAGTTTAAGTTTCGTTCTATTTTAAGTCCTTCAGAAGGACGAATAAACTTCGAAATGAAATGAAAAAGTCTCTAGCTCATTATTAGTTTCGTTGTCTGCATCAGTTAAAGAAGAACATTAATTCACGTCTGGCAAATTTTATTTAAAAAAAAGATATATCAAGCGACTTTGGAGTTTTCGATCCACTGTCGTAGAGCCACTCTTGGAATATTCTCTCAACTTGTTTTAACCTCATATAACAATAGGAGATGGAGATACTCTGAGGGTGCTCTAGTTCTAGAGAAGTGCATAAAAAAAACATGCTATATGCGATATTTTTGTAGATGAAAATTGATATTCACACGCTGTACAATTTCCTGACATATCATTGCACTTCATAATTGGACGACTTTCTGCAGAAAGGAACCAACCCACAGTGATCTAAGTTTTGACAATTCTAAAATTCCTAAACAATTTGAGGCCTACTATATACTCGTGTAGTTTTAGACACTGACGTTTAAGTGTCCCTACTGAGTATTTTCTTATACCCTGCCATTGATATGACATTATGCAGAAAGGAGCCAACCCATATGGTTCTGTTCTGCAGATCTATTTATTTACCACTATTGAATGTAGGTTGGTTCAGCGGCCAATAGATGTTGTTACCATTATTTTGGGGCTTCGATCTATTCTGCAGTAGAATTTTAAATGCTTAACACATTCATAGCCAGAAGAAGTCAGATTTTATCGATTTGCGGGTTGGTTCCTTTCTGCAGAAAGGCGTCCAATTAAGGGCGAGTCAAATCAAAATTGTACAAAAAAAATAACTTAATGCTCCGTTTTTTCTGTACTAAATTACTTAACTTTTTTTTAAATAAAACGCACAATGGAAAAGTTAAAGTAATTGGCGTCGAAATTTAAACAAAAACGATAACATATCGAGAGATACACAGTTATAAAGTAACCGTAACTACGCTCATTGTGCACTCCTCAAAAATGAAAATTCCTCAACGTTTGCAACTATAAGTCCTGCGTACCGTTACATAACAAATTAACAATAACTTCAAAATAATCACACTCGCAGCGTCAGCTTCTTCCAAACTGTGTAATGAGCTTATAATTAACGAGAAATTCCTGGCCGTTTCTTCTAATTAATTGTAAGTACGTACTAAACACGAGATGAATAGATTATATTATTCCTTTGTACGATGTGTACCTATGTATTTAATTAATTATAAATTGTTGTATGAATTTTTTTAAACCTTTTTTCCTTGTTCTCATCTTAAGCCCCCCATACACCTGCGAACAAATTGCGCAACAGAGGCTGTCATGCAAACATTTGTATAGTGTATGGTGTTGTTTGACGTGCTGTGCAACTAGTTGCAGAAATTCAAATTTGTTTGAAATTAATTGCACAACGAGTGGCGTTGTGCAACTATTGCGTCGTGTATGGGCTTTGTACGACATATTATGCAGTAATTTTTGAATGAGATTATTGATTTATACCGTCGTCAGACGGCATGTTTCCGTAGGTACACGACAAAAGCAACTGGAGTTTGCACAATATTGCGTATAATGTATGGGTGATGGCGTATGGCGCACACCAACTTGTGCAACGTCAGTTTGCGCAATTTGTTCGCAGGTGTATGGGGGGCTTTACATTAGTATTTTTCGTCGCGTAAGAAACCGGTATTCTGTACAAAGATTCGTTTATGTATTTATATATGACGAAATGCGCGCTCGAATCTGAAGCGTACCGAAATGAAGAACACTTGCATTCCGATATTTAAATAGAATGCAATAATTATAAACGCAAAATGAGAAACGCGCCGGACTCTGAAGCGCCCCTCAAAATGTATTCGACCTAAGAACCCGGTATTCTGTACAAAATAACAACTTAAGTGATCGTAAAAGGAATAGAAAAAAGAAACTGGAAAAAACTGCAACGTTGCAGACTATTATAGTCATATTGAGTGTATTCGGTTTGTAGGTTTCGTACGAGCACAAAATTGTACAGGAAGGAGACAAAAAAAAAATGCACGTAAACGTTTCGAAACAAGGGCAGGAAAGAAAGAAGGAAAGACGGAGAGAAAGAGACGCGAGAAAGAATCTCGCCACAACAGTACGCCGTCGAGTGCACGTAATCGTCGTCGGAAAAAAAGGCACAAAAAAAAAGAGAAACAGGTATTATAAACCGAAGACATGGAAAAATATGCGTCCCAATTTCTCGCCGGTTGAATGCGCGATGTTTCGAACGTGAGATAAAGCGGTCTTGTGATATCGACACACTAACGTAAGAAAGACGCCGTGGAAGTCGCTATCACCTGCGGCAATTAACATTCCTTGTATACAAGCTGACCCGTGGGCACAATCACAGACGTACGTTTTTTTCGAATTCCGATGCCCCGTGGTACACGCTCGCCTTCGACTGGCTCATCAGTAGATACACGTGATTTTTTTATTCAAGCTACGCAAGAGAATGAAATTAGAATACATTCTATCTAAGTACACAAATTCCATTTTCTGAAATCACCTCGTTTCCTGATAAAAAAAAACTTGACTATATCGTTTCGATCCACTTTAGAATAAATTATTTCTCCTGACTACGGCTCCGTGCTTCTTTATAACCTTCGTTAATATGAAGTTGATTAAGCTCCTCGTAAACGCTTTCCAAATTAAAGCACCTGATTTATCGCGTCTTAATAATTTACGAACGTCTCTCGATGAAAGTATTCAAACAAATTAATTTGAAGGGAATGCGGCATAATCCGACGAGGATACGGCTCGTTCTTCAGACATACCTATACATATCCTTGTCACGAGTTTTAATCACGCGCCCATACTCAAAAATCCCGTTACGAAATATCCCATAAATCAGTAACAAGTGTTACACAGAGGCGGATCCAACAGAGTGAAGTGAAGCTGCACATGCACACTTAAAGTGAAACTTGGCGTTTCAAAAGAACATTAGAGTACTTGCCCTGCTTATACAGAACACTAACAATTGTTCCGATAAAAAAGAAACAACGATAAGAAGCGACGTCCGAGAGTATCCTTATTTCATACGCAATTCCAATTATTTCAGAAATTACTAAAAGTTACGTCGCGTAAAAGAAACAACTCGGACTTCCGCTCCCAGCTGTTAAACGTGTAATAAAACGAATTGAGATGTGAGTCAAGGTCGCATTGTGGGTAAGCGAGCAGTCAATAAAAAACTTTATGGTCCTATAATACTGCCGCATTTATAGAACGTGGCGTCGTATTTTGCACCGCAGCTTGATTTTGGGATAATTTTTTAAAGCTGTTCAAAAGAATTTTTTTAATATTTTCCCCGTAATCTGTGACATCGATTCTCCTATGCGTTTTTTTTTTGTTGGAACACACGCTGTATACAACCAGATCCAAATAAATCGATACTCCACGTAAAATTCTTGAGTGGTATCGATTTACCTGGACGCGCGGTATTAATGAAGGTTTTGGTTACAATAGCCGGAAGCGACAAGAAATGGGTTAGTTAATGGGCGCTCTCGGCAAATATTTGAATGTAGTTTGTAGTCTTTTAGTCCATGTAAATATACACAGCGTGTTTGAGCTGGCGGCCAATTAACGATTTGCTTTTGGCACTTTTGGTTTCTGCCCGAGAAATTTTATGCAATTGTGTCATTTTCTCTTCAAATAGAGATCTTTTTTGTAACTCCCTTTCTTTCACATTTAATAGCTTGTTAAACTTGACAGTTGAATATTTAATGAACGGCCATTGTATAGGGTGTCCCCAAATATAATGTATTTGAGTAGGTACCTACAAGCAATCCTGTAACATTGTGAATAAATTCGCAGAGGATTAATTAAGTAAACATGTATTGAAATTCTTTGATTTGTTAGTACATATGCTGTAGACATTAATCAGTGTATTAAGACGTTGCACAAGAACTAATCCTCGTTACAAAATAAATTGCCGTAGAATCGATTTGATTTTATTATATCGGTCGGGTGGCTGGAAAATCACGCGACGATTACAGAAGCTAATTCGCAATTAAGTGTTCGATAAATTGAGCTGTTAATTACGACATTCCGCACTGCGTGCAACCAGCTGAAAGACCGGCAGCTCTTCCACGAGAGAACTGATTTGAGTCATTCGTTTTTCGAATTTGCGAGAATAATCGAGGCATCGACGGTTGGCGGCGTTAGCAATTATCACAGAGATATCCGGCCCCGATAAACTGTTACATAAATCAACTGAGACGTGCTTCCTGTGTAATTGTCTTGATAAATTATTGTTGTTCGTTCAGGTTTCGAATATTTACAAGAAATACGATGTTATCTCTTGATAGTACCAAAAAAAAGTGATATATTGCACACCGAGAAAGTGAATGAATAATTAATCGTATACTAAAGTATTCTAGAAAATAAATAACTACATTCTGCAAATTCAAACACGACCTCCACACCAATTTACTAGCGTGCTCGTCCATGGATGGGGGATGCAGCCCTCGGTGAGTACTCTATGAGGTTCGGCAGCTTTGCGAACACGATGTCGTAATAGAAAGAATCATAAACCATTTTAACCAAGAAAGCCACCGTTCAATTTCTTGTTCTTTATTTTAGGACATCTTGTACATAAAACGTGCTTAGTAGTTCAAAAGAGGTAGTAAATATGGTTGGAGAATTGAAAACATTTTCTGATTTGTAATTGTGATTAATACCGTGCTTCTGGAAATTCATTTTATGGTTCTAAATTTCATTTAAAAAAAAACATCTTTTTTGTGTACACTGTACAGGGGATGGCTGTTACTTAGCTTACGCATTTAATACGGTTGAAGATCACAGCGTGATTTATAAACCTGATTAGCAAACTCCTTAAAGTCGTAATTATACGACTACTTACTGTTGGCCACAATGCAGCTGTGGAGTTTAGAGGAAGACTTTAGTTTTATCTTGTTCTGTTTTAACAACAACAAACTGGACAAAGTTTTTTGTGAGATTGTCTCTGGATTACTGAAGTTCCTTATTATTTACACACGTCTTCTGTTTTTACATAATTTTTTGCTTTAAACATACATGGTTTAATTTTGTCATCACTAAGTTCTTTAGTCTGTAGCAAGAATCAATGAATTGAATTTTAACGAGGTACTGTGATTTGCTAAGAACGATGCAGTACCTATTCATCATACATTATGTGATTCTGAAAAACGAAAACACTTTCATTCCTAATTTTATGTGTCTTCCAAATCACCTTGGAAACCTATAGCGGCCCTTACACGATCAAGCGGATTGACATTCGGACTGAATCAAACATATTGACGATCTTGAATTCAATCAAAAGGGTCCCTACACCATCAGTCATACTGACAATCGGAATGAGATAATTTCAGCTTACTTTCTAGGGAACTACCATCAAGTGCGGATGTCGAATAAAAATAAGGCTGTTTAGTCATTGTCTTGGCATTGGCCATGAGAAAAATAGGTCAAACGCGAACATTGGGTCAAAAAATGGTACAAAAAACGTGTAAAATATACTGCGTAACATCTCAGAGACCGCTGTTGAAGATGACTATAAGAATTACTACCTCATGAACGAGCGCCTCTTCAACAAATTGCTCAAGAAGATAGAGCCACAGATTTAGAGTACAGATTTTTTATATTTATTGGAAAACACTGTTCCACAATTGTCGTAAAGTTTCATAAAATTGAATGAATTGTTACAGTTTATTTTCCGCCTGTGTACGAACGCACCCTGTATAGTGCACATTTCAACGTTCCGATCTATTTTTAACACGTTTCGTTTTGTTTCCCCCATTAGGCGTAGGAATGTGCCATTCCGCGCCTACGTAATTCACTCAAAACTTTCTTTTTAACATATTTTCGCTAAAAGCTTCAGCTCAGTCGAATAAGTTCATTTTATAAGAATTAACCCCATCCTTGCTTAGGGTCGGAATCGTGTTTACGCGACATTTAATTGTCCAAGTTAAATATTGGTAAATTCGAATGTTTCGCTCTTGGTTTTTATTTTGGTCTTTTCTGCCGACCGAGGGAAGAGCCATGTTTCAGTAATTTTCTGTTCGTCCCGTGAGCTGCACGTTTCCTTCGCCGAAAATTTGGTGTTGTGTCCACTTCATCTAGGGGATGAGAGTGAATTTGTACGGCTGTGTGCCGAATTTGTTTGACTCATTTGGGGGACGAAAAAGCCGCGTTTCTTTTGTGGCTTGTGTCAGCCTAGCCCGACGCGACTAGGTAAGTTTTACGTGCTGTTTCTCTCGATCTGGCCCTAATGTTCGTTTTTTTTTCTTCTCGTTTATAGGCTCCTGGTTTTTGTTTTGATCTAAGTTTTGGATTTGGTTTTGGCTTTTGGCTTACGCTTATGGTTTCTCGTGGCCACTCGCGACTACTAATTGACGCATCCACACCGAGGAAGCCGAACGTCCACGGAAACGCCCCGTAGCCGGCCGCCTCCATCGCCATCAACGGACGTAACGACGCTGCGTGAACAGGTCATATTTTTATGTTTGCCTAATTTTTGCTTCACGGTGCTCGCGATGTAAACTCCATTTCGGAGGAATCCATCGGCTATTATGCGTTAAGCGCACACAGAACGTAATTCATCGAACGGTTTCTTCGACGTTAGAATAAGCCAATGTTGTCGTTGTTAATTCGATTAACTTGTATTAGTTTCGGATCCGAAAAGTTAGGAATTATCGTATCACGATTGTTGCTTGGTTTACTTGTTACTTTGTTTGACTTTTGATGTTTAAACGTTTAATAAAATTGTTTCATGCTTTGGACGTATCGTGTTTTTCTTCATTTTTACTCGATTTTCCTTTAAAAAAAATTAAGTGGCGCCTATTTTTGGATTGGCCTTCGCGTTATGGTTTAAGAACCCTCCCCCCCCGTCCCACTGCAACAGCTGGCAACACTGGATTAACTTCTTTCCGGTGTAAAACTACTACTTATCTACACAGGTAGGTAGCAGAATCTTTTCAATATTATGCTGTCACCAGCATCAGGTGAATCAGAAGAACCAAGTTGGCTATTATCCTCCATGACAGCATGCGCTACACTGACGAAATGATTGATGCGAGGATGAATTCGGCCTAGGATTGCCGGGTCTCATATATTTTCATCTATTTAATATCAGTTGGGTGACCAGACGTCTCGAATTTCCGGGATTTGTCTCTATCTTTGGCTAGATATTCCGGTGTCCCGGACATATCTAACACAAAATAGGGTCAAATCCCGAAAACTCTGGTGTCACTCTACTCATATTAACTATATGAGATCTGGCAACCCTAATTCGGCCATTACACCGTCAATCAGAATGACAGTTCCTCCCCGCCACTCATGATTGAAACTTGGATTTCAAAATATCCGGAAATCCATCAATCTCATTCATCAATCTTAACCTTACACGGTCAATCAGATTGTCAATCTTTAGCCAAACTGTCAATCCGGTTGATCGTGTAAGGTCCGCTTATGGTTCTTCCAATTTCTTGCCTTCTCTTTTCAGTCCTTGATTTCTAACTTCGTTCGTCCTCGACTTTCTCTTCGTTCTCAACTAATTAACTGCCTTTGTATTAGTTTTGCTGTCCTATTAGTATGCATCTTTCTATGTGTTATTATTCTTTTGGATTTGATGAATAGAATGCATTTCTTCTTCTTCTCTCTCTTCCTCTACTTTTCTCCATGTCTCGCATGCATTTATCACTAATACCTACATATTTCTATTGCATCTTCTCTTGCAGTTTTAATTAAACTTGAGATTTGTTTCCCTTTCCAGTTAAACAAAAACTAAATCTAAACTATTAATTTATTTAATATTATTTATTAACGTTTGTCCTGCTTAAAAGGTATTATCAATTTGCCATCCTGTTCTAATTTTATTAGACGATAATCGAACTTGGAGTCGCAATAGCTTAATGGCAAAGCAGCTGGCATGTAACCAGAAGGCTTGAGTTCTCGATTGCGGTGGAAATTTTTCTGCCAAAAATTGTGTTTCTTTCAAATTTATTTCACATTAATAGCTTCTTTCTCCTCCTGATAACTGCTTCTAAGACTTGGTTAAATAGAATAGTGGACGGTGGATCGCCCTGCCCGAAGCCTCTCTTTACTTCGAACCTCGTTGACATTAGCTAACCGTACACGAGCATTCATTCCCGCCGGAAAGTGCAGTCGTGAAGGAAAGAACGTGTGTTAGTGAAGTACGAGATGACTAGCCAACATTCTTACTTCCTTCGGGAATCATGTCCGACAAGATAAATACTTAGTTTCGTATAGACTTATTTATACTTCCACTATTTCCAAGATTCAGTTTGTGTTAGTGGGTTAGAATAGGATTTGTTTCGTTTCAATTTCTTGAAGGGAAATATCGTCGAAAGAAAGAATGGCATGAATGAATGCTGGTGTATGGCTAGCTATTCACCCATTTAAAGTCACTTGGCTTTCAATGTTAATGTTATCTTTACGACTTTTCTAATTCTTCTTCTTCTTTCTGTGCGAGGGTGTGTGCGAACTATTTGATTTCTTTTAGTGCAAAACATCTGGTCCGTTGTATCGACAACCAACTTGGTAGGTGCTCTTTTAATACTTTCCGTCCTCTTTTATTACTTTAGCTAATATTTAGTTTACAGCGAGAAAAAATGGCTCAAAACAAAGCACGAAGAAAATATGAGTGCCTATAGAGGAAATAGAAAAGGAACTCTAAAATTATGTTTTTTTATCGTGTGTTTCTACATTCTGTAATACACTTGCCATAAAACACTCCATACAAATTCAAATGGAGTCACAAGCAGGGATGGAAAATGTAACCGTAACCGTTCCACAGTTTCCATGCATCTCAGTGGAAAAGAACCGGTTCAAGAAACCCAATTCACGTTACTTTTCCATCCCTGGTTACAAGTACGACAGACAGAGGCTGTGTTAATAGACTCCTTCAGTGAGACTTTAATTACATGCGAAAGGGAAAAAGCAATAGTGCATAGAAAGAAATGTAAATAGAAATAGACTGTAAAAACAATAATACTGAAACGTTATACAGATACATGAAGAAAGGAAAAAGAAAGACCACGGTTAAGGAGGAAAGTTGGAAGAAACGCTTCGAAGAATTATGTAAAGATGACGTAGAAGAAGAAGAAGAAAGAAATGTAGATGGAGAAGAAGATGAGGAATAGGTAATTAATAAAACAAGGAGGAGGAGAATTAACCAAAAAAAATTCTACTCTAAGAGAGTAGAGGAGATTCCGAACTAATGGAACACGGATTTCTGTTCCAAAAAAAAGGAGACAAATTGTAAAAATTATAGGGCAATTTCACTTCTTCATGTAGCATATAAAATACTAACGATTATAATAAAAGGAAGGCTACAAAAATATACAGAAAGCGTACAAGGCAGATTCATCAGAACAGATTTAGAAAAGGAAGTTCAACAGAAGTATGAAAACAAATAAAATCGAAAAAAGTTTTAACTGTCCTGGGAAACGAAGGAAAATTCATTCCAATTTAAATTTACATGGATGGCGCGCCTTATATTTAAAATTTTTAAATGTCCTTAGAAGCGGACTTTTTTTGAAATGGGAATAAGAAGGATAGAAGATCGGCGATTCTACGGCGAAGAGTTACAAAATCGAAAGACGAAAATGAACAGAAAAAGAAAAACAAAAAAAAGAAAGCGTTTAGAAACGCAAAAAGTTCATAATTTTTAGGTGTTTCAAATTTCGCGCCTAAAACAAACGTAGTTCGGCGATGCTTTCAATTTTTTAAATGTCTCAGTACGTTGATGTTAGAATAAGAATGTAGATGTAACAAAACCGAGGAAGATCGACGGTTCTACGGCGTTGTCTTAAAAAAATCGAAAAGCTAGGATGAACAGAAAAACAAAACAAAAGGGGAGCCTGAGGAAAAGCGTTCACAGATTTACGAAAAAATTTCAATAATTCTTTTGGTATTTCAAATTCCGCGCCTAAAAAATGTGGTCTGATATGATTAACACAGATGGCGCCTCATGTCTTCATTTTTTTTTAATATTTCTATAACGTTGATGTTAGGAATAAGAGTGAGACGTAACAAAAACAGAGGAAGATCGGCGATTCTACTTCGGTATATTAATTTTTTAATTTTAATCAAAACGCAACAAAGATGGATTGATGGCGCAAGCAAGATTCACATAGATGGCGCAATGCAACTGCCTCTAGTGTTTTTATGTTTTATATCGCCGAATGAAATAAAAATTAGAAGAAAAACAAAAGATTAACGATTTAGAGGCGAAATAAAATTATGCGCCATTCTTACCTACCTGTGGGGGGAGGAGGAGGCTTAAGTTTTATAAACGCTAAATGTCAAATTATTATAATTAATGGTGTTTTTGCAATTATGTGGCCCAGCCAAGCCCCGCCAATCTTCTTTTGTTTTTCTTCTAATTCTTATTTCATTAAAGGCAATAAATGAACTTGTGTGTCGCCATCTATGTAAATTTTGTCGAATTACTTTCACTTGAGCGCGAAATTCAAAATTATTAAGTTTTATCATATTTAATTTTCTATGCTCTCCGCCCCCCTCCCTCTCCTTAACTACGCCTATGGGTAAAAAAGCTACGAATATAACATAATATACATACGTGCACAAGCAGGGATTTGACCAACTGAAGAGAAGAAAATAAAGGGATATAATAAAATTGACGATGAGAAAGAAAAAGGAAAGGAAAAAGGAACAACAGAGAAAATACAAGTAAAAAAAGTGATAAGGCAAGGAGGTGCTTTATCTGCTCTGCTTTTTACTGTGCCATTGGATGCGGTAATAAAAAAAAATAAAAGGAACAGGAACAGTCAACAAAAACTTAGAACAAATCACAACACACGCAGATGACGTAGTAATCATTTCAAGAAGTAAGACGGAAGTTGGAAGAACAATATTAAAGATGAAAGAAGAAACGAATAAAAGAGAATTAGAAAAAAAATCAATATGTGGATCCACATCTATCCTCTCTGTTGCAGCAAAAAGGATAGATGGGGAAGCTATACGTTCGAAGAAGAAGAAACATTTACGTATCTGGGGGTGTTGGCAAACTGAAAAAAAGAAAAACGCGAGAGAATTTAGAGAAGATATAAGACATTTTATTTTATTAAAAAAAGCAAATGTTAGAAGATAAGGAGTGACCAATAAGGAAGAAAACACTGGCAAGAAAAATTACAAGAGCAATAATAGGGGCAAAGAAAATAAGTGAAAACGAGTGTAGACAGTCAATGAACTAGGTAATGGGAAAAGAGAATGTGGTAAGAATTATTAAAGCGGCGAGGGGATTAAATGGCACAGGCATACAAAAAGAAGAGAGAAGAAATCAACGTTGAGGAGTGTTACCAAGACCAAAGAACAGATGAAACGGCCAAAGCAGAAGACGACATTTGTAGAAATATTAAGTACAGCTTTAAACCATTCTGTTAGTAGATATCTTCTATTTCCAATACCTCCTTAATCAATCACTTCTCTTATTGTTTTCCTCTAGGTTTTTATTATTTCTTTATTCCTTGATTATACGCTTCATTCTTCTTATATGCGATCTCTTTCGCTTCTCGTTCCTTAATGTCTCTTAAGCTCCTGCTTAATTCTCTTCTGCATTCAAAACTACTCCTTTCATCTTTTCTTCCGTTGTTCCTAACAGTTTTCCTTCTTTACCTTTACAAATATTTTCTTTTCCTGTTCCATCTTTTTTTTACAATATGTTGCCTTTAATTCTTTTATTAAATTCTTGCATATTTCCCTGTTTCTTCCGTGGTTCGAATCGACATTCCTTCTTATCTTTTCCCCCTAACTTTTGTTCGAACCATTGGATCTATTTTCTTTTCTCTTTCCTATTATTGAACTGATGATGTTCTTCTTTTATTTCTATTCCCTGTTGACACAATTGCTCTCTTTGTGGTTTGAAGTATTATACTCTACGCAAATTCCATTTCACAAGATTTAAAAATTATTATTGATGTTTAATATTTTTAGACATTGCTTACAGAAAGTTACGCAACGTATTCACGGACTCGAGTTATTTCTTTCCTTTTCACTTTTGCACAATTTCCATTGTTCCAGTTGACACAGGCAAATTCGTAATTCACAATAGAGCAAGCGACACTCATTGTTTCCTGTATCTGTACCTAATGATATTAAGAGGAAATATTTAAAGAACGAGGTGGAAAGAATTCGAACGTCCACGCGTCCACCACGAAGTTGTTTTGTTTATCTTCCTCATTTCACTTGCTTATTGGGGAGCGTGGGAGGCCCTCGCGCAAACTAATAAGGCCTAAATCGATAATATTCAAATAAATCTGCTTATTATTCGCATACTGTGCTAGTATGTATATGTGGTATTTAATAAAATCGCGTACGCACGCGCGCGCGCGTTCTGAAAAGAGAACGTTGCATAAGCAGCGACTTATTTACTGTTAGCCGTAGAAAGCAAGTTGAATTGATCGAATACCTCAGTAATTAACGTAATTGTTAAGCTGTGGAAATGTAAGTACAAGGTCAAAATGGGCATGAATTATTTTTTTTCGTTTAGTTTCTACGCGAGTTCGGTTTTATTAATTTTGCTCAAGGCTGCGTCGTGCATGGAGATTTTCTTCTGTCGCAGAGTTTGCGTAATGAAGTGCGTTTTTCTTAACGAACCTGTTTTTCTTCATTTGTTCAACTCGTACAAAAATATTGCGAACAAACTTTCTTTTATGTAAAGTTTAGATGCGTGGGAGTACCTATTTTAAATCTTTCTATTAATAAACTTCTTGAAAATGTGGAAAGTTGAAGGTATTTTTTTATCTTCTTCTTAGTCTTCTTATCGAATTATTTTTTTATTCACCATTAGCATTTTTTACATGATTTTCAGATACCTACATTCTTATTTAAGAATTATAGTTGAAGACTCAGACCCGATTTACTCACCTCCCATTAAATTTATCTGGTGATTAATTCCCATAGTATTGTGATCACAATTGTTACTATGGGAATTAATCACCAGATAAATTTAATGGGAGGTGAGTAAATCGGGTCTGAGTCTTCAACTATAATTCTTAAATAAGAATGTAGGTATCTGAAAATCATGTAAAAAATGCTAATGGTGAATAAAAAAAATAATTCGATAAGAAGACTAAGAAGAAGATAAAAAAATACCTTCAACTTTCTACATTTTCAAGAAGTTTATTAATAGAAAGATTTAAAATAGGTACTATGGGAATAAATCACCAGATAAATTTAATGGGAGGTGAATAAATCGGGCCTTAATAAAGAATTCCTCAATGGTATAAGGACACAGATCAATGATAATCAATTGATAATAATCAATAATTTGACAGAATATTTAAATTTATTATTAGTTCATTGCTTAATCATGAAAAAGATGAATTTTTTAGCTGTGTTAACTTATGTGTAAGTGTAAGTCTATGTTTAGGGAGTATGAGTTGATCTTTACCTCTAATGTTAAAAAAAATGGTTGTTTAAATGTTTGCTGAATGAGTTTAGATTATCACGAATATAAAGGAAGCATTGTTATGAGTTGATCTTTACCTCTAGTATTAAAAGAATGATTGTTTAAATGTTTACTGAATGAGTTTAGATTCTCACGAATATAAAGGACCCAGCGAAAACATGTACGTTTATTCAACGTTAATTTCACGTTGTTATGGTGGAAATAACGTTATTCGTTGAAAAATGCAACGTTGTTTTTTGGTTGAATTAGCAACCATAATTATATCACGTTTGTATGACGTGTTTTTTAACGATCAGTTTAATATGGACGTAATTATAACGTGAAATAAATACGTAACAATTTTGTCTTTTTACGACGTGCTTTATACTATGAGTAAATGCGATGTATCTACCGTACGTTGATTACCACATCATTTCAACGTTAATTCAACATCTACTATTCTACGTAATAAATGAGAAAAAATTAACGAAACTAATACGTTAGATAAATCATAATTTACAACTAAATTTTTAACCCACGTTTTATAACGTTATTTTAACGTATACCGAATAAATATGCCTTACAAAACGTGATGTTGACGTTAGAAAACACTTAATTTTACAGTGATTGTCTATCGTGTTTCACACCTTTGAATTCTAATTTTACTAAAAATCTATGAAATATGAGGTTCTTCTCCATGCTTGGCAGCTTTGAAATGAAACGAAACAGGTATGAAAAGTACTGCTAATTTGGACATACGAGTCAATCATAACCCCTTTTTAAGTTGACGTAATCTGTCAAATTTTTTTAAGTTAGTTTGAATTTGATGCCCAAAATCTGTGATTAAAAATACTAAAGAACGCAATAGTCAATCAATTATACATACATATTGTCACGAATACTCATTGGGGACAGCTGTATACAGAGTGGAAAGTTTAACTGGAACAAATTCTGTAACTTAGAAGATTACGATTTGTAAAAAAATTCTTGGAACAGGTCAATTTTTATTTTTAATGGCGCATATTACAAAGGGACTTTTTTAACTTTTCAATTATTTGGAGGAGTGAAACGATCCCTAACTATGTTTTTTTTAATGGAAGGATATGTTGAAAAAATTGGGAATACAGCTTCGTTTTATTTTTTTATTTTTCTTTAGCAGTAAAAGGTAAAAAAACAAAAAAAAGAATATTTTTACTAAAACCGTTTTTAATGCCAAAAATTCAGGAACCCCATTTTTTATTATTTGATAAGAAGAAATAAGCATTCCATATGGTATCGTATTGTTGCGTGCAGCCAAAAGATGGCATTGCCAATGCGCTAAATTTTTAATTGTACGTAATTACCTCACTGAAGTTTTTCCCAATAGGTGGATAGGAAGAAGAGAACCAATGACCGATTGAGTGGCCAACAAGATCTCCAGATCTCACCCCTTTAGACTTTTTTATGGGGGTATTTAAAAAGTAAAGTTTATGTGACTAAACCAAACGACATAGCAGAACTTCAGAACTTCAAATTCTGCATGAAATTAGGAGAGTAACGCCGGAAATGTTACAAACTGTTAGGGATGGAATTTATAATCGATTAGGGTATTGTCAAGTGAGAGGTGGCGAGCATTTTGAACATCTGATGCGTTAAAATCATTCTAGTCAAAAATTTATTTTTTATTTTTTCGCCTTTTACTGTTTAAGAAAAATTAAAAAATAAAAACGTAGCTGTATTCCCAATTGAACAAGCTTTAAGAAAAAATTACTCAACATACCCTTCCATTAAAAAAATAGTTAGGGGTTGTTTCATCCTTCCAAATAATTGAAAAGTTAAAGCAATCCATTTATAATATGCGCCATGAAAATAAAATTGGCCTGTTCCAAGAATTTTGCTACAAATGGCAATTTTCTAAGTTACAGAATTTATTCCAGTTAAACTTTCCACTCCACTGCGGTGTTTATGAGCAGCATGTATTTTGTTTTAAATTTTCATAAAGAAATAATTTTGTAAATAATAAAGTAAATTGAGAGTACTGTATTAAATGTGTTTTGTCGAATATTTTATGTTAGTGTAAATATTTTTAGAAATAGGCGATTTAGAATTACATGTTTATTATAAATAAATAATTTAAAATTTTTGAAATGTATATACAAAGAAAATAAGCTTAGGATTGTAATAATTAGAAAAATTGATTTAATGATGTTATGATAATACGGATGTTAGAAGGAAACTGTAGGTAGTAAAGAGTTCGGAAATTGAACGAGTGAGGGCGGCGCGTGGCTATTGTAAGTTAAAGTCCCCGGTTCGGCTTTATTACGGAAGCGATACGGAACTGGGATCTCCAAATGGCTTAGTGGTCTAGTTTAGCCGACTTGGAAAGTCGTATCACTCGGCGGCGTGGGTTCCGAAGTCCACCATTAACGATGTGTATGTTTGTTCAGTCTAATGATTTAGACCCAGCTTTAATACACGTCGTAATTGTCTGATTCAACGTTACACGTGGACATTGCCGCGACATTTTTTCGTTGTTTCAACGTAACCATAACACACGAATTCAACGTTTGTTACATGTTATTCTACAACGTTTTTTATACGTATGTATGCACTGGGATTTAACGTAGAAATACCGTGGACAAAAACGTTTAAAAGAAGTTGATTCGAGTGTTGTTAAAACGTATTAATAACACACGAATTCAACGTTGATTAATTGTTATTCTACAACGTCTCTTACACGTGGACAGAGACGTTTAAAAGAAATTGATTGCCGCGACATTTTTTCGTTGTTTCAACGTAACAATACCACACGAATTCAACGTTTGGTTACATGTTATTTTACAACGTTTTTTACACGTACGTGTTTTCGCTGGGGAAGCATTGGTATATGAACAGGCCTGGGACAGTAAGAATTCTTAAAGTTTTTAAAATTTCTTTGCAAGATTCCAAATAACCACTTTATGAAATGATTCTAATAGCTTTTTTTTTGGAGTATGAAGATTTTTTCGCAGTCCGTGGAATTTCCCCAAAAGCTAATCTGACCTTGAAATAATCCTATACATATATGCTTGACGACTAATTTGAATTGAAGTAATTTTGGATATACGTCGCAATAAGAAGATAGTGCTGGATAATTTTTTACTTAATTGTACTATAATTAGGTTGTTTAAAGGAAAGTTTTTAGGATCCAGAGTAATTTCCATATAATATACAGGGTGGTCATGGTAATAAAGAAAATATCAGAAATTTCAAAATGGCAGAACTCAACTTTCTTAAATAACATGCCCTATATTTTTCTATTCTAAATTCTTCGCTTAATAAAGTACTTTCATTTTTGTTAAGTATGTAAGAAGGAGGTCAATTATTGCCTATTTAGTAAAGACGTTCTTACGAAAACCGTATTGGGTATTTGAGAGTAACTTTTTCCAAAAAACTGTAAAATCTATTATGGAATGCTATTTCGTAGGGCTTAGAAATAGTGGGAATGATGGACAATGGGCGGTAATTATTAAGAGTATCAGTATCTCGTGTTTTATGAAGTGGTTTGATTTTAGAGAATTTTAAGGGAGTGGGAAAAACTCCTCTTTGAAAAGCTTTATTTATTATAAGTTTAAGTGGTGTAATTAAGCCTGGCGTTAATATTTTGAGTAATTTATTACTAATGTGGAAGATGTTATTGGTATTACTGTTTGACATGGAATTAATAATGGAAAATATTTCCTTTTCGTCAACAGGTTCAATATATAATGTTTTATCACAGGGAATATTATTTGCAGTAAGCTTATTGGGGTTTGAAGTGTTTGTCCTATAACTTTTGAGACAAGCCTGGAATAAACATTGAATTCGTCAGGAGTGATTTGACAATCAGAATTGTTCTTTGGGGGACCTTTTTCTTAATTGATAAGTTTCCATACGGTTCTTGGGTTATTTTGATCTCTTACGATAGTATTGGAAACATAATTACTTTTTTTCTCATTAAATTTGGTAAAATAAAAATATTTGAGTTTTTTTAATTCGTTACTTAAATCAATTCCTGAACAGTGATTTGAAATCTCAGTAAGCAAATAGAGGTTATCTCTACTTTTCTTCAATTCATTGTCGTACCATTCCTTACCACTATTGTTGTAATAGACACTTTTTGTTTTAACAGGTAGGTATAAGTTGATAGTATTTAATAAAATGTCAAACAGAAAACATATGATCTGTGTCGTCACAACCATCGAGCAAGTTAAGCCAGTTAACACGTTTTAGGGAATCAATGCATTGAACAATAGATTTGTTTAAAATACACCTAGAGGAAATTAAGTTAGTTTTATTCTTATTACAATGTGATTTGTTAACATGAGATGTTATGATTGCTTTAGATCAGAAAATGGGAAATTAGATGTAAAAGACTTACATTTAATTGAGCTATTAGTAATACAAAGTAAAAGTAAAACTTGACTTATTAATCCTGCTGCTATTTGAATTTAAATTTGGCGCCAAGTCAATGGGGGTAAATCATCATTTGTTCGCCTGGTGACTTTGCTATTGCGTGTAAAATTAATTAAATTTGTTCGAATTTAAATTCGGCGCCAGATTAATCGCGGGGAAAAGAAATCGATTAAGCTGCTGTCTGAATTCAAATTTGGCGCCAAGTTAATGGCGGAAAGCCATCATTCGTTCACATGGTGACTATTGCAATTGCGTGAAAAATTAATCAAATTTGTTAGAATTTGAATTTCGCGTCAAATTAATCGCAGGAAACCAAATTAATTCCAGAAAGACATAATTGATTAAACTTCGGTTTGAATGTAAATTTGGCACCAAATTAATCGCGGCGAAAAAAATCGATTAAGCTGCTGTTTGAATTTAATTTTGGCACTAAGTCAATGGCGGAAAATCATCATTTGTTCACATGGTGACTTTGCAATTGCGTGCAAAATTAATTAAGTTTGTTCGAATTTAAATTTGGCGCCAAATTAATCGCGGGGAAAAAATCAAATAAGCTGCACTCTGAATTTAAATTTAACGCCGAGTTAATGGCGGAAAGCCATCATTTGTTTACATGGTGACTTTGCAATTGCGTGTAAAATTAATGAAAGTTAGAATTTGAATTTCGCCGCAAATAAATAGCAGGAAACTAAATTAATCCCGGAAAGGCAAAATTGATTAAACTTCGGTTTGAATTTAAGTTTGGCACCAAATTAATGGCGAAAGATTTGCATTTGAATTTTGCGCCAAATTAATAATGGGAGATCAAATCAATTAAGCTACCGTTTCAGTTTAAATTTGGCGCCAAGTTAATAACGAGAAATCGTTCGAATTGTTCAAATGGTGACTTTACGAGTGCGTAAAAATTGATTAAGTTTCTATTTGAATTTGAGTTTCGCGCCAAACTAATCGCGGGAAATCAAATTTTGCAAACGGTGACTGCGATTTCGTGTAAATTAAACAATTTTCTTGACTGAATTTGAGTTTCGCGCCAAATTAATCGCGACAAAACAAGGCAACTTGATCGAATTACGGTTTCAATTTAAATCTGGCGATGGCGCTGGCGCCGCGAAAAAACGAACTGATTAACTTTGTTCTTTTTGCGTTTTCGGAAAACTAATTAAATGTCTGTTTGAATTTGAATTTCGCACTAAATTAACACGGGGAAGCGTCACAATTTGAATTTGAATTTCGCGCCAAATTAAACGCGGGAAACCAATTTACTTAAGCTTCGGTTTGAATTTGAATTTCGCGCTCAAATTAATCACGGGAAATCAAATATAGGTCAAACGTTTGACTACGTTTGAGTTTGAATTTCGCGCCAAATTTATCGCAAATTCAAACGATTCCGCGCCGATTAATTTCATTCTAGTTTAAGTTCAAATTTGGCGCCGCATTAATTTGTTTAAGCTTCGAGTTGAATTTCGCGCCAAATTAATCGCGGGGAAACAAATCGATTAAGCGACAGTAGTTGAAATTTGAATTTCGCGTCAAATTAATCGCCGATTCAAACGATTCCGTGCCAATTAATTCCATGTCTGTTTAAGTTCAAATTTGACGCCACATTCTAACTTCCGATTTAAATTTCGCGTCAAACTAGTTGCGGGAAACAAACTGATTAAGTCGCAACTTGAATTTAAATTTGGTTCCAAACCAAATTAATCGCAGGAAAACAAGTTACTTAAGCTTCGATTTGAATTTGAATCTAACGTCAAATTAATCGCAGGGAAACAGATTGATTAAGTCACAGTTTGAATTTCAATTTCGTAAACAAATTGATCAAGTTACGGTTTGAATTTGAATTTGGCGCCGCGAAGAAACAAATTGATTACACTTTCACTGTTCGTTTTGCGTTTTCTTGAAAAAAAAAATTATGGTAAAAAATGTGCTGGGAAAGGTGTTTTAATGTAAGCAAAAGATTTAACATTCCTTTGACTTTAACTGGATACGAAATGCTTCTCTCATGGATTGTCTGCAATCAAATCACGCAATGCGTGAATGAATGAATGAATGAATGAAGAGCAACTGTGGCAATAAAAAGACTGTTGGTAAGGTGAGGGAACCAAGTTGTTACAGTTACGTCGTCCAAGAAGAATACGTAAATGATTCCGATCGTCGAGACATGACGAGAATCAAATTTGCTCGAAAAGGCAAAATATTAAGGAAGTTAGTTAAACTGACACTAAGTTAATCAAATTAAATGAAGCTTGAACTTGCGCGATGTTACCGGAATAAATCTATGGAAGTAATGTAAACATTACTTAATTGCTTGGTCGTTAGCGGCCGTAAAACGTTGTGGAAATTTATCTTTACGTTATTTTAATAGTTTCAGTAATATGAAAGGGATCATTACGGAAAGAATTTTAATTATTACACGTAAGCACGTACACATGCGCGCTTTAGATTTTACGCTCGTTTAAACGGAACGAATGTTTACGATCTAATAATCTGATTCGATTGGGATTATATTTTTATTCTGTGGAACGACGGATATTCGCTTAGAATATGCATGATGTGATCGTGTATGAATTTAGAAAAAGGAAAACAAGCGATTTGATATGCCTGTAACTTTGATTGCAAGGTGACGCTGATGTGACAGTCGAGTTTTTTTTTTGCTAATAATCTGAATTTTGAGGAATTTAATGCGCCGTTTTGTTTGATTGACGTTAGACCATCAAAGCTTAAACGGACGCTAATAATTCCAAAGGAGAAACACTCACGTAAGCCAGTCGCAGCCGCAACTACAACAGGCACTATTAAATGATTAGCTGAACGCATTTCCATGACAAGTCTGGAACCTCGGGACTCCGCCTGTAATTGAAGGGGTTTGCTGAGGAGTACTTTAATAAATTGTTTTAATAACACAGGTATCTGAAATTAATAAATAAATAAAAATAATATTCGGAAAGTCATCTCCACAGATAAATAATTTGGAAGATGCAAGTGTTTGATGTGGACTAGTTCGAAGACTTCTTTGATAAGTTGTGTAATGACTTCTTTGTCCACATACATACATACATAATTGGAAAGAGTTGTTTTAGCGAAAGCTTCCATTAACAATAGTAATTAATTAGGAACTTAATCTGCATCTTTATGAGTAAGCCAACTTAATCATCGACTAATGATGTATAAAGTCCGGTCCTGATTCACAATGTTTCCATTGAATCGTTAGAGAATTTCGCTTTTTCCTGTAAACTCACTAACTCAATCGATCACTATTACAAACATGCACACCCATACGTGAAGGTCGTATCGTATCGAAAGATGTGCACATGGCGGTGATTCATCATCTTCATCATCATCATCATCGTTCCCCACGTAGGTACTCGGGCGAAGGCATGAGAAATATGTGGGCGGAAAATTTCGCAGGAAGTTGGCGTACGGCATTGTTAAGTCGTTACGTACGGATTTTTTAATAACAATTAATTAACGCTCCATTCGTAAACAAGGCATGCACACCGCGCCGGTGAATAATTGCGTGCGGTCGGCGAAGCCCTAAACGGAAGGAGGCATTCCAGGCGATGGCAAATTGTTGCCTGTTTGCCTTAATCGTGAAATTGAATACCGTTTGGAGAAGCTTGTGCTTTACTGTTACATTGTCTCGGTGTACTAACTGTTTACGCAAATTGCACGCCTTTTTAGGCAGCGAAGAACTTGAAGGCAAAAGGAATGAAAACAATATCCTCTGCGATCGAAGTTACGCAAGAAAATTCTTGGACTCTGATAGGAAAGAAATATCTTTTCGGTTAACAAGGAAATCAGATCCATAATTAATTACATAAATAAAAAATATCAAAACTAATACATATAGTTTCCTCAAAAAGTGCTAATATAGTTTTGATGAAATTAATTTTATATACAAGGTGTGCGGATTTAAAATGATTATTGGAAGGAGAAGAGCAGCGCAGGAACTGCGACAGCATCACTGTTATATCCATCTCTATTCTACACCTAGAAAATCGCAGTGTATTTCACTCACACTCGTGCCACAGCCACATGCAAGATTTGCCTTTTCTTGCCCTGTATATACGAAAACCAATATGAGATATAATATGAAGTATGTCGATGTAACATCAAAGATTAATTTGATTAAAAAGAAACGATAATAAAACAAATAATAAAACAAGTTGATTGACTTTGTGACCTAGGAGATGAACTTCTTGGTGAGCAAAAATGCATTTGGCTGGCTTCAGTGTCAGGCCTGCCTCGTAGTCGGTTGAAAACCTTTTCTAATGCCTTCACGTGTTCTTCAAAAGTTTTCGAAAAGACGATGATGTCGTCCATGTAGACCATTACATCTTTCCACTTCATGTCTTCAAAAACAGAATCTGTCAGATTTTGGAACTGGCATGGAGCATTGCAGAGACCAAATGGGAGTACATTGAATTCGTAGAGTCCATGTCCAGGTACAGTGTACTGCTTGGAGCTTTCTTCTATTCCAACTTGCCAGTCTCCACTGAAAAGGTCCAGTGTTGAGAAGTACTTGGCGTCGCCCAAGTAGGTGAGGATATCATCTATATTTGACAGTGGGTATGTTGACTTCTTCATTACGGTGTTCAGTTTTCGGTAGTCCACACAGAAACGAATTTGATTACTTTTCTTCTTTGCCAGTACAACACCATGGACTTTGACTGGGCCTGATGATGTTGTGTTCTAGCATTTCTTGTATTTGCTGGTCGTTGATTTTTCTTTCTTCCTCGGAAATTCGATAGGGCTTACTCTTGATCGGATTTGCTCCCTGGACATCGATTTCGTGTTGCGTCCAGTTCGTGAATCCCATGGTTGCGGTTGTGTGACTGATAATCACATATCTGATCACAGAACTGCGTTAATCGAACTGAAACAATTTAATAATCTCTGTGGTAATCATATTTCTTGGACGTACAGACGACATTTCTCGGAGACAAATATTTCTAACTTTACAAATGACCTGGCAAGCACTGCCTGCGACAATCTTTATAAAATTCAAAATGCGAATGATGCTTACAACTATTTTTTCGCTAGTATTAGTACTCATTTTGAAAAAAATCCCAGAAACTAAATACTTTTGTAAAAATAGTAAAGATTCAAAGAGATGGGTAACTAACGACATTAAAATCTCAAGTCAGAAATTAGAGGGCATGTATTTACTTAAATGTAAATTTCCGCATCTGAACGATACCTACAAAAATGCTAAACGTAAGCACCTTTGCCTTATCACGTTATCACAGAAACTAAAAAACAATACTACCAAAAAATCATCTTCATGTCTGACAATCCAATTAAAACATCCTGGCAGATGATCAGGAAACTATCCGAAGGGGATAAACAATCTAATAATCTTAACATTGAAGGAGAAGGCCACAGCATTGATAATCCAAATATTTTAGTGGAATCATTTAATAGCTTTTTTTATCCAGCCACCCCTTGATACAGTAAATCGAATCTCTAACTCCACACCACCTAGTTTATAATGACACTCCACAATTCTGTCATTCTACAATGTTCTTGTATCCCTGCACAATCGATGAAATACTGAATATTCTAAAATATAAAATCCTCTGGATGTGATGATACCCCTCCTTGTTTAGTACGAAGTTTTGCAAAATATATTTGTCACTATTATCAGGTGTATTCCCTCACAACCTAAAGATTAACAAAATCATTCCGATCTTTAAAAAAACAACCCTCACAAACTTGCAAACTACCGTCCAATAGCATTGTTATCATCAGTCTTCTCAAAGATCTCTGAATATGTCTTCCTAACTCGTTTATGGAGTTTCCTCGCACGTTTTAATATAATCACCAACTTTCAGCATGGGTAATGACTGGTAATATGAAAATCACGCAACTTGAGCTCTGCGTAATCAATCGTCGAAGTTAGAACCGACAATTATTTCAATATTATTCCTTTGTTAACGGTAAATGAGAAAAAGGACGGAGTCATGATTCATAAGTCTGATGATGACGATGACGCAGAGCTCTTCTCTTATGGAAACAACAATAAATCTAATACTTCAGCAATCCAATTCCTTCACGAGGAGGTTTTACGGTGCTGAATTGGCAGAGCTTTTGACTGCGTCGATCACGGTATACTGATGAAAAAACTTTATCATAATCCTATCTATCTAATCATCCTCAATATGTACATAAGTCTTAAATATACTCACAATAATATCCAATCTGAACATGACTCAAAACTTAGAAATGTGTCTGAAGGTGTACCGGTTTATTTCCATAGGAATAATTGTTTTTATAATTGCTACCATGGGAATAAACAGGAGTTTAAAGTTAAGCTAGAACTGAGAAACCCAGCCTTATGCCCGATTTCTTCATCGCCTTATCTTGAGGTTAAATTTATCTATCAGTTAGGATGTGACACATAGGCCCGATTTTTTCACCTCCTGTTAACTTTATCTGACGGTTTATTCCCATAGTAACAATTGTGGTCACAATCGTTACTATGGGAATTAATCGGCAGATAAAGTTAACAGGAGGTGAAGAAATCGGGCCATAGTATGTGTACGGCCAACTGAACGTCACATTCCAACTGTTTGATAACTTAACCTTAGGTTAAACATGGTGAAGAAACCGGCCATTAGTGAAACGCGTTTTCTGGGGTTAACTATGGACGAGTTTGTCTGCTGGAAAAAAAACACTGTCAACAATTAATCGACAAATTAAATTCCTTAGGCTTGTAATGCGCTGCCCCAATTACTTGGTTATTGATTAATTCTGACAAGTAAACAGACAATAAAATTGTATAAACAAATAATAAATATGTACCAACAAAACCCCACCAAAGATTTATTGCTAAGGGAATGCCTGTCTAGACTGCGTTTACCTAGAGTTCCGAGAAAGTCACCCCAGACGTTCGACTACGGCTGTGCATGCACTTAACGACACTACCTGCGTACTGGGATTGTCGGGCACGCTAACGGTTAATCCTACGAAATGGGTTAAGGTTGAATGACTTTTGTGGAACTCGTTAAATACGGATAACAATTTTAATATTATCTAACCATGGCCCGATCGTCAATGTAACCACGCAAGTAGGTTGTGTTAACCTGGTTTTTTTTTTGTAGCAGTGTAATAATTCTCCAGGGACAAGGAATTCAATAATTTAATAATGAAATGCAACAATTAAATTTAAGTAATTATTTATTGAAAAAAGAAGAAAAGAAAATGGGAAAAACTCCTGATCTCCGCCTCTGTGGGATCGGAGATCTTGAGCGAAAAACCCTTGCGTTGAAGTCAATACAAATAAGCACAATTTACGATTCTCAAAAAGTAAAGTATAAATTGTTTAACAGATTTCACTTTCGAATATCGGCGCAATCTATTTTCTTCCGATTCACACCGTTGGTGGTATAATGTTTACACAGATGTTTGTTGCTCCTCACTTAGATTAATAATTAATTGAGTTTCAAATGAGTTCGAGTCTTGGTACAGTGTTCGTCACTCTGATTGTACTCAAAGACTTGTTCTATTTAATAAACCCACGCACAAAGTGTCTCGGTGGGACTACAGTGTACTTAATTAAGGGAGTTAATTAATGAATGGATTAGATGTTTTGGAGAAGTATGTGATACAAATGCCGCCTTCAGCGATCAATTTGCAAGTAAATCAGTAGCAATCACCAGTTTTTCAGGGGCTCCCTTGGGAGATGTTAGGTTTAACCCTATCTCTAGCTAACCTGATTAATAAAGGTGCGTGTAGTGAGCCGATACTACTTCTACTACGTCACCTGAGCGTAATTAATGCTTTTGAGGGCGGTGTTTGACCACTGCGCCTTCTTATCGAGGACCCTCTGTATATCGCTCTTTCGTCGTCTAACCTAGCTAAATAATTTAAAGCGCAAGACTGCCTTATTCGCACTCCACTATGTGTGGTTTTGGCATAACAGTCGCAAGGCGATCGCTTCTAATTAACCGACAAATCTCTCGTCTCGGCAAAGACCGCAGTGTGGCCCTCCCACATGTACAGGGTGTGAAAAACTTTGTCAAGAAAATGGCCAGGAATGTAGTCCAAATTGTTTGATTTTCAATTTGACTGAGAGAATTCCCCTAGGGTAGAATGATTTCTAAAGTACACTGTATTGAGAGCCCAGGTAGATGTAGGAAACAGCAAATTGCGTCTGCTTGATTAAATTACAGAATTTGTCTACTAATTACGAAACACTGACCAATCAAGATGAAAGTCGCCAGTGAGTTTTAATACTCGCTGTAAAAGTAACTAAAAATATTTGATCAAATTTTTCTCAATGTAATGGTACTATGAACCGTACTGACTCTTTAGTCTAATTAATGCAAATCAAATTATCTCTGCGCAGTTATTACCACGAAAGGTGCGCTGAAGGAAACAATAAATGTCAATTACCCCGGGCGTATAATCCGTGTCCACTTATACACTGTCCACTTGATTTAAGAACACTCGCGTTACGACGCCTATGTGTGTAGTTTTTAATTGCCTTTCTTATCACTGGATTTAACCCGGACCGGAATAAATGATTTAACAAACAACAAAAAAAAAATAAAAATTAGAATAAAGACTACAAGCGCCTAAGGATAAACACAATTAAGACAGATTAGAATTGAACATGACCGTTCTCGCTAGAGCTTCAACGCTATCTGCCGTGCCTTCACGTTCTCGATTCTCACGCAAAAAACCAAAGCCCACCCCCTCGGACTTGCAGCAAGATTCTGAAATCCGTTCGACCAATGGTAAACGTTGATTTGAATTCTAGCACCAGCCCTTGATTGCATTTTCCTCGCAAACAAGTATAAATTATTAACTACAAACTGTCATACGGAATGCGTCTGTCTCACGATATCTGCGATGTTTACTGTTTTTTTTGTCTATCAAATTAATTTGTTTTTTTTTTTTCATTTTTCTTTTTTTTGTTAGTCTCGTGAGTTTCGAATATTACGTGCAAGGAGGGGAATTTTCAGCTTTCTTTGGCTTTAGATAATCTTATACTTATTGCCTAAAACTCCACGAGAAAATTGTACATGTTCTTTTTTATCCAAATCGTGGTATCTCGTTTTTTTATCAAATTAATTTTTTGTATTACATTAGACTCAGAATCATTGGTGCTACTGCCTCCTACCGGCCCAAGCACAGTCAACACCAAGTCATCACTGTTTTTGAAAGCACAAGGCAATTCAGGTGGTCAGGTATACAACTAGTTGTTTTTCCGACAACACTGGTCACCTACCAGTGTTCTACACTGCGACCGTTCCCCAACAATGTCGTACTGCTGGTGAAGTACAATATAACCGGTGAGTGGGCCAGACCCGTCATCTCGACGGTCTCTACACTTCGCCGCGTCAAGGTCGAGGTACTGCCAAACTACCTCTGTCAAGATATCGCCGTCTCCAGGTCGATATTATCTCTGGCAAATTATCGCCTTTCCAAGGCCAGTATTCCACAGACAACCCTTATCAAACATCCACTACATTTCATTAACAACACTCGCGAGCCCGTCTGCCTAATTAGCGCATTTACCCTGCTCCATCTACGCGGAGACTAAGTGCTCGCAACTTTCTTTCCTTCCATCCCTCTACCTGAGACGCACCCCGTATCATATTCCAAACCATAAGATAAAACAAACAAACGTGCTCGTGTTCTACGGATACATTGAAAATGTGTAAACTTTCTTAAATTCTAAATTTGATAAATTATACAACGACAACACTTTAGAGTTTGATTTGTGTGTAATTCCTTAAGTAAACGCACGCGTGTGACACCGGCCTTACGGTTGACATCGCAACGAAATTACCTTTTAAAGTGCTTGAATACAATGGTATCAGTTGCATGTGTTAAGATAAATTACTGCACACAGTTAATGGTATCTATAATTACGCCTGGAAGAAGAAGAAAAAAAAAAGAAACAATGCAAATTGCATTAGCTGTTTTCTAAAGCGGGCAAATTGAAATTGAATGTCATGTGATGTCCGGTCGCAGAACCGATTGGTCATTAAAATTACTTAACGTAAGTCAAGCCGGTTGGTTGTTGCGTAACCGAATTTCGCAATGGCATTTCTTAGGAACTATTTAAACAAAAAAAAAAGTTGGGTTTACAGAATTTAATGATGTCCGTGTACAATTTTTAATGAGGTGGAAAATTGGTTTATTTAATTCCAATTTACTATTACATAATATTTGCGTATATAATTAATTTCCTTCATTATTAAACAAAGAGGGAGGATTCTTTTATTTGTTACTTTTCTTGTTGCTCGCGTTATTTTATTGTTTCTTTACAACGAGTATCAACTAAAAATCGTTTCACGTTGAATTTTTCGACGTAACAATTTTTCGTAATAACTAAAGCACGAATTTCAGTGCAGTTTTTAGGTCATCACAGCGCGTTCACCCGACTAGGAAAGATGCCCTAAAAATGCACCTAAATCCGTGCTTTAGTTATTACGTACTTAATTATTTTTAATTTCAGGTAAAAGATAACAACATTCATAATTAAGAAACTGCAATAATTTTCAGAAGTACGATACACTTAAGTGTCACAACGTTGAAAGCACTCAAGTGTTAAGAGATTAAGTAATTCATACATAAGATATGAAACGTTAAGTAATCCGCTAATCAATTACGCAATTAGTTAACCGACCGTGATTATTAATAGATTCCTTTTCGTGTAGTTGACATTCCACTGAGAAAACAATGACTAACAACAACTTGTTTGTTGAGCAATGCGTTTTACGTGCACTTTTTTTCCGAGCATCTAACGCGGGACCTTGCGTTCGGAATGAATTAGTAATTTCTATTTAAAACGTTCGGTTTAGCTGTTTACGTCGATTATTGCGTCTGAAATTACAGGAAAACTAATCTGCTTTCTGAAATAAATAACTTCGCCAGCGGACACATGTTCATCGCGAACAATATAATTCCACCTATTCCGAAACACCCTGTATAAGTACAGGAAAATAGGAGATGACGTGGATTGGAACCAACTCACTCAATGCCTCTTATTCCGAAACACCCTGTATAAGTACAGGAAAATAAGAGATGACGTGGATTGGAACAAAAACTCACTCAATGCCTCTTAAGGATTTTATTGATGTTGACGTAACAATAACAATTAAGTATAATTAAGTGCAGCTTTTTGCAAGTTTTCAAAGGTTCATTTTTTTGTATCAGTGTTAGAACTTTCTAACATTCCGCGAGAGAATCGACGCCCTTTCGTTTCTTTTTTTTTTAATTTATTTAAATCTGTTATGAAATCTTGTTATGAAAAATGCGAATGTTGTTTTATAAACTAAACTCAACTCTCTTGATTTTACGGCCTACACAAAATTACACTTAACAATACGTATTGTTTCTTCCCTCTTAATTTCTTGAGCCTGCTGAAAATCGAACAGGTGGTTTTCGAAGTCTGGTCGATCTTCGAACGATTGAAGAAGGTTCTTGTATGCTGCTCGTTCCAGGAATGTTCTCAACCTGTTGCCCGCTTTGTGATGTAACATTTGTATCGACAGGATTAATTTATTTTTCAACAAAATCATGAGCTTCATTGGCATATTCTTGAACCAAAGGATGATTTGATGTTTCTTCACTTTCAGCAGATTTTAAATTACTTGTTGAGCTAATCGTAACTGATAGTCATCGTCATTGCGTTCGACTGCTACCTACCCTATCAGTATAAACTTAGTTGACCTTGCATGATTTCCGAACGCTGGGGGAAACTCGTTGAGGTTGGCGAAAAACCAGCCCAGTGGAGACGGGGTGGGCTACAATAGGATTGTCGGTAGCTCGTTAAAATTTTTTTTTATCAGATACCCTGTATAAAACTTATATACCGTATGTCCATCTGACAATGAGACATAGGGATTTAACATGGGAAAACAGAAATTGCCTTATATTATCTACCTGAGTACATATATATGAAATTCTGGGTTATAATCGGAAAGATTATTGCATTCAAAGTGTTTTCATACTAAATTTGTGCAATTTTAGTTGTTAATTATTTAGAAATTAAGAAAAAAAGTTATTATTTTTTTCCGTACAAGATTAGTATGTACTTAAAGAATGTTTTCCAAACGGATATCGTGGTCAAGTTAGTTTGTTCATTCATGTTTCACAACCGTAAGGTCACGAGTTCAAATCCGAATAAAGACACTTTTTTTTCTTTTCTTTAAATATTTTTCAGATTTGAAATCACTCTTAAACTAGTTTATTATTGTATTTATAAGTTTCATTTTAATATTGATTATGTTCCATTTATGTGTATTTTTTCGTTTGCAAAATTTTATGTTAAAGTTATAACTTTATTTATTATGTTACATAATTAATATTAAAATGAAACTTATAAATAAAATAATAAACTAGTTTAAGAGTTTAAGTGATTTCAAATCTGAAAAAATATTTTAAAAAAGTGTCCTCATTCGGATTTGAACTCGTGACCTTACGGTTGTGAAACATGAACAAACTAACTTGACCAGGACATCAGTTTGTAAACTTTTCGTTAAATACTTACTAGTCTTGTACGGAAAAAAATAATAACTTTTTTTATTAATTTCTAAATAATTAACAACTAAAATTGCACAAATTTAGTATCAAAATACTTTGAATGCAATAATCTTTCCGATTATAACCCAGAATTTCATATACCGGCTGTTTCAAATTGAGTGTGCACTGAAGGGATCTTCTAAACCGTAAGAGATACAAATTTGGTTAAATGGAAGAAAAGTTGCACGAATCCATGCCTAATTCGTATTCATTCACAGAATAAATTTTTTCTTATTTCTTCTTGAAATATTGATCAAAATGTAAAAATGTCGATTTTCTTTTTTCCTCTGTATCTCTCGTATTATAAATAATTTTGAAATTCTGATTTAACTTTCTACAGGCATTTTCTTATTCTGCTTCGAATAGAGGTGGCAGAATTGAAGTCAAACGTTTCATTTCTCCACGACCATCTTCAGTTTCGATTTTTTAAATACAACGTATATCTTTTAATTATTCTATTCGATAGCATTTTTTCTGCTGATTGCAGTGATGTATAACAATTAATACTTTTTTCAAGTAAAGTTAAAATATGATAAAAAAAGCTTGATACAGTTTCGTCATAATTTATTTAATAAGTAAATTTATTCCTTAGTACTTTTTTTACTTACTAAATATTAATAACTAACATTCAAATGTCGGAAGAGGAAAAATCAATAAAATCAATCAATCAATCAACAAAAAATCAAAGGGCTAATATTTGGTGATCTTAGAGGCCACGCGACAGGTCCATTTGTACCTATCAGGAAAAGTTTGATTCAAATAATTTGTTGTTATTTCAGCATTATGTGCTGGTGCTCCATCATTTTGAAATTACAATTCCATAATATGATTTAGAGGAATGTAATCTAAAATGTTTTCCAATGCTGTCCTTAAAAAATCGATGTAACGTTCAGCTGTTACATGATTTTCGTAAATGATCGGACCATTACTTCTATTATGCCAAATACCACACCAAACATTTAAGCTGAATTGTATCTGTGGTCACACTTGTTGAAATCTTTTTTGATTCTCCCTGGACCAATATCTATGTACATTTCTATTAAATATTCCCTTATTTGTAAAATTAGCCTCGTCAACAACTATCTCGTATAACAAATTCTTTTAACGGATACTACAAATGTGCACGTTAAAAGAATTTATTATACAATAACTAAAGAAACAGATATTAAATAATTCATTGAAATTTACACTATACCTAAGAAAATGAACTAAATATTTGAAATTATGTATTAAATAAAATTTTCATATAAAAATCTGTATTTTTTAAGCTTCAAATTAATATCAACAATTAAGTGTGATATACCATTACAATCAGGAGAAAAAATGGCAACAAATACGATAATAAAAAGGTATACGTTATATTTAAAAAATGTAAACTGAGGATGGTCGCGAGACGAAACGTGTAACCACAATTCTACTGCCCCTATTTAAAGTAGAATCCAAAAGTACCTGTAGAAAGTTAAGACAGAATTTCTAAATTATTTTTAATAAGGGAGTTACAGAGGAAAAAAGAAAATCGATATTTTTACATTTTCACCAATACTTCAAGAACAATTAAGAGAAAATTGATTCTGTTAATGGATACGAATTAAGCAATGACTGGTGCAACTTTTCTTCCATTTAACCGAATCTGTAACTCTCATGGTTTAGGAGATCCCTTCAGTGCACACCCAATTTGAAACAGCCGGTATATGTACTCAGGTAGATAATATAAGGCAATTTCTGTTTTCCCATGTTAAATCCCTATGTCTCATTGTCAGATGGACAAACGGTATAAATTTAAAAAATGTGACAAACAATGATACTGAGTTTATTATGCTTTTGGACAAATAATAAACAAGGAGCAGATCGCTCATTAAATGGAAATAAGGGGTTATGTTATGATACCCCTTACAAAAGTATATAATTAAGTCGCGAATAAACAGATTCTGTCAGAATGACAGTAGACGTATTACACGATTGAAAGTTTAGGATCGCATGTTACGAAATACCGTTCTTAAGGAACCTCGGCCTGAAGCATACAGGTACGGTATCACAAGGCACTGAAGGCACCCATTATTCAATTTAGAGACGCAAGCAATTAATAAGAGAAGTAAACAGAGAGTTTGTACAATACCACACTGCGCTAAGTTCGGGTCGTCTGAGAGGAGGGGGGGGTCACAACTTACGACGCTGGCTCGATTCCAAATTCATGCGGGGAATCCAAATGCTTACATCGAAGTCACGAAAAAATGTAACACGGAATTTACATGAATTCCCGAACCTCCGCGGTGCTTGTCGTTACTTGGCACTTGGTGGGACTTGATGATACTCGGTGGTACTTGGTGGGACCTGCAAATACTTGCCCTTTTTAAGACAAGGGCTTGAAGGGTTGAGAATCTGCGACGCGTCTGTTTGAACACGTGAAGACGGAATTCGTGGCACTGGTTTGAACTGCTAATTCCGCACTGGAGCTATTTCCAACAAGCGTTCTTGAGCGAAAAAAATTCTCAATATCTATTAGGTGGCCAGACTCGAAGACAAGTTACATAATTTAACTTTTACAGCGAACAACAACAACCAACGCCCAGGAATGTCGCGAACCCCAACAAGATGGCGACCAGATTGATTTTTGCAAAATCAACAAAAAAACCAGAAAACGCCGACACGCCCCTTTTCGCTCCAAATTCAAAAATAGCCAATCTACGCGCAAGAGGAAAGAAACGAAATAAAAGACCTTAGAGTTTATAATCAAATAGAGCGATCAGTGAAGCCAAATCAGAACTTTAGAGTTTGTAATCAAATAGAGCAATCAATGAAGCCAAAATTTAGAAACACCCTAAAATAAAAACGTTAAAGCAAAAAACGAACCGTAACACGACGTTGCCATGGTTTTTACGAATCTGATTCATTACTTGATCATTTTTCCAATAGATTTAATGATTGTTCCTTTAAGCCAATGTTCTTGTGGCTTGAAGAACTTCATGAAAATGTGCTCGCCTGGAGAGAACTTCGGATTTCGAGAACTTGGTTGATATTCTGATGATGGTTTGAGCAACGACAGTTGTCTACCGTGAAGTAGTTCCACAGGTGATTTATCTAAATTGGGAAGTGGAGTTGTTCGGTAGGTGAGTAGAAGTTTTTCTAGGGCTTTCCTCTTACTTCTTCCTCCCCACAATGCTTTTTTCGTGGCAGTTTTAAAAGTACGAACGAATCGATTTGATGCTGGATGGAAGGGCGCTGCAGTGAGATGGTCGATCCCATTTTTTTGACAGAACTGTTTAAACTAGCTAGGTGTAAACTGAGTAGTTTCAGCTGTGATGTTTGGAACATGTATAAGAAAAGGATGTTTTGAGAAGGCATCGATGCAGATCAACCACATCGAATTTATGTATGGATCGGCGAAGTCAACATGAATCCTGTCCCAGAGTTTGTTTGCTTGTGGCCATTGTTTAAATTCTCGTGGTGGATTGGGCGGGACTCACATTTCTTGACCAAATCTTCAATATTTTTATCGATGCCGGGCCACCAACAATGACGTCGAGCAAGCTGTTTCATCCCTCGGATAGCATATCCAAAATCTTGCGCTGCAGACTGGAACGTATCACTACATTTGAGTGTTTGTCAGTTTGATACAGCACAATGTTTTTTTCAACGGAGAGATCAAATCGGCGAGTGAAGTAAATTTTCTGTGTTTCGTTGGACACTGTTTCAGGCCATCCTTCAATGATAAACTTGCAAATTTGAGATAAAGTTTGATCTTGAGATGTGGCAGCTGCAATTCGTTCTGAGGTTATTGGAAAACTTTCGATGATCTCGTTGATCTTAAGATTAAGTTGGAAACAAAATTCTTCACTTTTGTCGAATGATCCAACTGGTAGTCGCGATAAAGCGTCTGCATTAGAATGAGCTTTGGTTGCTCGATATCGAATGGTATAGTTGTAACCCATCAAAAATATTGCCCATCGTTGAAGGCGCTGAATTGAGATTGCTGGCAGCTTTTTATTTGGATTGAATATAGCAACTAAGGGTTTGTGATCCGCTTGCAATTCAAATGAGCGAAACTGAGCGAAAAAGAACAAAACTGAAATGAATGACAACAAGAAGATACCGTTTTTTGGTGCGCAATTTGCAGATAAGTCATCGCATTGTTTTTTCGATTGTATTATTCTTATTTTCGTCGATCTTTCGCTTTTCTTCCCCTCATAAATCAGTTTTCCTTTGCTTTTTTAATCGATTTTTTCTTGCATTGCATTCACGTTTTTACGTGACTTAATTACTGCAATCATATTTTATGAAACTGAAATAATTTTGAACTAAAACGTTTCCATTAAAAGAAAAAAAAAACTCGAGAAATTTCTGTAATTGGCGCGGGCAATTTCAACTGGTAAACGATCGGTTTCGCAAGAAGTACCGTCACCACCATCGGCGGTAATTTTCCCGTGTAATTATTGCCTCAAAACGAACAGCAAAATAATTTATTCCTCGCGAACTTTCAGTCGGGAATTACCTAATTGCAGAATTTTATTACAGAAGGCGTCACTAAAAAATCGTATTCTCGCAATAGTAAAGGACGAGTGTCTTCACCAAAGGAACAAGAAAAAAAAAATCATTCTTGATTTGTCTGTACAGTGCAAACTCTTTAATCCGTACACATGTTAATCCGGACGCTCACGACTTCAACTCATAATCTGGACGACTCTCGTTAATCCGGACAATATCTGCAAACGCATGACAGCGGGAGACGTAAACACGTGTGCATAACCTAAAGTGCGTTCAAAAATTCCCACGTTTGGAACTGGCTATACTTTTGTTCACCTCATACCGCAACAATGAGATGGGCTTGTCATACAATTTTACTTGTATCTGCTCCTATCGTTTGACGGCAGTGAACCTTAATTTACTTTGCTGTTTATTTTTGTTCAGTGTAAGCAATAAGTAAAGATGTATCATCTCAAGTCTGGGGGGTTTTCAAGACACTTTATTACTGCCCCGAACGAATCGTTAATCCGGATGAGCCTTACGTCTTTTAATTGTCCGGATTAAAGAGATTTTTTTATTTCTTTCAATTTTTTAATGATTTTTTTCTTCAGTTACTAATAGCAATAAAATTATCTGGGGGTATTAAATTTAACGAAAATTTTGTTAGAGATTGCAGTCTAGTCTTAAATGTATTGAGGTCGAGTGCGGTCCGTCATGCTGATTATTGTTATTACGCTAACAAAAAAAAGGCGTATTCCCCCGGAATGTTAATTTCAGCCCCGGGGCATTGCCTAACGCTTTACGGAAGACGAGAACCCGATGACCCCCAATTACCCACGTCCAATTAATAAACAAAACGAGGAGTGAAACGTAGAGATGTGCGCGCAATTACAATTGCTCGCTGTTTAAATTTCGCCTCCGATTGAATCTGAATGATTGCATCGCATCGGTTGCATCAGGACGAAATGTTAATTTGATTTTTGCATAAAAAAACGACGAGGGAGCAGATTTTTCTTCTTCTAATTCTAAGTAGTCTTGGCCCTATCTGGTTTCAGAAAGTGGTTCTTCATACATCTAGAATTCTACTACGTTTACCATCATGAGACACTTAATCCTTGTTTCCTCTTCTTGATGTTCTCTTGATTATTTTTATCCATAACGGATATATTTTTTTGGTCCCGATCTTCCTCTTCTAGCTAATTAGTCCTTGGATTTGGTCGTCCTTTTGGTTAGTCGAACAAATGTTACATTTTTCTTGATGGTTAGTTTATGCTCATTACTTTCGTCACCAACATCGGGATAAGAAGAAATCGAGAGATTTCAACGACTTTCAAAAACTAACTGGGCAATAGCAAGTCGTCAGTTCTTTGCCACTTTTGCTCTTTAGATACGAAACCCCTTCTTCTCCAATATAAAATCAGGTGGCTCATCAAAGGGAATCATCTCATCATATCAGAAATGAATTCTACTGACATCTAATTGAAGAAAAAGGAAATCCAAATAATTATGACAGTTATTATGAAAAATAATGAATGAAGAGTTTTTTTTTATTCTGTTGTATGTACAAATTGAATTTTGCACGACTTGTTGATTACACAAGCGGAACGTTAACAAAAAAAAACAAGTTACACATCAAACACGCCCAACCTTCGTTGACGAAACGTTTCGCGCGTTCGAACTCCAAATAATCTCGTTCAACCTAGAACAGTTGCATAGCTAAGGAGTTACGCAACTCGCGACCAGCTACGGTTGGTCCTAAACTCAATAAAGCAGAATAGCAATTATGCATATAAATCAGATTACACGCTACTATGGAATGTCGGATTCGAAAGGAACTCGACGATTCCGTCGGCATTTGTATGTGCTCGCTCAGGTTTGGCTTGAGCGCGCCGACCATAATCGGACGTCACGTTCCACGGCGTTCGAATGGGAAACAGGAAATGCGTCTTGGAATTAAACGATTTGCAGTCGGCTACTGTTCTTGGCGATGGTTAATGCAAATGGTAGGTGACCGTTTATTGCGTTGCGTTCACAAAATCAACAATAGGGGAAAACAATGGAACGTTGATGAACAAAAATGCAGAAGAGAAAATGGAAGCAATCGACAATGGTGAAGAGAAGAGATGGCAAAATATAAAAGGCTGTACATTGAAAGAGCCAGGGGATCACTGGGCATCAAAAAAATGTAGAGAAGAAACGAGTGGTGTAAGTACTGGAAATGGAATGGCACTGTAAAGGGGAAAATAAACGGCTAGGGATGAAATAAATTGGAGAAAAAGGACTGGAAGCAATCGACAATCATGAAGAAGAGAGACAACAAAATATAAAAGGCTGCCTATCAAAAGAGCAGGGCTTCAAACAAATACAGAAAAGAAATGAGTGGTGGACTGGAAATGGAATGGAAGTGTAAAGAGGAAAGTAAACGGCTAGGATTTCAATAAAATGGAGAAAAATGACAGGAGGCAGTCGACAATGATGAGAGTGGAAGAGGAAAGGTGGCAAAATATGAAAGGCTGCACATCGAAAGAACAAGGAATCACTGGGCATCAAGCAAATACAAAGAAGAAATGAGTGGTGGACTGGAAATTGAAGGGAAATGTAAAGAAGAAGATAAACGGATAGGTCTGAGTCAAAGGAGACGAATACGTAAAGAAAAAATGTAAGAATGGACAAGTGTGATTAAAATTAATGAACAGATCAAAGATGGAAAAAGTTTAGCTGAAAATGACGAGCAGGCGAACCAGATGATACTACTAGATGGCGAAAAACAGAAGTGGTAAAAATAAAACAGAATGGGACAGCACGAATTTGAACAAGTAGACTGATCGTATCGAACTCAAGAGACAAAAACCATGAAGCATGAAACATGGCCTTATATGCAACCATGAATTGCTGTAGAATAAAATATTGATCAAAAATAATAAAATTAGTTCCGGTCTTTTCAGCACCAATCAACTTTATCTGGCGCTTAATTCCCGTGGTAACGATTGTGATCACAATTGTTACTATGGGAATAAACCGCCAGATAAAGTTAACTGGAGATGAAAAGACAGGCCCTGAGTATTCCTAAGTCAACGGTTAAATTCATTCTGACATACGTATGTGACAATGATCTGTTAGAAGTGGAAATGAAGATTAAGATGAAAAAAGCTGGGCTTAATCAAAACAATTTTTTTAAGTGAGACCAGCTTCAACATGCGACTTCAAGGAAAAGGATATGTTAATAAGGGATAGAATAGTTCTGGGAATTCGGGATCAAAGTATTCAAGCAAGGCTGTTACCTTAAATTAAATGAAGCAATCAGTATTTTCCGCTCAATGGAAAGCAGTGCAGCAACACAGAAAGAGATTACACGTGAGTCTTCTTCGGTATTAGAGGTAGGCTTCTGGTAAAATTAATAAACCAAAAAATAAAACTGCTGATTATGGTAACATTTCTAAACAAAATCAAAAAAATGCTGGTGTTAGTAATTTTGGAAAAAATTGTACTAAATGTGGATTAATGCATCCATATGGTAAGTGCCCAGCATTTAATAGATATTGTAGCAAATGCAATCGCAAAGGACATTATAGAAAATATTGTAAATCTAAAAATGTTCACAATATTGACGTTAATAGTGATTCTTCAGATTCAAATTCAGACGATAATAAACAGATTGTTTGGACGATTGTAGATAGTAACGTTAATGCAGTTGAATGGTTTGAAAACATTAGAATCAATGGTATTAAAACAAAACTAAAGATTGACACTGGAAGTCAAGTTAATATTTTGAATTATGAAGATTTTGAAAACTTGAATGTAGATTTTAATATGTTAAATGAAACATCATCAACTCTATCATCTTACTCAGGACATAAAATTGATGTGGTAGGCACTATATAGCTGAACTGCAGATTTAAAAATAATCACAGAAAATTTTTATTTCATGTATTGCGCTCTGCGTCACCATCTTTAATATTAGGACTTAGTGCCGCTAATAAACTAAATATTATGAATTATGAGGGCAGTAAAGCCATAAATCTAATTGAAAATAGGTCTGTTTGTTATCCAGAACTGGTGTACACCAGTGCATACTTTTTCGCAAAATAGGCTAAGATTAAAGGACAATGCCGTACCGCGTATTGCTGCATCCAGAAAGGTTCCTGAAGCACTAAAAGAAAAAATTAAACAAAAGTTAGATCAATTAGTTGATGAAAAAATAATATTTACAGTTGGTTCTTGTCCGATGAAATTTCGACAGCTTCGAACGACGGTGAAACGTAAAGTGTTATAGTGCGCGATTTAGTGTCCGCTTAAAAGATTTTGTGAAAAAATAATAGTACCCGTGTCAAAACCCACGGACTGGGTACACCCAATAGCTACAGCTTCAAAAGCCAATGGTGATATTCGAATATGCATGGATCCCAGATCATTAAACGAGTGTGTGAAACGTGAAAATTTTTCGATTCCTACGCAAGATGAAATGTTTAGTAAATTAGCAGGATCTCAATACTTTTCTTTGTTAGATGCATTCCTTCAGATTCCCCTTGATGATAATAGTTCCGTTCCTACTTATGCACTGTAGCTACTCCCTTTGGATGATATCGTTATCTCAGAATGCCCTATGGAATCTCTTCAGGTCCAGAAATATTTAAAAAAATTTGTAAGTGAAACAATAGATGGCCTAGAAGGTGTACTGGGTTATTTTGACGATATTCTGATATTTGGGAAAATACTTGAAGAGCATAACAGAAATCTAGACAAAGTCCTCACTAAACTTTCTGAAACTGGTCTTACTTTAAATTTAGAAAAATCCAAATGTGGAGTTATTCAACTTAAATTTTTAGGATATACGTATTATTAGTCAGAAAGGTCTCGCACCAGATGAAAAGAAGATCCAAGCAATAGTTAACTTGAATGCACCTTCAAATCGTAAAGAATTGCAGAGGTTTTGGGGAATGATTACTTATCTAGCTAAATTTATTCCTAATCTCTCGACTGAAACCACAGTGTTAAGAAAACTACTTGGAAATAACATTGATTGGCAGTGGAGTGCCAATGATTTAACAAATTAAAACACCTTAAAAAATCCTGAAAAAGAAGTTGTTCTTTCTGTAGACGCTAGTCCTTATGGTTTAGGAGCAGTGATTACTCAAGATGGTCATTCTATTGAATTTGCATCAGTATCGTTAAATAGCACTCAACAAAGGTATAATCACATTGAGAAGGAATTACTCGCACTTGTGCATGGATGTGAACGTTTTCATTATTACTTGTTTGCAAGAAGATTTAAGATTGAAACTGACCATCGCCCGCTAATGGGTATAATCAAGAAAAATTTAGATGAATTGTCACCAAGAATACAACGACTTACATTTCGTTTACTCAGGTATGATTTTAAAATTGTACATGTGCCTGGAAAATAAATGCAGGTTCCTGATACGATACCTTAAGTAGAGAACCAATCCTTTAGATTCTCATTTAAGAGTATATTCAATCATTTCAACTAGTCCAGAAAATGAGTCAAGACTCAAAAACGCAATCAATGAAGATGAAGCACTTCAAAAAGTAAAATTTTATATTTTAAACGGTTGACCATCTCACAAAGCCAATGTTCCTAGTTTAGTAAAACCCTATTGGGATAAAAAAAAGATCATTTATTTCTACATAAAAATGTAATATTCTACGGAGGACGTCTAGTGATACCATCGTCGTTAAGAAAAGAGTTTTTGAATCTATTACACCAAGCACATCAAGGAGTAGTATCTTGTAAGAAACTAGCTCGAAATTCAATATACTGGCCAGGTGTACCTGCTGGTATAGAAAAATGTGTGCTAAATTGCTTAATCTGTCAAAAGTATTCTGCTTCTAATTCTAGAGAACCGTTAACACCAGATCCTCCACCAAGCTTACCATGGAAGAAGATTGGAATTGATTTTAAAACCCTTGGTCCAGAAAATTTCTTGGTTGCTGTGGATTATTACAACAAATTTATTATAGCAAATTTACAGTAGTTAATAGGATAAAAAATAAAACAACAGAAAAATGTATTTGCTAGTAATGGAATACCTCAAGAAATTTTTTCAGATAACGGCCCTCCTTTCAATTCCCATGAACTTGAAAATTTTGCAAAAAAGTATGATATCAAGTTAACGACATCAAGTCCTGGATATCCTTGATCTAATGAAATGGTGGAAAGAACAATTCAAACGGTCAAAAGTCTACTCATCAAATCATACAAAGAAGGAAAAGATTCATTTTTGGCAGTATTACAGCACAACGTTACACCCAAAGCAGATTTACCAGCACCAAGTCAATCATTGATGGGGCGAAGATTAAGAACAAACTTACCAGTAAACAATGAAATTCTTCTACCACAATTTTTAACAAAAGGAATTAGAAATAAGTTGCAGAAACACCAAGTAAGTCAGAAGAAATATTATGATCGAGATGCAAGAAAACTTTCAGAATTAGAACAGTCTTGGTGCAAGAATCTATTCGAAATTGGAAGCCAGGCATCGTATTCGACCGGTCAGGACCTAATGACTATCTAGTACAAACTGATATGGGAAAATACAGAAGAAACCGTCAAAACATCAGGCTTCTGCGTGAATCTTCTCCTGTACAGTAGACTGTTAACCTAGAGACTGAAGTAACAAATGTAGCAGCAGATGAAGATTTGATTAAATCAGAACCTGAGCCTGCGGAGGAAATCAAGAATAACATTAGCAACTACAACCTCTCTGTTCCTGTTCGTTCTAGTCCAAAAGTGATTACAAGAAGTGGTCGTGTTGTAAAACGTCCAGAAAAATTAAATTTGTAAATGATTTTTGTATTATATAATTTTCAATTTTATAGAAGGAGCATGTGATGTACATATAAACATAGTTAGCATTGAATTAACAAATAATGTTTAATGTCACTTGTTATTAGAAAAGTAATAGATATCTTCTCTTCAGCGGTAGTGCCCTAATTATAATTAAATTAAAGAAAGCAGCAATACATAGCAGAAGAATGGTAGCCATGAAGAACGAAGTAGGTGTAGAGAAGGGTCAAAATCAAGGTGAACTGAAGAAATAAAGGAAGGTACAAGAAAACTAGGATTTAAAAAAGGAAGAAAAAGCTGAAATTACGAAGATGAATGGCAACGTACACTAGTAAAACAAGTAAGAGTGAGACAGGTACAAAAGGGATGTAGTGAGAACTGATCCTACCCAGAAACTGTTCGTAAGAGACCTCACTGTAGAGTGCAAAGTTTTATATGTGGTTGTCCCTTTGGGGAAATTTTCTGTATATGAACCACAAGAAACAAAATAGAAAAAAAAATGCTGGGAAGGATAGTTCCGAGGTCTCTGCTTTACATAAAATTGTTGTCCACTAAAATTAAGCAAGTCATCATTTCGAAGTTTGCTGGTGGAACACACACTGTATTCAATGGATGAAAGGGGTAACCTCCTTATTCTGTAAGTGGCATATTTTGACTAATCAGGCCTTAGATACAACGCATTTCTATGAACTGAATGGCCAAGAGTTGGGTTCAGTTACAGAATTAGTCAGTTGTGGTCTAGAAATAAAAGAAGGTATAAGAAAACTAGGATTTAAAAAAGGAAGAAAAAGCTGAAATTACGAAGATGAATGGCAACGTACACCAGTAAAACAAGTAAGAGTGAGAGAGGCACAGAAGGGATGTAGTGAGAACTGATCCTACCCAGAAACTGTTCGTAAGAGACCTCACTGTAGAGTGCAAAGTTTTATATGTGGTTGTACCTTTGGGGAAATTTATATGTATATGAACCACAAGAAACAAAATAGAAAAAAAAATGCTGGGAAGGATAGTTCGAGGTCTCTGCTTTACATAAAATTGTTGTCCGCTAAAATTAAGCAAGTCATCATTTCGAAGTTTGCTGGTGGAACACACACTGTATTCAATGGATGAAAGGGGTAACCTCCTTATTCTGTAAGTGGCATATTTTGACTAATCAGGCCTTAGATACAACGCCTTTCTATGCACTGAATGGTCAAGAGTTGGGTTCAGTTATAGAATAAAGGGGCGAGTTAGTTGTGGTCCAGAAATAAAAGAAGGTATAAGAAAACTAGGATTTAAAAAAGGAAGAAAAAGCTGAAATTACGAAGATGAATGGCAACGTACACTAGTAAAACAAGTAAGAGTGAGACAGGCACAGAAGGGATGTAGTGAGAACTGATCCTACCCAGAAACTGTTCGTAAGAGACCTCACTGTAGAGTGCAAAGTTTTATATGTGGTTGCACCTTTGGGGAAATTTATCTGTATATGAACCACACGAAACAAAATAGAGAAAAAAATGCTCGGAAGGATAGTTCGAGGTCTCTGCTTTACATAAAATTGTTGTCCACTAAAATTAAGCAAGTCATCATTTCGAAGTTTGCTGGTGGAGCACACACTGTATTCAATGGATGAAAGGGGTAACCTCCTTATTCTGTAAGTGGCATATTTTGACTAATCAGGCCTTAGATACAACGCATTTCTATGCACTGAATGGTCAAGAGTTGGGTTCAGTTACAGAATTAGTCAGTTGTGGTCTAGAAATAAAAGAAGGTATAAGAAAACCAGGATTTAAAAAAGGAAGAAAAAGCTGAAATTACGAAGATGAATGGCAACGTACACCAGTAAAACAAGTAAGAGTGAGACAGGCACAGAAGGGATATAGTGAGAACTGATCCTACCCAGAAACTGTTCGTAAGAGACCTCACTATAGAGTGCCAAGTTTTATATGTGGTTGTACCTTTGGGGAAATTTATCTGTATATGAACCACAAGAAACAAAATAGAAAAAAAATGCTGGGAAGGATAGTTCGAGGTCTCTGCTTTACATAAAACTGTTGTCCACTAAAATTAAGCAAGTCATCATTTCGAAGTTTGTTGGTGGAACACACTGTATTCAGTGGATGAAAAGGGTAACCTCCTTATTCTATAAGTGGCATATTTTGACTAATCAGGCCTTAAATACAACGCATTTCTATGCACTGAATGGTCAAGAATTGGGTTCAGTTACAGAATAAAGAGCGAGTTAGTTGTGGTCTCCATTGCTCCAATTTGTTTTACAAACAGTTTTTTTTTACTTTATCCAAGTCATGTCTTTTTTAAATTTCTTTTTACATAAATACTGGCACTACCAATTGTATTGTAATTGTCAGCTGACGACGTCTATGTACAACTGTAGGTACTGTATCCACGACTTAATAAATGATGATGATGATGGTGAAGTAACACAACTTTGAGGAAATTGATGAAAGCATAAGGGACATCAGAATTAAACAATGAATGGTAAAACGATGAAAATATATAAATATTTAGTATTTACAATACGCCAGAAATAAACAAGAGAATAATATAAGCAAAGCAAGTGATTAAAAAAAATAAAACTCTAGAACCTTTTCTATTCTTGCAGGTATAAGGCTGAAAGGAGCTGAGCTTCCTAAGCTATCTTTTTGTATCTTGCATTCGATTTATATCTCTTTTTAAGACTTTATTTTTATGTCATTGACAAAATACAAAGCATTTCTGAATGTACGATATGAAATTTTTTGAAAATTTTATAAAATTTCTGCAATTTTTTTTTGTTTTATTACATTGTCTTCTGTTGAGATTTTCGTTGTGTTCTATACTAAAGCCGATTTTCACTGTGATTGTTCTTCTTTTTCTTCAGTTTTTGTTTCATTGTAAATCGCCTACTGTTTTTCTTAACACAAAAATCGAACCTAATCTTTAGGTGCAACTTCCAAATATTCTCAATTTTTTTTAACTTTGCTTTCCTCTTTTTTTTGTCAATGTGTTCTTTGTTCCTTTTTCGTTGTAGGCTTTTTCGCTTTATTTATTCTTTGATCACTACGTTCTCTGTTCCTCGTTTTTTCGTTGTACTTTTGGTTTCTTTTTTTGTCACTCTTTTTTGTTGCGTTCGAGCGTCTGATCTCATCTTTCTCACTCACAATTTTTAATCTATTTTGTATCTCGCTTATCCGTTTTAAAACGTCTTGTGTTTACATTATTTCCATGACAACAGACGAACTTTTCACACCCTACTTAAATATGGGATGTGAAAGATCGTCATGCAAATACTGTAAACATAAGATTTTTTAAACGAATGAGCGAGATACAAAATAGGTTAAAAATCGTGATTGAGAAAGATGAGATCATATGCACCAGATACATCCGACGTATAATTTTCGAACGCAGCATTTGTTGTATTTGTTGAGGAGAGTTTGAAAATAATTTAAGAACATCGTAAACTTCACTAAATTTTTAACTGCCACTTTTCTATTTATATATTTTGCGATATTTTCATCGCCAATGATGTTTCCTTTGCATTTTTTTTCTTTAATTTAATTATAAGACATTTTCAACTTGTGTTCCTTTTGTAAATTTTTCAGCAATTAACAAACAAGCTGTTAATTCAATTTCTCATTTTTCATCTGTTTCTTTCCAATATGGTTTTGAATTTTCATTTTGCATATTTTTTGCTCGCGAACGATTGTGTTAACTGTTAATTACTGTAAGCTCCTGAATATTCCTTCGTTTATTTGAAACATTGCTTTCCGACCATGTTTTTCTCAGCCCGTCCCTCCATCGTGTCCACGACTGTACAAGTTTCATACACTATCGAATTTTTATTTTGTTTAATCTTGCCTTCCCTTTGCAAGTCTACAACTTCTGCTGACAGTATCTTACCTCTATGGTTTTCTATAAAATTATAATATTATAGATTATAGCAAAAAAAAAACATAAAGTCTGATATGACAATCGAATGTTTGAGTTAGGTCATTAAAAAAAAATAACAAATACCAAAGGCCCCAGTACAGACTCCTGCTGCCTTCCAGAATCAATTTTTTTTACGTTAATACTATTACTGAAGTAGGTACGATTTTATTAATTTGCCAGGAACATCCGGAATCCCATGATGTTTCAGCTTGTAAGACAATTTGCTAATTCGTTTCAGTTCACTTTGGTAACCTTAAATCCATACGAATTGCTTGTGTACCATTGGACAGTAGTTAAAAGGGAATGAAAAGCAAGATAAAGATGCAAAATTCAACTTTGTTTTTATTACGTATTAGTGCTAAGCTGCGTTTCCTTTTAACTGTCCACGACTGTACAAGTTTTATCTTGTTTTCTCTTCAATTTTTCGCAAGTATGTGCTTCAACTCTGCTGACAGTATCTTATTTCTATGGTTTTCTATAGTAGTACACATTTCTATAGATTATAGCAAAAGAAGCATAAAGTATGAGTTAGATTAATTATAGTAAATATCAAAGGCCCTAATGAAGACTCCTGCGGTGGCCTTCACCCCAAATAGATCGCCTTTTTTGTAACTGTTTAACTCGCAATTCATAAACTCTTGGGGCTTTACTTGTGCTTTGTACTTCTAATGACTTACAAGAATTAATTTTATACCATTTAGACCCGATTTTACAATCGTCGGATAAGCATTATTATTGGTATAACGTGACGTAGGTGTGACGTAGATATGGAGGAACATTAAAGGATATTTGGCGAACAGTTATTCCGTTCTTATTCCACGATTGTAAAACTGGGCCTTAATGTTGCTAGTAATTACGTATCACACTCGTTGACAAATTCTATTTATCGAAAACACATTTTTTTAAATATTTAAAATTAAATTAAATATGCCTGTGACACAAGCTCAAAGTCTCAAAGACTTTGTCTGTATTGTATTAACTGTATATTTTAAGTTGTATCGTAGTAAATACGTCTATGTCGTTTTCTTGAAATAAAATCTAAACCTGTACTTCGGTAGAAACTAAAGTTACAGTAAATACAGAAATATCAATGTATTTCATGGCCTCGCATACCTGCATCACAGTAATACTTTTCCGCTTGAGTAATCGCCGCAATTATGCAAAATGTAAATTAAAGTCGCGGTTTAAAGATAACTTTCGCATTGAAAAGAAAATGACACAAATTCAGGCGCACCGAAAACGATTAGGCGTGGCTGTCACATTCAAATATTGTAAGTTTTTAAATTTCCAAATTATTAACAGACTTAATACATACGTGATTTGTTCGACAATCGACGGCTGTATTTTATTACCTGCAACAGAAAAAGAACGCAATTACAATGCCGTAATAAATCACGAAATGGCCTTAGTATTTTAAATTAGAAAAAAAAAAATTCTCGCCTATGCTTACGTATCATAATATTTTTATGTTCAAGTAAGTTTTGCCACATAACAAATTTTTATTACCTAGTGATAGGTTTCCCTAAGAAATTACTCAATTCCAAACAGCTGGAATTTTTTTGTCTTGAGTAATACGTGCCTTATCGAAACGATTTATCTCATATAAGGCCCACCTAAACTTTTCCTTCTTCGACTCTAGGCTTTAAAGTTTCCGTGAAAATCGCCGTCATTAAAAGTAATTACTTCGTGCATGTAAGTGGTCTGTAATGAGGGGGGGCCTCATTTTCCCCGAAACACTAAATTATTACTAACGACCGGACCTGCTTTAGGAGGCCCACCTCCTTTGCTGTTGATTATAATAAAAGAAAAACCACACAAAAATTTTGACTTTTGCAAAATACGTTCAATGAGCGAACAACAGAAAATAAAAATGTAATGCACGCTACATTAACACGTAATAAAAGAAGTAAGAGATAATACAGATCACAATACAGTCAAATCTCGAAACAACGGACTAATTGGTGGGACATAGTCATACATCATATATAGGGTGTTTAAAAAACATGCTCGGATATTTAACCCACTTATAGATCTCATCAATACAAACACAAAAGTCTTAATGAACATAGGTCCGAAAGTCAACCGTTCCCGAGGTACCGTGGATTATGTAAAAAAAATACATTTTGCTTGTTAAACTCTCAGTACTTTTCAATTTAAACTAATAGTGGTTCATTATAGTACTGCAACTGCATTGTGGAATGTAACTGATGAAATATATGAAGCTTGTGATCGTGGTAAAGCTTCAGCACTTATATTTCTGGATTAAAGTAAAGCTTTCGACCGTGTAATCATCTTGACAACATTTGCGATTGACATTGACATTGAAGAAATACCGAGGAAATGTTAGTAACATATTGAAAATAATTTATGTTAATAACATTTATTATTTTTTCCATTAACTTGTTAATAACATTCTTCATAACTTTGTTAATAGCAAATATTTTGCGATCGGTCTGCGAAATGTTATTTACATGTTAGAATTGGAAACAAGATGTTAGTAACGTATGGATAACACTTTATGACTTTCGGAGAGGCCAAATACATTGTCGACTTTATTATTATAATTTATAGTTTTGAATCTACCGTTCTGTGTAATAAAATTAAGCACAGTAATTATTCTATTGTTTATATATCTCAAAAATAATATTTCTGCCAACTTGCAAAGCAAGGTTCCGTTAAGTACTGTTTCCAGGGTACTTTTAAGATTTTCATTTGACTCTGCCTCATAGTTTATTCTGACAAATTTATTTTTGTTCTTGATATCTGCTTTAAACTGTAATTGTTCATTGTGATTAATTTTATTGCTCAGAGGTGCGTGTTCGTTAGTCATTTTTTAAAGCTCCAAGATGGAATGTTCGAAGGAAAACAGTTTTTTAGAAAAGTACAGTCGGAATCATAATTCATGACATAACCTTTACAGAAAAACTCATCGTGGATATTTTGTTTGCGATTTCCAAGCAAAAAATAATTTACGACATCTCGGATTCACTTTTAAGTAGTAAGATTCGAATGCATTTGATGTTCATAGTTTTAAAGCGTCATGAATTTTGATTGCAACTGTAAAATAAGCATGAACGTTTGTGGAACCACCAGGTTTCAATTTACAAGGGCAAACAAATTTCCCAACATGTCCGTAACTTTCAGTAACGTTGTTGATAGTAATATCAGGAATATTGTTGATAACAGTGTCAATAACATTCCTATCAACAGTGTTAATAGTTAAAATTTATTACAACTTTTTGTTAGCAACAATGTCAGTAACTATGTTAATAGAAATGTTAATATCAAATTGTTATCTACGTTTCCAGTGCCAATCAAATGAAAGTTATTCACGTATTGGTTTTTTTTTTATCTGTGGTGGTTGCCCAACGGGGTCCTAAGTCAAAGACTTGTCAGGACCTCAGGAGCGGGAGTGTATTTGAGTGTGTGTAAAGTGTTCCATGGCTTTGTTACTTCCAACACAGAATACACAGAAGAAAAACTTACAAATGGGGGTAACGTCTGCGCATCCAAATGGCGCAGATGGATCGGCCATGTTTTCAGAGTAGATTACAGTGTCGTAACCGATATTATTAGCGTTTGTTGCTATGATAATTACTTGTATTAGTATTTCAGTGGCGGTGTTTTGTTTGTGGCAGTTTGTGTTTTTTTATTTCTTTGATTAAACATTTATAGACATTAATATTACCATGAGTAAGCGTTAAGAGTGGAATGGTTTGTGCGACAAAAAATGTGAAAACAAAGCCTACAATGGTTATTTGATTTTCTTTACTTTTCCAAATGAAGGAGCAATGTAAGGAAGTATTAAATTATTATTAAATTATAACTTGTGGAAGTCCAGACTTCGGTCCCACATTTTATAAATACGGGCCTGATGTACTGCTCCTCTCAAAACATGGCTGTCGCTGGCTGACAGAGATCAAAGGCGGCATCAATGGGTTTGCCTTCTGATTATTTCTTATTCTGTGCTTCCAACCTTCTCGCCGTTTAAGGGGAAGCAGTGTCGAATTTTATCCCCAACACTGAAGGGTGCCTAAAGTCGATACCCCGAGAAAAATCTCGAATGCGGTTCGAATCAACGACCTTGCAATTGTAAGGCCGGTCCTCTTACCACTGGACCGTTCAGGCGTTTTACTAACGTTTTTGCTATTGTTTCAGTGTATAGGCACCTTTATGCGCGTGGATGTTGTAGAGATATTGAAACCTGTCAATAGGTCAGAGTCAGTCAGTGTAATTTTGAAAAAAAAAGAATGAAGAAATTTGAAAATACTAATAAACAAACTTCAATTTTTAAAAATTTACACGAAAAGGATCTTATTTAAAATATTTGCTGAAAAAGAAGAGAAACCGAAAGCTAAGAAATGTTGATTACATGAAGGAATTTAATGACCATTAAATATTATGTAGTCTGAAATGAGCTGATCAAAAAAGTATTAAGGCAACTTAAAAATATAATTCATACAGGTACATAAAAATAAAGAAGACAAGAAGAAAACGAGTCACGTTTTAGACACCGGTTAGTTTTTAACATAAAAAAGGAGACTGAAAAATAAAACCGCCCAACAAAGTATTTCTATTAACTCTTTGAAATAAGGATAAATTTTAGAAAATCGTGTTTTCAGAATAGATGCAGCAGCATCATGTAGGTTTTGCAATAAATTAACGAATCGTCTATAATTTCATTCTGATTCGTTTAGAAAATCCTTGAGGTAGGTACATTTGGGTAGGATGATTTAGAAAACTAACTAATCTTATATGTACAGATTGGTTCATTCTAGGAGTTTTGGTGCAGTCGGACTAAATCATACTTGACTGGTTGAAGCAATAAATTCAATTTGGATCGATTGAGGGACTAACCACAAAAAAAAACTTTTCAAACAAATATCAAATTGATGTTAAGACATATCCAATAATTAGGTATTGTATTGATGAAGTGGTTGAAATAAATACTTCCTAATTTTCTTTCTTCTTTATTCTAGTGGCTACCGGTTTCGGTCTGAGACCATCATCAGGCCGATAACGTCAAAAACAGAATTAAATAAAATAACATCATAAATCACTGGAGAGGAAGAAAATGTACGTGTGTTGTCAGAATGGATAGATGTGAAGTATAATACTAATATAATACTTCACATACACTTCATACTTCTCTATGCATTCTGACAGCACACGTACATTCTCTTCCTCTCCAGTGATTTATTTAATTTAATTCTGTTTTTGACGTTATTGGCCTGATGATGGTCTTAGACCGAAACCGGTGGCCATAGAATACTTAAGTATTACGGATTCGACAGTAATCCTGTTTTGTTTTTTCAAAATTATTTGCAGGCACGCGAACAAAAAAAGTAGTATTGAACAGCTTATCCTCATTAAAATCGGGTGTACCGCAAGGATCGGTTTTAGGGCCTCTGCCCATACATCGGATTTCAGGAACTTTCTTAAAAATTATACTTTTCAGTTTTATGCAGATGATACACAGCTTCAGCATAATTTTTCTGTTGATGCTGTGCAGTCAACTTCGGTTGCAATTAACTCAGACCTTGACTTTTTATTTCAGACGGAATTTTTTTTTTAGTAAATCCATTAAAATCTAGAGTAAACACGCACATACAAAAAGCCGGGCAGCGTCGCCTGAATACATTGTAGGCATTAAATTGACAATTTAATAAGATGATGCAGCTTTTGCATTTCTCTATTTGCCAGGCTAGCTAAAGCGTGCAAGTCACAACAGCTCACTTCGGGAGATCGTAAAATCATTGAGGAGCGTTCGTTCCTTTGCGTAAAATAACTGCAACGTTCGTGCCACACTTAGCAAAATAATAACAAAACGTGTGATTATTATCCGGCCCCCGTTCCACTGACTTACTTTTACATTCGGGCGGCAATTATTTTTGCAATATAAAAGTGATTGTGACGGTCAGTTACTTCACTAAATAATCATAATAATCATAATAACAGCGTGCCGAATAATTACCCCCCTGTCAGTCAACGAGAGCTTCGCGAAGCGCGAGCGTTTTTCTTCTTTACTTTCGTTCTTGCACGTAGTCGATCTTCATGACCGGTTCGGTATGCCAGGCTTCGCTCTTTTTATATTATTTATAACTTCGCGTTAATTATTCTTCACAAGATTGATGGGTACGTACAGTATAGGGTGTGTTAAAATTACCGGGCCGGTTTACATATTGCTCTCGAAAAAAAAAAAAAGAAAGGAAAAATCGTTGCAAGTAACCACCACCAGAACCATTAACTTTATTTTATTTTAACTTGAATATTTCTGATGAATGGCTGGAAAGTTACGACAATAATAACAAATTAGGAATTATTAAATACTACTTGAGTGTTTGTTTGTTAGATTTTACTTTTTCGTCTCTTGCTCAATTTTTTATCATTTCTTTTTTATTTATGTAAAATACATGTATTCTACTTGCAGTTTTCGAGCTACATTTGCAATTAATAAGAGCAACGTTAATTCTATGTATAATATGCAGGGGAGCACTACCCCTTTGACTACACCAAACGCCCTTCTACACATGTTAATCAGCAGATCAATGCTAGACCGATGATCATTGTTATTATTATTGTTTCAGTTTTCAAAAAAAAAAAGTAATTAACAGGAGCCAATTAGTTGAATGAATTATAACGTGTCCTGTCCGAAATATTTTAATACATTTTAAGAATTAACTTATTTTTGAAAACTGAGTTATGTAGGTCAGAACCTCGACCTGCGACCGGAATAGGAACCCGTCCGTTTCGTTGTTTCTTTAATGCGATCGTGATTCTCAGAAGTCTTCGTGGAAGTTGTCAGCCTGACAGATCGAACCGCATTCGTCGAAGCAACAACGCGTTATTCACGCATGTCAAACACGTAGCGGACCGTAAAACCCAACGTTCCCCCTCATTTTCAAGTTTATTACATCTCGCGTCCGTTAATTAAACTAATCTCTAAATAATCGTCAAATCAGAGTTACGGAATTTTAACGCGTCGAGTTTAATTACAACTACTGCAACTAATTTGGTGTGGCGGGACCTCATCGTATTTTTATTGCTTCAACCTCATCGATTGTGCATTGTCGTCATACTTGATTGGTTTTCTCTTTTTGCAATTTGCAGCAGAAAATTGTATCCAAATTTAAATTGAATATATAAATTAAAAACTATCATCCGGAGAAATAGAACGTGTTCTGTATCTGCAGCCCAAATTCGAGCATCACCTCGAACACGTCCGCGCGTTTGGAACGGCCTGTTCCAAACACTTCCTGCAATTATAGCAATTTCAGACGTTTGATTTCTAAAACGTGATATTTTTATCTTCACCAGGATGTCCCGCATCAGCTCAGTGTTTCCCAGGCGGTAAACTTCGACTTAATTAATTTATAATTCGAGTTTTTTTTACGTCTTACGACCGACCACTAATTACCGTGTTTGCCTTATTTATTGCGGCGTATAATTTACGTTTCTCGTCGCATCTCGCCATTATGGAAGGAGACGGGAAGTTCGTTTTAGAAAAGCGCGAATTACTGAAATGTTTCTCGTTCGCGGCGCGTGAGGAAATCTCGATTCTGAGAAATGCTTTCATGCTTGCCGATGGTCCCGATATTTCTTCTAACTACGCCACTGATCCAGATACACTAATCTGTTTATTTAGAAGCGCTTTTAAATTTAATAATGCGAAAATTCCCGTGGAACTTCAAAGTAGTCTTTCACATTAACCTGACGATGACTGCAATGAGTCCTCGTTGATTGTTATTAACTGCGAACGACATTCACACGTCAAACATGACATACGAGCACCACATCAGCCGGCCGTTAGTTAATAAACCAACAGCAGATGGTGGAATTCCTATCCCAGCGAGTTCTCCAGAGGTATAAGAAAAACGAGCGCTCGTAATTTTCTTTGGAAATTGGCTGGACGCAAAAACGGCGCTCGGAGATTTTTAACAAAACGTCATAAATCTAAAGCCTCATCAAGTTTTTCCGCGGCCGAGGAGATTAAGGTTTGAAATTGCCTCGTCGTTTATTTGTGTTTAATTTCACAGGTGGATTTATAAGAATCCTCTGAGTTATGTACATATATGTAACTGTTGTGCTTAATGAAGTGCGGGCATAACTTAGGATTTCTTTGATTTCTATGAGCTTGTAATTTACCCCCCCCCCCAAATCGGGCGGATGGGCATTAATTAGAACGTTTTGTTAGTGAACAGATACGGATTCAAATAAATGTGACTCTTTTTATTGTATTTTCAAGAAGTTGAAGGGGGCGCGGCAATTGTTTTCAAAACAAAATCGATTGTTGCATGTTTCATTTCAGATAATGAACACGTGTTCGAAAACTGCACGCTGTAAGAATACAACTCGGGGTAATTAAGCGTGACGGTCTGTCCTGTCTCAAGGGGCTGGCTTGGCACCCCAAAGAGTCTTTAGAAATTCGGTAATCGCAGGCGCCGGGCAGAGGCATTATGTTTGCACAGACGTCATGAAACAAATCTATTCGACGTTTTAGATGGGTTTTCTTAGATTTTGTATACAGTTTGTCGCGTTAAAATCACGGATACATGTACAATAGCGGAAAAGGCATATCGAATTATGCTCAAGTTAAAGTGTTTTGTTTTTGTCTGTTTATTTTCCAAGTTGGCGTCATAATTCTGGGTTCTTTCAGTCGGGCAACAGATACTTTAAAAATGTCAGCGTTTACACGTGAATAGTTGAATCTATGGGTGCTTCGTTTGCGCCAGACGACAGCGAATCTTCCTGATAAGTTAATAGGGGGTCTCCTGATACATTTTTGGGCATCTGGAATAGGCGTGCGTGTGAACTAAATGCTACGACTATGATTGGTCGAAGTGATTTCCGAATTTCGCTGCAAAGTCCGAGGGGGTGTGCTTTAATTGTTTTCTTGGAAGTACGGGACGCGAAAAACAGGCAGATAGCATTGACGCTTTAGCGAGAACGGTTGAGTTCATTTCTAATTTGGCTTAGTTGTGTTTTCCCTTAAGCGCTTGTAGTCTTTATTCATTTTATAGTTAAATCATTTATTTCGGTACGGTTAAAATACAGTGTGTTAAGAAAGGCAATTAAACCCAAACACGTACGCGTCGCGACGCGAGTGTTTTAATCAAAGTGAACAGTGTACGGAAGTGACACGGATTATACGGCTTAGGTAATTGACATTTATTTGTATTCCTTCGGCGCACCTTTGGTGGTAATAACTGCGTAGGGATAATTTGATTTGCAGTAATTAGACTAAAGAGTCAGTAAAGTTCATAGTACCATTGCATTTAGATAACTTAATCAACTATTTTATTTACATTTCAGCGAGTATTAAAACTCACTACTGACATTCATCTTAGAAAAATTTATTGGTCATTGTTTCTTTAGTTATTAGACCAATTCCGTAATTTAATCAACCAACAGCAATTAACTATTCCCCGCATCTACCTGGGAATTCAATACAGTGTACTTTTAGAAATTATTCTACCCTGGGGGTTTTCTCCGGCAAGTTGGAAACACTAACGGTTGTTTTTCGATTTGTACAGGGAAGTCGCCAATCTCAATCACTGGCGTGAGGCAATTATATCTGCCGCTGGAACCAAGTGCGCCAGCACAAAATAATCAAAGAAATCAAGGCCAATTAATTATCACTACGAATTTCGTGAAACTACGAGGCCGAACAATTTGAACTGCATAGTCATAGCCATTCTCTTAGTAAAGTTTCTCTTCCACCCTGTATGTGTGTGAACCGAATTGGGGTGTTTGTCGAGAGATTTGCCGGTTAATTAGAAGCGATTGCCTAGAGACTGCAATGCCATTGTGGAGTGCAAAAAAAGCAGTCAAAACTGATTTCTTGCGCTGTAAATTAATTAGATAGGTTAGACGTCGAAAGAGCGACCAACAGAGGGACCTGAAAACCAGACAAGTGGGTACAGAGTACTGCCCTCAAAGCAAGGCGAAAGTAGTCGAGAAGCTCCTACTATTTCGACCTTAATGAACGCTCTGGTGGAGGAGTAGCAGTAGTTCGGCTCACTACACTCCACCGTATTAATCAGGTTAGCTAGAGATAGGTACCCAACACCTCCCACGGGAGTCCGTGAAAAACAGGTGATTGTCACTGATTGACTTGCAAATTGATCGCTGAAAGCGGCATTTTGTATCACATACTTATCCAAACATCTGATTAATTCATTAATTAACTCCATTAATTAAGTACACTGTAGTCCCACTGTGACACATTGTGCGTTGGTTTATTAAACAACAAGTCTTAGAGTACTATCAGAGTGGCGAACACTAGTACCAAGACTCGAGCTAAGTTGAAATTCAATTAATTGTTAATCTAATTAAGAAGCAGAGCTCTCCAACAAATATCTGTGTAGACGTCAAATCACCAACGGTGTGAATCGAAAGAGAGTCGATAGCGCCGATATTAGAAAGCGAAATCTGTTAAGCGAGTTATACTGTACTTTCTGAAAATCGTAACTTTTGTTTAGTTGTATTGATTTCAAACGCAAGGGTTTTACGCTCACGATATATGTCCCCACAGAGGCAGATGTCAGGAGTTTTTCCCATTTTTTTTCTTTCTTTTCAATAAATAATTCATTAAAACTAATTTCGTGTGTTTTATTAATGTAATCCGCTCCTTTGTTCATTCAAGAGTTTTAATGCTCGTACCAAGAGAACGGGTTATCACAACGTATATTCCTGCTAGCAACGATCACGTAAGCCATAATTAAAGGTATTATTCTTTATAGCGGGTTCTCCGAAGGGTCGTCCAACTGTAAACAGAAGTAGGCCAGTAAAACTAACCCCTTTAGCTTTAGCGCCGGCGGTAGATCTTTAGGCACTTAGCAGGTAGCGACCGTCTGGAAAGGACGGCTGGGAGTGCATGCACTTGGCGTAGTAAGGTCTGGGTGGGCCTTCGGAATATCCCCGGTTATACGGTCGGCCTAGTAATTTAAATTGGCCATAAATTTTAAGTTGGTTTGTTTGTACATTTTTATTGCTTGTTTACTTGTACGTAACAGTCAATAAACAAAGTGAACAGTGGGCGTGTTATAAAGTGAACAACATAGAATGCCCAAATCTGATGCAATGTATAATGCATGTTTTTGTCAACTAACTGCTGACTCCTTTATATGCAGACGTACCTCTCCCCCAACCCCCAGTAAAAAAAATTATATCATATCTTCATTTTCAATTCGAAATCGACGAGTACTTGCGTATATTGGAAAATTTAGTAAGAAAAAGAGACAGCAAATTGATCCGAGGACTCACAACAAAAATCCCTTTGGATTGTGTTATAATCAGACGTCGGACATTTCGGGCTTGCCATGACCGCGCAATCAATGCATTGGTCCTCGTATTGCATAACCACGGCAACGTTCGAAATGTCGGAAAATTCGAGCGAGTAACGCATTTGTTTATGTAACAATAAGAAAAAGAATGTCAAACATATTTTGCAGGTTTCATCTTTCTTTATCAAAAGTAAAAAAATAATAGCATCAAAGAAAATTTTTTCAAAAAGCAAAACAAAAGACGATCGTTTTCACGGTCAATTGAAACTGAAGGAAAAAGAATATAAGTGAAAGTTACGCATTTAATTATTTTTTTAAGCAATTGAAAAAATACTTTAAACAAACAAATGAAAGTCAACTGTGTGCATTTCTTTTTGCGCGAAAAGCAAAGAAAAAGTAAAAAGATCTTAGGAAGTTACGCATTTTTTTTTGTACGAAAAGCAAAAAAAAGTAAAAAGAAAATCTGATTTATTTAACATTTCAAAAAAAAATCAATATCAAACGTCTTTTGCATTTTTTTTTATTGCAATTCTGCAAATTACAAAACGCATCGCCTTAAAATAGGCACCCCATGAATCAATCTGGAAACGGCTTTGTAAGACAATCGAAGAATGCAGAGAAAGCTTGCGTGTGCTTCCGTCAATAAATGCACAGAAGGGTTTGGATGTGCTTCCGATAATAGCTGCACTGAAGGCTTCGGGTTGCTCCTGGCAATTGCTGCACGGGAGGCTTTCATGGTGGTGAGCGTTCCCGACAATGGCTGCTCAGGACACACTAAGCTAGAGCGGTCAGCGCTCTAAATCAAATTGGTCAGGCTAAACACGTGTTCAATTTTCCAAATCGCTGATTGGTTAAGTCGTTTAGGCCCGATTTCTTCATCGCCTTATCTTGAGGTTAAATTTATCTGTCAGTTAGAATGTGACACATAGTATGTGTACGGCCAAATGTACGTCACATTCCAACTGTTAGATAAATTAACTTTAGGTTAAACATGGTGAAGAAATCGGCCATAAGTCTGATCGTTGACTTGACGATTTTGTGCAGTTTGATCATTCACTTAAAGCCCCTGTCACATCATTAGTCAGTCTGATCAAACTGGACTGACAAACTACATCAATGACGTCAAGACTTATCAAATTCGTTATTTCGTCAAACTGCGCTGTCACACTAGCACTAGAAATTTGACCAAACTTTGAGGTTAATCTTTTTTTTGAAATTGTCATTTTAAAAAAGGTACGTAAAAGTGGATAGAAAAAAAAACAGTGGCAGTGTTAGCCTTATAGGTTAGGTTAGACGTTAGACTTCCGTTTCGCGCCTCTTCCTGTGCATTTAAATCTACCAATCATAAGGCAGGTTTGATCAAACTGATTGATGGATATAGACGCGTGCCTAAGATTTAGAAAATTTGCTCAAACAGCTTCCATGACGTCATGCGATGTCATTAGTTTAGTTTGTCAATTCAGTTTGATCAAACTGACTAATGATGTGACAGGGGCTTAACTCTGTCAATGACTTGTTTATATCACAAAATCTTCTAAGCGGACACTAAATCGCGCAACTATACACTTTACGTTTCGCAGTCGTTCGACTGCTTCGTCAGAAGTAAAGTGTATAGTTGCGCGATTTAGTGTCCGCTTAGAAGATTTTGTGATACAAATTTCATCGGACAAGAACCAACTGTAAATATAGACTTGTTTATACTTCCACTATTTCCAAGATTCAGTTTCTGTTAGTGGGTTAGAACAGAATTTGTTTCATTTCAATTTCATGAAGGGAAAAACTGTCGAAGGAAAGAATGCTGGTGTATAGCTGACGTTGTCAATCTTTCCTTTGCTGACGTCTGTCATTTTGACATATCTAACGTCTATCATTTTGACGTTTGTTGTTAATTGTCATCGTGACGTGTTTCTTTGGTTGCTTGTTCGTAATGAAATAGCCAAAAGCATTGATTGGCAAAATTAATTTATTAACGAAATATGGTAGTCACTTAGAAAATATTGTGAAAAAAAACGACAAAGTGTATACTTTGCACAAAGAAGACAGCAAAATATACACGAGATTCTCTGCGGAGTAACAAAATTGAACGTCCAAAAGAAACGTGAAACCTTGGAAAGGACAGAAAGAGTTGGAAGAAATTCCTGTCCCTGTGTCCCATGTGCGTTGGTAAATTATTACCAAACGCCTACAATATGGTGTCCACTGACTGAGGAAGATCTGCAGAAGTTGATAGGCAAGGGGAAAGGGAGTAAGAGATAATAAAACGAAGAGGTAGAGTTACCGAGGAAAGAAGACAATAAGGAATCTTCCAAAGGAATTTGGACGTTGTACATTTCATTGTAGTGTCGTTGAATTTTCCGAGTTTTCGAAAATTCAAAGGAAAACTTGACGTGCTTCATCTAAAGCAAAAAAAAATAATAATAACAAGAGACGACCATTATACAGGGTGTTTGTAAAATAAGTGCAAAAATTTTAACCACATTACCGTGAGAACACATAGAACACGGAAAAATTTTTTAAAAAATTTTTCATAACGGGGGAAAATGATTTTATCCGCCCGTTATACGACGGTCATGTAACAACAAAAAAAGTACGGAACCTGCTTCGCTGATCGTAGGCAATAAACATCGCAGGCGTGACTAATATGAAAAGGCGCACTCACTCACCGAATAATATCTGTGTGGAAGAACACATTCAAATGTTCATTATGATAATTTAGGAATGTTTATAACAATTGTTCAAAGTGTCATCCATCATTAGCGACACACACACGAAACGTTCCATAATCGCGTAAATACTGGGACATTAACTGTAAATGTTCTTGCATTGATTTGGAAATGTGTTTCCATAAATCCGCCGTGCTTCTTCAGTATTTCCTCGAGCTTCGCCGTAGATGAGGAGCCGTTCGTGAATTCCGGCATTTTAATAAGTAATACTAAGCACAAAAAATAGTAATCGTATTTAGCTTTAACTCGTTCAACCACTTTTCACAAACTAAACTGTTGATCCCAAAGGATACGGAGCAATAAATTGTGTGTCATGAAAAATGAAGCAAATTCCTTGGCTACGATACGACTTACTGCGACGTGAAAAAAAAACGCTTTCTGCTTTCTGCGGTCGTAATAAAATTTCCTTTTCTTGACCTACCTCAAAGACATAGACGTGTGATTAATTCTTGCCCGATTTTCAACTGCGATTTTCTCGAAATGTGTAATAAAACTTTTGTTAAGGACATATGAGTTCAATCGTTGCCATTTATGGTGATGCATTACAAGTTTAAATATTTGCATACAGTAAAAGAACACCCTGTATAACAAAGGTTTTTTGTTTGTGTAAATGAAAAAAATTATCAGAAAAAGAGACAGCAAGAAGAAAAACGAAAAGCCCCTTGAATTACATTTTATTTTCTCGTTTCAGAGAATTAATAATCTCCTGATTTTTTTTAAGAACAAATTGAGAACCGCAATGTGAAATCTAAAAACATGAATTTGCATTATTTTATTATTTTTCATTCGAAAATGAATCTGACGTGAACACAAATTTATTTATTTTTCGTTCGAACAAACCACGTTTCTTTTTAACCTGACAAAAAATCGCCCAGATAATCCTCCTTATCCACTCGAGTAGAACCCTCCCTAATCGTTCAATTCACACAAGAGGAACGTGTGAACCGTAAAGAACTAAACTTTTGGATTCATTAGGGTCAAGTGTTTCTAGGAAGGCACTTTCGATTAAGTGGATTGCACTTCACTGTTAATGTACAACATACAATTTTAAAAATATAATTAAAAAATTATATGTGCTTACATAACGCACACGTATGTTTCGAATTTTGAGGAAAACTTTGTTTATAATTAAACAATTGCCAGTTTGTCCTATTATTATTGGCCTTGTATTTAATGAAGTTCGTTGTTGCACCTCAATGTTGCTTGCGTTGAAAGAGTTTATTTATTGGAATGATTCTCAAGTTCATTTTAATTAAACCACAAAAGCCTGTTGTGTTCATCACCGAACAAAAACAAGAATATTATCACGTTCCGTGGAATATGATTCAACAGGCACTTGAAACTCATTGTTTTATTCAATTTCGTTAAGTTAGTAAAGCAAGTGTATGTACGAGGGTTATTCCGATAATTTCGCTTTTTTTTTTAATTCCCAAAAAAATTGTTTGGTACGAAAATAAACTTAGGTTGTCAACTTTATATTTACAACTTCAAATCTGCATATGCATACAATTATTTAATCTGGAAAGACCGGCTTTATCAGATCTTGCCGGTGGTTTCCCGTTTTGATGTCATCACTCACTCAACCTTCATTGGCAATCGCGCGGGGACATTATCAAAGTTACAGATTGCTTGTAACTGAAAGAAAAAAAATGCTATGAAATCTGCATAAACATTCGCGATGCCGGTGTTAGATATGAGGATATGGCACTGTCAAGACTCACATAACTTGCAAAACATATCTGCTACGGCCGATAGGTTTATTATCGAATAAATTCGTTTGGAATGCCTCGACTTCCTGGATATCTCCTCAATGAGACCTCTCGGAATTCCGTTGTAAATCGCCGGGTAATCTCGGAGGAATTATCGAGGCAATTTCCTATCACGTGGTATTTAATGCAACTGTTTAGCATAAATTCGTTTGGTGTTGTCTGGGGAGTTCACCTAAGTGTACACGTCGTATGGAGCATTAATCGTTTTACACTCGCTTTTAGTTATGCTTCTAAGTAACAAATTGCGCAATTAATTTGGTCGGAGATATAAATTGAGATGCTTGCGAGACTTGCTCGTTTAATGCAATCAATTTGCGTCCTTACAGATACATAAATAAAAGGAAATTGAAAGACAAATAAAACAAAACCATAAAATAGCAAATTACAAAGAGTACTCGGTACAAGGTTCATCGCGAAGGCATCGGCACGTGTGAACCCAGCCTTAAGTACTAGTTTTCTTCGATTTCTATTCATTTTAGAACTTAACTAAAGTAACTTAATAATTTAATTAAAAAAAAAGTTCGGTTATTAATTAAACACGTCTTGTTGAGGTGTTTCTTTAGGCCCGACGCACACACGAGTATGTAAAGATTTTCTTTCGCAATGAAATTGTATTCAGTTGCTTCACGCCAATCGTTTAGATGCGCGGGTTTCACAATTTTTACGAATTCAGAAAAGTCCGTAAGGCAAACATCGATTGCAACAATACCGCCCGATATGTAAATCAAACAATCGGTCATTAATAATTCACATTTACAAATTTACGGCTCGTAAATATTCATAACTCCGACGACCTACATTTTTTTGCGCGAAAACACCCAAACACATCAGGCGTAGGAATCTCATGTACGCGAGAAGTGCACAAATTAACATACAGGGCGTGAGCTTGGTAAAAGGAAGTTGTCGGCGATAAAGAGACGGGTCATCATCGGACGTAAAATGTGCGCGTGTGCGTGCGGCCTTTAACTGTTTTATTTGCGGAGAACTGAGTAAACGTGAGCCAGCGCAAATATTTTTATGGACATGTTTTGAAGATAAAGTACACGAATGTGTGCGCTAGAATGTGGATATTCTTAAAATAAAAATTGTCCGTCCATGTCGTAATGCGCAATTATTTTTTCGTCGTGCCATAGTATTTTGTGCACGTTTACACCGTGTACAGTCACGTTTACTACAATTAAAAGAAATGCGAATTTACAGTACTTTACAGTTTCATAATAATAATAAGACATTAACAAAAACAGTTCACACAAACCGTGAGATATTAAAACTAGAAAATGCAGTATACAGGTTGGGCTAAAGCAGGTGCTTACCAATTACAATTGCCAATAGTTTTCTTCTTAATTTTACGTGTCTGTTAATGAAGAAAAAAATGCAAAAGACGGCCGATTTTTTTTAAATGACTTCAAAATCTTGCTGCACAAAACAAATTTTAAATTGCCAATGAAAATCGAACGCAAGTAAGGTAAACCAAGATACTATGTATGTATATGTTTCTTGATTAGCTTTGTAGATAAACCCGAACAAATACGCCGTAAAGCAATAGCGCAAAAATAGCAAATGACAAACAACCTTGCTTCGCCGAGTGCAATGCAAACCTGACTTGAAATTCTTTACATACTTCAACACAATAATATATTGATTGATTGTTGAAACACGGCACGTCGACTTACTTTCTAAAGATCTCCTCGCGTGCATTCGTGCTGTTTCCAACCGCAAGCAAGCAAGCAAGCAAAACGAAAAAAAAATTGGGTTTTGGTTTTTCGCGCACCTGACACGAAGGCCGTCCCATGTTTACAGTACAATTTGCATTCTTATTTGTGCCAGCGCTAAACAAAATTTATTTATTGTTATTACACACGTCACCGTGCGAATGTTTACGTGAAGGTTGCCGCTATTAGGAAATATTTCAGCGCTTATTTACTGAACGCGTGATGGATGAATCGTCGTTTATCTGAAATTAACATCTGGTCGTCATGGTCGTCTCTTCTTAATACGCATTCTCAACAGGTAGTCGGAGATCTCAAGTTGGGGAGCGACTTTAATAATTTCCTTATTGCCTTGGTCATTTATCAGATTCAGGCGGATTGAGTTGGAGGCCTTTGAAATTGAAAAAGAAAAGTAACCATTGTGAGGAGAACAGCTTTTGTGATTTGGCGAAAGCTCTTACATAGTATACAGGGTTATTCCAAAAGATTTTAGATAAATTTCTTTTCTCCTCCCCCTCCTTCTCCTCCTGGATGCAGACACTCGTCAAGTTTCATGTAGACATCGTTGCCTATGAAACCCCAAAATATTATCCACTGCAATTTTTTCTTGTGGGGCTTAAAAATAAAATGTATTAAAGTATGAGATTAAAATGAGATGAGAATACTCTGAGAGTGCCTCAGAGAAATGAATCGAAAATGCTATAAGTGCCTTCTTGTAAGCAAAAATGAAGCTGAGAACAGATGAAAAATCGACGATTGCCAGCGCGAAGCTTTGTATATACAAAGAAGGAACTGTTAAAATGTTATAGTTTACAAAAAGATTCTTACAACTAGTCCTAGAGTTAACATCAGCGATTAAACGAATAATTTTCTTTTGGAGTCTAAATATATTTACAGCAGTGGCACTGGATACCCAGAATAAGATACCGTACGTGTACGAGATCTTCGAGTGAACTAAACCGAAGTACATTGATCAACACTGTTGAACTGACCGTGTTACGCAATCTGTAGATCAGGAAAACGTCGGTACTTAACTTTCCTTCAAGGAATTCAATATGTTTCTTCCAAGTTAGCTTGTTATCCATGAAGACACCAAGAAATTTAAAGGAGGAAACACATGTAATTGAAGAAAAGTCACATTTTATTAACGGGGACGCATCTACTGTTGCGTTTTTTGTCACCCATTAGAACAGCACCACTGCTTTATATCTCGAAGTGTGTTATTTGCTTTAAAAATAGAAACTTGAGTGTCCTTGGCAGAGATGATGAAGTTGGTATCATCAGCGTAGATGACAGTTTTCAACGCAGATGGACAATGGTCGGGTAAATCGTTAATAAAAAGGAGAAACAGTAGGCGACCCAAGACAGATCCTTGGAGATCACATTCAGTTCGGTTGAAAAATGATTCCGGATGGCTACCACTTGCCTTCTTTCAGATACCTAAATAAGATTTTATCCAGTCATTAGCGGTTCCTCTTACACCTAGCGTTTCTAATTTGTAACATAGTACATCGTGGTCGACACTATCAAACGCGCGACTGAAATCACAGGATAGTGCATAAACTTTATTTTTATTATTTAATTCATTCAAAATACAATTATAGGCATCTGCGATTGCGGTGGAAGTAGATTTTCCTCTCCTAAATCCGTTTTGTGCTTGAGACAGTACGTGATGCTTCTCGATGAAAGTTATCATCCTTTTGCGAAAAACTCCTTCGAATATTTTGACAAATTGACATTGTTCTGCAACCGGTCTGTTAATTGGCTTCGTGGAGTCGATTCCCTTTATTTTTAAATATTGGTATCACTTTAGAAACCTTTAATGCATCAGGATAAATGCCGTTTTGAAATGACTCGTTACAAGATACTAAGAGGAACTGAGACGGTATCCAAGAAATCATCCAACATTAGACTTTTATTTCTCAAGCTCGTGACGTTTAGATGTGTTTTCCTTCTTCTTGTAAGTTTAGTTAAGTTTAGTTTAGTTGAGTTTATTAATTCCTCCAAAAGACAATGAACATGTATGAAGTGTGTCAGGTACATATTATGCTATGGACTAGAAACTAGAACTAAGACTAATGAAAACATTTTTGTCACAAGGAAGAAAATTCGTCTAAATTGTACAAAGAATAATATAACTGATTAAGTAGGATTTGAGAGCCGATTTAAATCTGCTAAAAGATGTGAGATTTTTTATACCTTCAGGCAGTTTGTTAAAAATTTTCAAGCCAGTGAAGGTCACAGAACTCTTGGTAATATCTGTACGGGGTGTAGACAAATAGAAGTTTAGATTGTGCCCGGTATTGTGATTACGTATTGAATTGCATTTTATAAATTTTGATTCGTTTTGAAAAATATGTGAGCAAATTTCTAGAATGTAAACAGAAGTAAGCGTTAAAATTTTTAACTCTTTAAAAATGTTCCTACAAGATGCTAAAAACGGGACACCGGCTGTTATTCTCACTATTCTTTTCTATGCTAGAAATATTCGACATGATGCTGGAGAAATACCCCCAAAGAGTGATTCCATAGGATATCCTGGAGTAGAATTGGGAGTAGTAAACAATTAACAGGTGCTCTCTCGAAAGAACTTTCCTCAAGAATCTAACCTGAAAGCAAACGACGTTCAGACGTGAATGTAAGGTGCAAGGTTTCATCCAAATTTGCTCCTAGAAACATCGTATCTTTAGCATGACGTAAAACCATATTATTTATTTATTTTTTTATCTATGGTGGTTGCCTAACGGGGTCCTAAGTCAAAGACTCGTGTAAAGTGTTCCATGGCTTTGTTACTTCCAACCTTCTCGCCGTTTAAGGGGAAGCAGTGTCGAATTTTATCCCCAACACTGAAGGTTGCCTGAAGTCGATACCGACCACCCCCGAGAAAAATCCCGAGTGCGGTTCGAACCGACGACCATGCGATTGCAAGGCCGGTCCCTTACCACTTGGACCGTTCAGGCGTTTAATTAATATTTATATTTAGAGAGGATAGACATCGATTCTGTCTACTGTAAAATTGAAGATAACATGTTTTGGGGATATTCAAATAAAGATGATTTAAAGAAAATCATGTGGTTAATTTATCCATTAAAGCGTTAGCTGAGTCTTCTAAAGGTTTTTCAGAGATGAGAACAGAAGTACATCAACGTATATGGTTAAATCATATTCACACAGATAATATGGAAGATCATTACAAAATAGCAAAAAGAGACTTGGGCCGAGGATAGACCCCTGAGGGACGCCGGTACTATTATTAGCCAAATCGGACCTGTAACTTTTATTCAATTCACCACATTCTGAATGCGAGATTTCGACAAACTGTTTTCGGTTGGATAATATCGTGAATATCGTTTTTATTTACTAAAGTAATAAGCCGATCAAGCATTATACAGCGTGTAATCGAATAAGTTTCACATATTGTAACCACAACTAATACAAAAGAAAAGAAGCGAAGTTACGACATACGTATGAAAAAAAATGTCAATAATAACTCCGAAAAAATATATATGTTTAGTTTTTACATAAAACGTTCGAGAACCGCTGGCTTTGATTTAAAGCCCCGGACGGCCCGAACGGCTGAGCGAAATTTATTATTACACGCAATAAATGATAGAGCAGTAAACCCGCAGATGCGATACAATAAACGTTGAGGCAGGTCATTTATTACTTTCGTACGAAAGAATACGGAGATTCCCAGCTGTTTTTTAAATTAATATTTAAATAATAGATAAGCAGATTTTTCACAAAATAATGTTTACATAATAATTTTATTTCCTTAATTAAAAACTAAACAGTAATCATGAATCCTATTTAACAATAAGTAAAAAAGTAGGCAACAATTAATTCAATAAAGGTCACATTAAAAGCGCCGAACTTATCATCTCTTAATTTATGATTCTTTATTACGTTCAGACTAAGCAAAAAAAAATCCGAAAGATCGCGGAATTACTGTGTGTACGCCTATTCACAGCTGATTACGAAAATTGCAAGTGTTGTGTTGAAATTTGCCTTTTTAATTATTAGACGTTCTTTATCATTTAATATTCTGAAAGCAAATAGTAATTTATACGTGAATTAAACAATAAACGATCGTACTGTTAAACTCGAGCGATAAAATCGCACCTAATTACTTTATTACAGTAAATTATTCAAGAATGTTCTCAAAACTTAGCGAAAGCGTTAAACTACACATTTTTATTTAGTGCAGTCAATGCATTTATTTATTTGACGGCACCGAAAAAAATGTTCGCATCCGCAAAATTCTCCTGTCACCAATTTGTTTCTTATCAATGTACTTATAACTTACATTCATTACTTTAACATAAGAAATTAACAAATTATATCACATAGTGTGTTATTTGTTTACAAATATGACGATGTAATTATTGTGGATTATTTAATGAAACAGATGTTCGAAGATTCTATTTCAAATTGTATTGCGGGCGACACTAACCCAGTGACCGTAACATTTGCGGAATTTATCATTTTACGATGCGTCTATAAAAATCACAGACGCACTGACGAACGAGCAGAGGTTTTCAAACAAAAGGCGATGCGCTCTTGTGGTAGGTCAGTTTTTTATTTTCGAGCAAGAACATTGGTATTTGCAGAACCAATTCCTTATGTGATGAAGAACTTACAGTATTAATATGTGAAACTTATTCGATTACACGCTATATGCTTTACTTGATTCTTCATCCTTTTTCACTTTTGCGATTACGTCTAGAGCATCCAAATTACTTGTCGTACGTTTCAATTCATCTGTTTGTCATGTCTTTCGATTATTAAACAGTTTTACCAATGTCGTTAAATTACTAAATTAAAAATTAAAATACTGTGAGGGCATAAGTCACATTTTCTGCAAAACGGAGTTATGAACTTGAATGTAGCAACTTTGCCAAATTTAAACCTACCGTCTATCTCTGTAAATAAGCGAGATCCCAATGGTGAGGGTCGAATTTGAAACAGCCTGTATAACAAAACTTTTTACTTAATTGTAGTTTTAAAAAAGATGCTGTTCAAGTTTGTGCTTAAACTGTATGCTAGGTAAGTCTCTGATTTCACATGGAATGAAGTTGTATGTATGTTAATTAATTGAAACACAACATTTTTTTCAATTTTTGGGAGCTTCGTTTGAGGTATGATAAGGTAAGTACATAACGTACAGTGCCGCGTGTGTTTTAATTCGTATTTTTTTTAAATTCTCTGTAATGTTTTTTTACGAAAATATCGCATTCAAGAATATACAGTCCATAAAGTGTGTGTATTTTTTTGTATTTAAATACCTCACGACACGGTTGTCTTGATTTTAAATTAAACACACTTCTGACACATCGCTTTTGAAGTTTAAGGCCCAGTTGTATGTACAATGTCAGTTTTTTAAGGTGAAGCTTAAACCCATAACGACGATTATTTCAACAACAATTGTTGTTAAGGGTTTAACCTTTGGCTTAAAGTTAAGCTGGAATTGTACAACTGGGACTAAATATTCTGTTTTTATCTGTAGAGTTTCCCCAAAAAATTACACCATACCTTAGTCTTCCTCTTTCTTTGCTTTGCACAGCAATGCTGCAGTTATTGTCTTACGGCTATATTACCATTCCAGACAGTCACGAAGATTATAATAGCTGGGTCTCAGTTCAAACACAGCACAAACATCCATGGCTAATGGTAGGATTCGAACCTACGCCCGCGCCGCCGAGCGACACGACTTACAAAGTCGGCTAGGCTACCGCTAAGCCACCCGACGACCCCATACCTTAGTCTTGAATTCACACACTGAGAAAAATAAACTGTTCAGTCAACCAAAAACACGTTCAGGTAACAGTATTTTTCGTTTACCTATTAGCAATCACGCGTGGTCATTGAACCAACAGTCAAAAAATGTTAAATATTTTAGATTGAATCAACTCAATATTTTGTTTGAGGCAAGCATACAATGAAGACATCTTTCTAGTTGCTTTAATGCCCAAGAAGATTGATACAAGAACTTTAGATTGTTAAAATTGCTAAATATTTTATTTGTCTGAACGCTGTTAGGGAATTAAAATTATATTTTTGATATGTTTAAAGTAATTTTTCAGTACGGCTAATAAAAGCGTAGAGTCAATTCAATCTCTACTATCGTTTAGGGAAACATCAATTAAATGTTCACCTCTTTGCGATACTGCCAAAGTAAGATAACCCTTCAACCTTTGTTGAGGTGACAAGAGGAGCTGAATAAACCTCAACGAACTTTATAATGTCGGACGCATTCGAAATATGAATGACTTATCCGTTTAAGAAACGATGTCGAACAACAAGGTTATGCTGGGACAAGCAGTAAATATACGTGAAGTTCTAGCAGGCGCCATCTGGAACTCGATAGCTTATTAATATGGGAATTAACCCTCGCTTTTACTTGACTTAACATTTATTACGTTAAATAAAAAATCAAAACAGACACACAAAAGCAACAGCACTTTACGATCATTTTGAAATTTCAACTTTTTGATTTAACATATTACGCACTTTCGTTTTAAGGAAAACATTTACATCGTTCAATCAAACGTAATAGTTTAACATTTTTTTAGTGTTACTTCAACAATTTCCAAGATGTTCAGTTAAGAATATTACCGTTGATACAAGTACATTTTATTTAAGTCAACGCACAAAAAGTTGACATTCAAAAAGTTGTTGACTTAACTATTTCATTTTTCTCAGTGCATAAGCGTGATAGGCACAAACAGCAGCTTCTTCGTTTACGAAGTTAGACAACATTCAAAGTGTATAGTTGAATGATCCTAATTTCGACGCTAGGTAGTCCACATGTGCTTTCCAGTTAAGATAGGAATCGACTTTCAGTCCAAGGAAAAGGACTTCAACTGTGATTCAAAAAAACTTTCATCCAAGTGTGCCATGATAAATAAAGATGGATATAACGCGCATGTCTGAGATACCACAATCGGTGACATTTCAAGATTACATTTGTCAGTTCTGTCAGATTTATTCTCTCACATTTCAACGTTTTGACTTTCACCGATCACCAAAAATGCTGTATGTTAGAAATACATTTTAGAAACAATGAAATAATTGATGGTTTGTGATTTATTTAACACGTAACGCATTTGAAGATTTGGTACAGTTCCAACATTCAAACTTTATTTTCAGACATACGTAATTTTTTTCGTGGCACACTTTGATGAAAGTTTTTTTGAATCACAGGTTATGTTGTTACCGCTTGTAGTTGAAAATTGTACTATGTCAGTTTTTTTCTCTATTTAATTTCAGATTATTGGCAGTAAACCAATAAACCTTCTAAGATACTAAGCGACTGGTTTATGTTTTGTTGAAGTAACGTCATGTTAGAAGATTTAATAATAATCGAAGTATCATCAGCAAAGAGAGCAGTATAATTGTTTGGAACCTCTGGAAAATGGTTCACATATGTATATCAAGAAGAGAAGGGGACCCAATATGGAACCTTGTGGGACACTTTTATTTATGTATCCCCAGGATGATGGTAGAGTTCCCCCATTGCTCTTCGCGGTAACACACTGTTTTCTTGTTTGAAGGTAGGATTTTAAAAGCTGCAATGTTGTCCCTCTAAAACCCATTCTTTCTAGCTTCAGCATCAAAATCGAGTGGTCTACACTGTCGAATGCCTTGGATAAGTCCAAAAACATTCCCACTACAAGGCCACCATCATTCATTGCTTCTAGTCCTTCGGAAAGAATTTCATATATCGTTGTTTGAGTAGAACGGCCTTTCTGATACCCACTTTGTTGACAGTTTAATATTGTATTGCAAATTCTGTGGTTTTTTGTATTTCATTATTTTTTCTTGTTTCAGTTCTTATTCTTTTTCGAACTAAGATTTCTTCTCTTGTTTTCTTGTCGGTCTTGATTTTCGAACAAGCAATTTTTTGTTTCTTGTTCGATTTTTTTTTCATACTTCTTCGTTCATTATTCGAGTTCAACATTCGAGTTTTCTTTGGTTTCTTATAACCCGAATTCATTTTTCGTATTACATTCGACCCTACACGCACACTATTCTTTCGTTTTCTCGTTTTCTTTCAGTAGGCATTTGATTATCTCCACGTCACCATCAGAGAATTGTCGATCTTCTTTCGTTTTCGAATTTTAAAATAACCGCTGCGGTGACATTTAGCGTCTGCGCAGTGCTCGCAGCCTTCTGGAGGTTTTAGCCGTTCGTTACAGACACGGTCAAAAATGTAATAAAAAGGTTTTTTTTCTGCTCGCTAAGAGATGGCGTTGCATCAGTTAGATTATAAACGTTTTATACAATTTTGACCAATATTTGAAATAAATCTGCAAATATCCCGTGTTCCTTTATGAGACAATGATTTTTTTTTTTAATTCAATGTGAACGAAGTAATCCAAATTGGTTGCATCGCAAAGTCCTGCCTTGCAATTTTTGAGCATCCGGTCACACCTTGCAAGCCCCAAAAAATGATCGAATACATCCTAACAACTTGAATCAACACTGACACAATATTTGCGCACGCTTTACTACCTTAAGTAATTCCCGATCCGTGTTTTTTCGAGATTCTCCGAAGACGTAAAATTTCGCATTCAAGGCAAACCGCATTTCTATCGGTCCGGTCCGGTCCGGCCGAAACGCAGAAGCTCCTCTACGTATCATAATTGACTCACTCTCTTCCTCCGTCTTTCCTAGCGATTTTTGTTTGCTTCAAGAAACCGGCGCACGGCCAATTTGGCGCGCGATGGGAAATACAAATTGCCCGCTAATTTGTCATCGCCCCAAATACGGACGGTTTTATATGCCCGGCACAATGTGAATTGAATTATGTTGATTAGTAACCGTCTTTAGTCCGTCCGTTATGTTTGTTGTTGTCTTTAGTGAGCAGTGACTTGAGGTTGTAGGTACAGTTGGTGCTGGTGATTAATATCTTCCAGTAAGGAAAAAGGTTAATCGACTTATTAAAGATACATATTTTATTGCTTCCTGGCTAATTTATTTGATCGACTCCTTTATCCATTTCGAGTGGTCTTCCGAATTCAATCCTTTCAAGGAAAATGGAATGGCATTATATCAACTCATTTGCAAGTCGCTTAGCCGCAGAACTTTGAATTAACGAACGCCGAAGCGATTTTCTCGTGGAGATTTCAACGCCGGGTGAAGCGAGGAACCCTCCACCATTAAGTCGCCCGCACGTTTCCACTTATAAGCGTATGCAAATTGTGGGAATGTCTTCCATCGATGGTATCTGATTCCCCATCGCACGATATTGATCGCCACCTGAATGGCGTGAGTGTTGCAACTTCGAGGAAAATGCAGATTTAACAAACAAACAACGGGAATCTAGCCTGAGTGACACCGTTAAGCGCCTAATGAAAATGTAAGCAATGTCGTTTGCTTTTTTAAGTAGAAACTCCTAAGAAAAAATTGCGCCTTCCATTCGCAAGTAATTTCAAATTATTTCGGCTGCTATGGACTCGAGTAATTTAAACGCAACCTCTCGTAAAAGTTTACCTTTTTTTATTATGCTCTAAATGTTTATTGCGTCACTTCTAAGTAGGTACACACCGACAGGTAAAAATAAACACGTATATCAGCGATTAGTGCTCGGCGAACACGGAGCAACAACACAACACGTTAACAAGAGTTTGTGCGCTCCAATTATGAAATAAGGATATTTAGTACAAGGTGTACCGGCCTGGTAATGGTAATTACTCGGTAAACAAAGAAAAACTCGCCGGCGAGATTTTTTCCGGCTGCGTTTCCAATCGGGGCTCTCACAATCAGGAGCGCGAACAGAAACAGAAACCGAGATGTGGAACGCCGGACAGAAATTCCGAAACACGCCTAACCACAATATAAAATGTTGTAACGCTTAATTATACTTGTATTGGCCGTGTAAAAATGTCGGCGTTTTATGATAAAGTCTGCGCGGCCAATAAATGTCAAGTGTGACGATGTTTCACCTTGCGATATATAAACATTAGGTAGATTCATTTAAAGAAACACAAAAAGAAAATAGAAAATTCTTGCCCTTTGCAGTTGTTTGAAGTCTGTTGCATACAAGTTTAAATTGAATTATAAACTACCTGGAAAAATAGAACACGTTCTATTTCCAAACCGTATCTGCCATGACGCCCAAAAATTTTTGTTTTAAATTCTTATTGTGCAATAAACAAATAAATACCTTTTCTGTATTTTCCATAACGCTTCCATCCAAAGTATGCAACTCCGGCGATCAACAAAACAATCAGGGCGGTTATGACCACAGCAGCCGCGATAGACCCCCCCGAGTAACACGCGGATTCTTCCTGTGCGTTCACTAGTCCGGCACTGCACCCCAACAACAACAACAACGCCGGAATTACCCCGAAACGACGGAAATTGCGGGCGGCCATTGCTGAAAGAATTCGATCAACTTCTTCCGCGCTCGGTCATTTTCTGCTGCTCGCTCCTAACACAACGTCGGCTTCCAATGTTTAAGAACCTGCAAGCAATAAGAACAAATTATAAATAAATCATACTCAATGTGCCAGTAAACCAAAGGTGACAACAATAACAACAGAAATTATAAATTCTTCAACCGCGTAACCCGTTCTTAGAAGCGTCTAAAACAATAATAAAAGTAATAATAAAGTTATGCAATTGTTATTGAACGCAAGATCGAAATCGTTGTGTCGTATTAACTATTGCTTTTCAGCTTGTCCTGAAATTACAATTCGTTGATTTAATATTCTACTAATGTTCACTTTCGTGTCTGTGATGAACGAGCGAGGGGGCTTTCAAATTCCATTCACGTTTTCCGTATTTCTTTGTCGCCTCCTTTAAGACATCGCCTTCATAAAATAAACGTCCATTTTTAAAACGAAACTGTTAGAATAAAAATATCTACTATCTATATCGCGCACTCGATAAATTGAACACAACACACGAACGGTGACGGCAACTAAAGCAGGACGAAGTTAACTTTGGACTATAGCTTCGCCGAAAAACTCAGAAAGAGAAAAACGAGGCAGACTTTTGCTTATCGTCATTCTCGCCTTCATGCCGAAGGGGAGATGATAATCTGAGGTGTAACAAATCCAGAAATTGCGATGTATCTGAAAAGAGCTCCTGACGGAAAAATGCGAAGCATCAAACTGGAAGAAGAAACAAAAAGGGATGCGCAGTTGTCCCATGGAAAAGAGCGGCAGACGATTTCATTTAGACTGTAACTCAACAAGAAGAAAGCGGACCATTCTATAGGAAAGGAAAGGGCGATAGAAGACGTAGAAGTGGAGGACAAAATTAAGGCCCATTTAGACTGTTTAGACTCTTGTTTCCCTCACGTGGACAGGGATTTTCAGTGATTGCTTTGGCCTAGACATGTAATCACTATGGCTAATAAAAAAAAGCGAGGAGCAAAATTAAGTCAACCTAGGCAAGATTATGCAACCGGTATGAAGTTAGCAATAACTTTCAGCAATAAAAAAAAAATTCTAAAATAATACCAAAACAGTTTCAGTATTTATATATTGGTACAAAAATCTACTAATTAAGTAATAATCAATAAATTTAAATAAATATTTTTAGAAATTGATTCGAAATTGACCTATCAAGTATTGTTGCGCGAGGTGTACTCAACTTCTTCAAAAATGACAGCGTTGTCTTATTTTTAAATCAAATGTTTTTAGACGAAAACAATCTATTAATAATGGGTTCTCAATAGTGTAAAAACAAAAAGGGACATATTTTTTGTTCAGCCACAATTAAATCTTAAACTTTAGTTCCCCAGGACGCGCACTTATTTTTTCTCAAAAATGACAGCGTTGTCTTATTTTTAAATCAAATGTTTTTAGACGAAAATAATCTATTAATAACGGGTTTTCAATAGTGCAAAAACAAAAAGGGACATATTTTTTGTTCAGTCACAATTAAATCTTAAACTTTAGTTCCGCATACTCCGACGCGCGCTTCGTTTTTCTCAAAAATGACAGCGTTGTCTTATTTTTAAATCAAATGTTTTTAGACAAAAATAATCTATTAATAATGGGTTTTCAATAGTGTAAAAACAAAAAGGGACATATTTTTTGTTCGGCCACAATTAAATCTTAAACTTTAGTTTCGCAGGACGCGAGCTCCTTTTTTTTCAAAAATGACAACGTTGTCTTATTTTTAAATCAAATGTTTTTAGACGAAAATAATCTATTAATAATGGGTTTTCAATAGTGTAAAAACAAAAAGGGACATATTTTTTGTTCGGCCACAATTAAATCTTAAACTTTAGTTCCCCAGGACGCGCACATATTTTTTCTCAAAAATGACAGCGTTGTCTTATTTTTAAATCAAATGTTTTTAGACGAAAATAATCTATTAATAATGGGTTTTCAATAGTGTAAAAACAAAAAGGGACATATTTTTTGTTCGGCCACAATTAAATCTTAAACTTTAGTTCCCCAGGACGCGCACATATTTTTTCTCAAAAATGACAGCGTTGTCTTATTTTTAAATCAAATGTTTTTAGACGAAAATAATCTATTAATAATGGGTTCTCAATAGTGTAAAAACAAAAAGGGACATATTTTTTGTTCAGCCACAATTAAATCTTAAACTTTAGTTCCCCAGGACGCGCACATATTTTTTCTCAAAAATGACAGCGTTGTCTTATTTTTAAATCAAATGTTTTTAGACGAAAATAATCTATTAATAATGGGTTCTCAATAGTGTAAAAACAAAAAGGGACATATTTTTTGTTCGGCCACAATTAAATCTTAAACTTTAGTTTCGCAGGACGCGAGCTCCTTTTTTTTCAAAAATGACAACGTTGTCTTATTTTTAAATCAAATGTTTTTAGACGAAAATAATCTATTAATAATGGGTTTTCAATAGTGTAAAAACAAAAAGGGACATATTTTTTGTTCGGCCACAATTAAATCTTAAACTTTAGTTCCCCAGGACGCGCACATATTTTTTCTCAAAAATGACAGCGTTGTCTTATTTTTAAATCAAATGTTTTTAGACGAAAATAATCTATTAATAATGGGTTCTCAATAGTGTAAAAACAAAAAGGGACATATTTTTTGTTCAGCCACAATTAAATCTTAAACTTTAGTTCCCCAGGACGCGCACATATTTTTTCTCAAAAATGACAGCGTTGTCTTATTTTTAAATCAAATGTTTTTAGACGAAAATAATCTATTAATAACGGGTTCTCAATAGTGCAAAAACAAAAAGAGACATATTTTTTGTTCAGTCACAATTAAATCTTAAACTTTAGTTCCGCATACTCCGACGCGCGCTTCGTTTTTCTCAAAAATGACAGCGTTGTCTTATTTTTAAATCAAATGTTTTTAGACAAAAATAATCTATTAATAATGGGTTTTCAATAGTGTAAAAACAAAAAGGGACATATTTTTTGTATACGGCCACAATTAAATCTTAAACTTTAGTTTCGCAGGACGCGAGCTCCTTTTTTTTCAAAAATGACAACGTTGTCTTATTTTTAAATCAAATGTTTTTAGACGAAAATAATCTATTAATAATGGGTTTTCAATAGTGTAAAAACAAAAAGGGACATATTTTTTGTTCGGCCACAATTAAATCTTAAACTTTAGCTCCCCAGGACGCGAGCTCCTTTTTTTTCAAAAATGACAACGTTGTCTTATTTTTAAATCAAATGTTTTTAGACGAAAACAATCTATTAATAATGGGTTCTCAATAGTGTAAAAACAATAAGACAACGTTGTCATTTTTGAGAAAAAAGAAGCGCCCATCCTGCGAAACTAAAGTTTAAGATTTAATTGTGGCCGAACAAAAAATATGTCCCTTTTTGTATTTACACTATTGAAAACCCATTATTAATAGATTGTTTTCGTCTAAAAACATTTGATTTAAAAATAAGACAACGCTGTCATTTTTGAGAAAAACGAAGCGCGCGTCGGAGTATGCGGAACTAAAGTTTAAGATTTAATTGTGGCTGAACAAAAATATGTCCCTTTTTGTTTTTACACTATTGAGAACCCATTATTAATAGATTGTTTTCGTCTAAAAACATTTGATTTAAAAATAAGACAACGCTGTCATTTTTGAGAAAAACGAAGCGCGCGTCGGAGTATGCGGAACTAAAGTTTAAGATTTAATTGTGGCTGAACAAAAATATGTCCCTTTTTGTTTTTACACTATTGAAAACCCATTATTAATAGATTATTTTCGTCTAAAAACATTTGATTTAAAAATAAGACAACGCTGTCATTTTTGAAGAAGTTGAGTACGCCTCGCGCAACAATACTTGATAGGTCAATTTCGAATCAATTTCTAAAAATATTTATTTTAAGTAACGGAATATTACTTAATTAGTAGTTTTTTGTACCAATATATAAATACTGAGACTGTTTTGGTATTATTTTAGAAATTTTTTTTTATTGCTGAAAGTTATTGCTAACTTCATACCGGTGATTATGCAGGGAACAAGGGCAAGAGAAGGCCAAAATCCTTGCAGTTCCATGGGGAAGAGAAAAGAAGACTCTTGTGGTTTTGTTTTCATCTGAAGACCTTCAAAACATCTATGAATTGGCTTCCGGTTGGAACCGTGTCACGTTGACTTCTTCTACTGCCGACGTTACGTTCTCCATTGCAGAAGAACTTCCTCAGAGCTGCTGCTGTTGCTGGTGGTGGTGTTGCTGCTGCTTCTCGTTAGTCGTTGAGACTGAGTAGGTATGTCTGTTATCGTGGTATTTATAGCGATCGGTGGGGGTAGTTGGTCGGAACGGTGAGCAGCCGTGATTGGTCCGTCGGGGCGTGACTGATCGTTAATGAGATGTTTCCAGGTATTGTGGAGGTAAAAGGCAGTATCACGGTTCAGGTTATTGGGGTGTTTGATGATTTATATAAAAATCCTCAGGTTATTGGGGTGTTTGACGACAGCAGACATACCTACTCAGTTTCAACGACTAACAAGAAATAGCAGCAACAACAGCAGCAGCAGCAGCCCTGAGGAAGTCATTCTGCAATGGAGAATGAAATGTAGGCAGTAGAAGAAGTCAACGTGACGCCAACCGGAAGCCAATTCAAACATGGACGATGGCCGCGGAAGCCTTCAAGTTAAACCTTCAAAACATGGAAGAGACGATCATCAAAGATAACAGGTTTTGAAGATTGGTGATGAACCGAGCACGTTGTCAAGATGACTAGCCCCAATTAACGATAAATCTTTCAAGACAAAGTAGAGACCATCATCAAAGGCATGTCAGAATCAACAACCCTTAACAGAATCTAACAGGGTTTAAAGATCGTGATGAAAAGAGCATATTGTCAAAATGACTAGCCACCATTAACGATAAATCATTCAAGACACTTGTTTTCTGCTACCCGCAATGGAACGTCAGAACTAGCTACACTTGATAATGCCCCACTGGGCGAAACCGGTCGTGTAATTTAATAAAAAAAATTATACTAGCTGACACGGATTTTCAATAACCTACAGTCCTTTCACTTTAAGAACATATTAGATGGTGCTACGAACTGAGGAAGAATTACGCAGGAGCAATTGTAAAAGGGCTTGCAATTTTAAAGCTCTATTGGAGTGTGTTATAAAAACTCCATCAACAAAACACGAATACGAAATAAACTAACCTCAATGTCAAGACTCAAGACGCCCCGTTGTTCCTGTGTAACCGTGCAATGTGTTTCCACCAATCACAAGCGTAGAAAGTTAAGTCCTCTCCTTCCCAACGCTATGTTCTTGTCGTGAATGGAGTATAGAGACGATCGTCAAAGATAGGTCAGAATCCACAACCCTTAACAGAATCTAACAGGTTTTAAAGATCGCGATGAACCGAGCACGTTGTTAAAATGACTAGCCACCATTAACGATAAATCGTTCAAGACAAGGTAGAGGCGATCATCGAAGACATGTCAGAATCCACAACCCTTTACGGTATCTGAAAAGTTCTAAAGATTGTGATGAACCTAGATGACTAATCATCATTAACGACAAGGCCGGTGGAAGGGGTAAAAAAAATTGTAAAACGCCTGTATAGCCAAGGATATGCAAGACAACAACGGTAGAAATGGTGGAATGGACGAGAAAGCAGAGGATAAAAGCAGGAGCCAAAGTAATCCAAGATCCCATTTAGAATTGGAAAGAACAAGACAGCAGTAAGCAAAGGTAAACCAATTTGAATTTAATTCCATTGATTTTTCCCGTTTTCGCTTTCGCTTGCTGGTCTTAGAACACAAAAGAAGGCGATCATCAGAGGTACGATCCTTATCAGACCCTACTGAATCGTGCCCTATCAGGCACGTGGTCAGAATGAGAGAAAATAATCCATCCAAGAGAGCGTTTAATGCCAAAAATGCAAGGAAAGACCAAAAAACCATTCTTAGAGTTCGCACATAAAGAGGCAGAGAACAATAAAGGATGGAGGCAAAAACTAAGACGTGGAGTTAGGAGACTTAGGCAGAGCACTAGTCACTTCAAATGACTTCGGGACAAAGACCAGACGTCACACTCAAAAGCATGTCAGGAACTGCTTCAAGCCAAAGAATATGGTCAATCAGATAAGTACAAACAAAATAATCCGGTCCCTTTCGTCATATAGAAGCTCAAGCATCGGAGATAGATTGATAGCGAAAGATGCCTTCAGAACAAAGTCAATTACCCAAAAAGAAAAAATGAAGGTGTCTTCAAAGTCCACTGGAAGCTCTTCAAGCCTAAAAATCAAGTCAATCAGATAGGTAGTCTTTCATCAAGCAGAAACTCAAGCGTTGGAAACAGATTGATGCGTTCAGCACAAAGTCAAACATTACCCCAAAATGGCTATCAATTTTACTTGAATTAAAATATTTAATTTATTTAATTTTTAGTCATCCATTGTAAATTTTTTTTTCTTGTAATTTCATTGTGAAGATACAAAAAACTAAGGAACTCGGCAATTACGGTTTTGCGTTCGACGGTCATTCTACTTCCTTTCCTGAGGTAAACAACGGACGATTAAATAAAAGGCAAGTCATCGTCGCAGGTCCTCAAGGCTGAAGCTCTTTCGACAGTCCATTGAGCAATCCACACACTTCATCGGCGATGGTAACGACGTAATAGCGAATTAAGGTCAGCGTTGAAGAAGAATGTCAGAAATTACAAACCCGTTGATTTCTTCATGCCGACAAGGACCGAATTACCTACGCCAAGAATTTTGACAATGAAGATCTACATTCACACGCCATTCGAAACGACTGATTGCATACCTACCGATTTTAGTAGAAAAAAAAAGAACACTTAAGTTTGTTTTTTATTGTAGGAACTACGAGGGTTGATCAGAAAATTGTTACGTACGAAGGTCGACCAAAAAAACTACGCGGCCTTGTCTTGAAACTTTAATTCTTCTTGTGGTGTAATTTTTTAAAAATTGAAAATATTTTACCTTCTGTACTTCAAATTGTTTTCAATAAACGGGATCTTTTCCAAAAACATCCTCAAATTTCGACACGCTTTGTGTACTAATGGGTTCCGACTTGTTCGCAAATACAGTCTGGTCTAAAATTCGGTTTGTTTCCGTTATTTAAAGGATTGCATTGCGTAAGAATTTTGGCATTGAACATTTTCAATTTACATAACCATTTTAATTGCGTTGTGAGAACGCCGACCATTGTTAAGTAAATCGCTTCGGTATTTCCCGACTCGGATGATTACGTTCACAATCTAGCAATGAAATTATTCCGACCGCAATTAGATCAGCAATCACCCGGTATGAGTTGAAACGTTTGCGAGGTAATTGATATTTATTTGTCGCCGTGTGTTTAGTTTCCTGCGCAGCTGTAATTATTTCGCGTGTTTAACGCAATCGAGATGATAAACTGGTCATTAAGTGGTTAATCTGACTCGGATGAATGTATCTGATTTTTTTCCCTTGACTGATTTACTTTGTATTATGTTTCTTTTGTTCTGAATAGATATTCAGGTGTTCAATTGTAAAGGTCATCAAGTAGCCTTTGAATTTTTCATAACATCGTGAAGCAGGTCTTGAATTAGATCAACGTGAAATGTCACTTTGGGTTAAGTCACGTTCGGTTATAAACGAAACATGACAACAGTTTGACAGCTATCTGTCGCTCATTCGAACGTCAATCGATTTATTTTCAATAAAAAATCAAACCCAACTCGATGAATATTTTAATTGAAGACTCGTTATATAACATTTTGGCCAGAAATTTGGCCAGAAAGTTCCAAATTATCCCGAAAAAGTAGCAGAGTTTGTGAATGCAAACTTTTTTCTTCCTACCAGAGCACTGAACAAACCACTAAGGTCATCTAAAGGAATTTAAAAAGAAACGTAACGTTTAGAAGTGTCGATATAATGCTAAAACTTGCAGACTCTGGAGAGGACTTTGGAGAAAAACCTTCGAAGTGAAACAGGTGGAAAGAAGGATCACTTTTGACTTCTTCTTTGAACCAAATATGACAGGGATAGTAAAAACACAGTTTCAGGTAGAAGGGTCGTGTAAGGAAGATAAAGGAAACAGAATACCAAAATGGTTTTGGCCACTAGGTCTGTAGGATTCAGGAAAACCAAGATGAAGAAGGAAGAAATAAATTGGACTTAATGCAAAAAGTTATTTTCTTATGGCCAAATTTTCCGACACACACACACATGTGGGTCAACCAAAGGCATTACCTCTTTTTCGCGTCCGAACTCGTCCATTATTTATGAAAGCGCGCACATAAATTACCGGTGATATTTAGCATGTACGCGTCTTCAATAATGGAAACGCGTTTGCCGCGAATATGGCAGAATCGGAATCGGTTACAACCCGACTGAAAACATTCCTCGCCATCTAGGGCATCCACTCAATCATTGCCTCGCGACGGATTCGAAATCGCCCCGGGCAGGCGATTTGAATTTTGAATGCAACTTGTGCCGCGCACCGGCGATAAAATCAATTTGTTCGTCTGCCGGGGAACTTCTGAGAATTTTTTCGTATTGATGAGGCGGTGTTTGAAGGTCAACGCACTTCCTCGGGAGATTTTTCTTCCTTATTATTTTCCACCTTCTGGTAGAAATTTGCTAAAATTTCAATTAATATTTTCGTACTGAAATGCGCTTTAACATTTTGCAGAAAAAAGATTAATGAGAAAAAGAAACCATTACCTTACTAACAGCTCTTGAGATAGCATCCAGAAATCGCAATACCCAAAAGAAAGAAAGAAAGGAAAAGTGATTCGATGAAGATTCTACGAAATGTCGGGAAAGGCACGTTTGGAAGTGACGTGACAGGAAACGGAAGAGGCAAATAGAAAATGCAGTGAAGATAACAAGTAAACAAGAGAAGAAAAAGGAGATCATCCAAGGAATGACGAACGCTTTCGAAGTACGTAATGAAATTAAAACTCTGCGAAAGAAAAATGCAGAGATGTAAAACGAAGACGAATGGTATTCTCTGGAGGTGAAAATGCAAAAAGGATAACAGAAGGACGTCTAGTAAAGATTTCGAAAGAAATTATCAAATCTAGAAACAGATGAGGAGGATCCTCGTGATATGAAGAGATTATGTAAACAAGGACAATTGTGAATTGAAAAGCGAAAGTCCAGGATCTATTTAAATTCGACAAAATATATAAAAAGATAACTGGGATAAACAAAAGAAGATCGGCGATTTTACTCCGGCGAAGAGTGTTTGAAATAAATAAATTAAATACAAAAAAAGAAATGCAACATAAAAGAGAACAGGAATACGCGAACAGTAAGACCCGAAGATAAGCAAAAAAGAAAAGCGACGCTTCTCCAAGGAAAATGAAAATAAAAACCATCAAAAAAACAAAAGAAGACTACAAGAAACACCAATGTAACATGAGAATCAATTCCAAAAGAAGAAGCAAAAGAGAACTGAAACAGACAACGACTTAATACGGAATAAAATAAGGAGAAATCAAAAGAAGATTCTTTTCTGACGTAGAGTGGTTGAAAATATTTAATAAGCAAAAAAGTTAACATGAAATAAATACGAAAAATTAGTTAAATGAAAAAGAGACAAACACACAAACAAATAGGAAACCAAAGAAGATCGATAAAATGATTCTTTTTATTATTGGCGGTACTCTTCAAGTTTTCTTCCTGCCTGGCTTAAATTTTCAAAAGCTTTCCACCGGAAATTCTTGGCAATTTTGTTTTGTTTGTTTTATCAAATTTTCGTACAGTTTCTTCTTTTCCTCACATTTCTCCGATCTGATCTCTTGTTTTTCGCCCATCTTGTTCTTCACGTTTCCTTGTTGTTCGTTCGTTTCGTTGCTCGAGAATCATCGGCCGTACTTTTTTAGTTAATTTTTTTCTTCTTATTTGAGTGATTTTTCTTCTTTTGGCTTCCGAAGTACCGCATCACATTCTCTTCTTTATGCCGACGTTTCGTCTTTTTCTGCAAAATATTTCCTCGGGGCTGCTGCAGCAGTTCCGACCAAGCAACAACAGCGGAAAGGAACATCAGAAGCAGCGGCACTGGGGAAGCCTTTTCCAAAAAAAAAGAAAGAAGAGATTGTGATGCAGAATGGTCGCAGAAGCCTTCAAGATTCTCTTTCTCCTTATTGCCGAATTAGTTTATTAATTTGATTTTTGGGCCATACAGAAGAAACACTAGGGGAAAATTACTAATTATAAGACGGATAGCAGGAAAAGAACTGGTTTGGAACACAACAACTTGACGTAAAGAGTAATAGAGTCCGGAAGATTGGGAAAGAAAAAGAAGGACAGTGAAGCTGGGAGCTGGGGCGACGGAATAACAGAGATAGGAAGAAGAAAGGAAAAGTAAAGTAGAAATGAAAATATTAACCAAAGACAGGCAGACGTGGGAAGAATGGGTAAAGCTATGAGGAAAAAAATTAGAACTCGATATCTACTGAGGGGTGCAAGAAGAAGAGGATTTTTAACATTCCTCGTTGTTTATTTCCTTCATTTATTTTTTGTGTTTCATTGATTCTTTTTACAGTTTCTCCTATTGTTATTTGTCAGTCATCATCGACTGGGACGATAGGATAACTGAGATAGAAAAAAGAAGGGAAAAGCAAAGCAGAAATGAAAATTTCTTTCGGTACAATGATTTTTTTTATCGATTTGCAGTCTATTCCGTGGCTTTTGTTATATACCTTTGACAATATAAACGATGTTGTGCGTTTCTTTAACGCTAATGTTATAAGACAAGTAGATTTAATAAAACCGGAACTCCGGGGCAAGACAACTTGGCACTCGGGCTTCTTTTGAATACTATAAATCTCTAAGAAATTTCACTACTTCCGTTATCCGCAGAGAAAATGACAACTTTTGTTTTAAAAAATTGATAAGGCGAATCTAGGCTCCCAGCTTGAAGTCTAAGACGGCCGAATTGTAATCAACTTGTAATAAGACAATGAAAGAAAAGAAACAAAGCACGATCGAGCAAGGGTGAAAACGAAGATGACTAAAAATGCAGTTTAAATTTAAAAAAATAAGAGAAGACAAAAACTGTGCATTTTTAATTTAAAACAAAATTGCTTACGTTTGCGTGATTGATTTGGAATCATAAATTTAAAAGAAAGAAGCAAAGAAAGCGGATGACACAGTCAATAGAGAAAAAGAACATAAACAGCGAAAAACGACCGAGCGAGTAAAAGCGAAATCAAGCCAGTCATTGAAGTCACGAAGATCAAGCCGCAATTTGCAAAAGAAAAAGAGAAAATGAAAATCCAATCGTTTAATGTTTCTGTAATCGACTTGAAATTATAAATGTAAAATAAAAAACACATAATTGGACAATATATGTACTTACACGTAAAACAAAGAGAGTTGAAGGCGATTAAAAATCACGAAGATCGATTTTAAATTAAAAAATCGTCCGTCTTCGCGACTTTATACATTCAAAAAAAGAAAACACAAATTAAAAAAAAAAAAACAAAAGACAATTGAAAAAAGAAAACAATAGAAATAAGAAACGAAAGAAATAAGAAACGAAGAAAATTGTCGAAGACGCCATGAAATCACGAGAATTTAAATAATGAAATAAAAAATCGTCTGACGCCCAACGTGATTGATTCGAATGCAAAAGTTTTAAATGAAAATAAAAGAAAAACAAAATAAAAAAATCGAAGAAAACTTAATGTCACAAAAACCGAATCGTGATTTACAAAAAAAAAATGATAATAGAAAATGGAAAAATCGCTGGTCGTTTGAATGATTAATTCAAAATCATAAATTCAAAAGAAAGCGCAGTGGACATCTTCTAAAAATCACGAAGATCGAGATTAAAAAACAAAACAAAAAGACAATCGCGCAACGAAGAAACAAACGAACTTCTTCATTCGCACTCGGTTTTTTTGACGCATGGAACTTACGAGAACTTTTTCATAAATACAAAGTCGCGCTTAAGTTCACGTGATTGATTCGAAGTTTTTAACAAAAAATAAAAGAAAATAAAATCCAAAAAACAAAAGACATTCGAGCAAGGAAAAAAACGAAAGGCGACTGAATGCCACGAAGACCAAATTGGGATCTACAAGAAAGAAAAGAAAATGAATGGATAAAAATCTCTTGTCGTTTGAATGATCGATTCTGAATCAAAAGAAAAAAGCGAAAAAAAGAAAACAAAAGTCAGTCGCGTAACAAAAAAAAAACAAATCTAAAAAACACATGAAATCATGACTTCAAAAGGAAAAAAAAACAAAAGATAGTCGCGTAATAAAGAAAATCTTCTAACAATCACATGAAATCATGAATTCAAAAGGAAACAAAAAAACAAAAAACAAAAGACAGTCGCGTAATAAAGAAAACAAAGATATTCGAAATCTTTTAAAAATCACAAAAATCGAAGCGCAGATTTTACGTTAAAAAAATCAGCTGACGTTCTTTTGATTGGTTGAATGTATAAATTTTAAAAAAAGCAATAGAAATAAAAAACAAAAGACGAACGCGCAGTAATGAAAATTGTCGAAGACACCTTGAAAATCACGAGAATTTAAATAATGAAATGAAAAATCGTCTGACGTCCAACGTGATTGATTCGAATGCGAAAGTTTTAAATAAAAAATAAAAGAAAAACGAAATAAAAAACAGAAGACGATCGTGCAAGGAAGAAGCGAAAACAAACGAAGACAACTTAAAGTCACGAAGACCGAATCGTGATTTATAAAAAAAAATGGAAAAAATCGCTCGTCGTTTGAATAATTAATTCGAAATCATAAATTCAAAAGAAAAAAATAAAACAAAAGACATTCATACCATAGAGCAAACAAAGACAGTAGAATTTGAATTTGAATTTGAATTTGAAATCTTCTAAAAATTACGAAGATCGAAGCACAGATTTTAAATTAAAAAAAATCAGCTGACGTTCTGGTGATTGGATCTGAATTTATAAATTAAAAGAAAAACAAGAGAAATAAGTAAAAAACAAAAGACAAACGCGCAGTGAAGAAAATTGAAGATCGAATCGTGATTTATAAAAAAAAATTGGAAAAAATCGCTCGTCGTTTGAATGATTAATTCGAAATCATAAATTCAAAAGAAAAAAATAAAACAAAAGACATTCATACCATAGAGCAAACAAAGACAGTAGAATTTGAATTTGAATTTGAAATCTTCTAAAAATTACGAAGATCGAAGCACAGATTTTAAATTAAAAAAAAATCAGCTGACGTTCTGGTGATTGGATCTGAATTTGTAAATTAAAAGAAAAACAAGAGAAATAAGTAAAAAACAAAAGACAAACGCCCAGTGAAGAAAATTGAAGACCGAATCGTGATTTATAAAAAAAAATTGGAAAAAATCGCTCGTCGTTTGAATGATTAATTCGAAATCATAAATTTAAAAGAAAAAAATAAAACAAAAGACATTCGTACCATAGAGCAAACAAAGACAGTAGAAATCTTCTAAAAATCACGAAGATCGAAGCACAGATTTTAAATTTAAAAAAAAATCAGCTGACTTTCTGGTGATTGGATCCGAATTTATAAATTGAAAGAAAAACAACAGAAATAAATAAAAAACAAAAGACGAACGCCCGATGAATAAAATTGAAGACCGAATCGTCATTTATAAAAAAAAAAAATGGAAAAAATCGCTTGTCGTTTGAATGATTAATTCGAAATCATAAATTGTCATAATGATATCAATGCTCATTTTTTCAACTTTAATTGTATGTATTCGTAACCCGAACTTCTCAGACATTACGTTTTATAAAACTTCCACAACTACGGAGTTTCCTAAATTATTTTCTTTTGAAGCTGTAATACCCCGTTCACAGTCACTTAACGTAACGTAAATTAATCATTTGAATGCACTTTTTGTTAGTGTATACGAAGTAATTCTAAATTTAAATGATTTACTGTTCATAATTAAACACATTAATTAGTTTCACTTTGGAATTTTAAGTATTTACATTAAAAACCTGTATTTAGTGATTAATTTTGTTACGTTAAGTCACTGTGAACGGGCTTTAACTGAGGAAGCAGTGTATAAATATATTAATCAAATTAAAACTAAAACATGTGGTTCTGATGGCATCAGAGTACACACGTTACTACCTTACGTTACTTACATTATTAATTTTTGTTTATTAAACAATGTCTTTCCTGATTGCTGGAAAGAGGCAGTTGTGTTACCATTACCCAAAGTGACTCAACCCAAAGATTATAAAGACCTCAGACCTATTACCCATTATGTCTAAATTAGTTGAAAAATGTGTTGCAGTTCAATTGCGTTTACATTTGAACAGATATCAGATTTTACCCCCTTTTCAATCGGGTTTTCGCCCAGGATTTAGTTGCGCAACTACACTTTCCTCAGTTGTAGATGACATCTGCAAGGCTACGGATGACCATGAAATCTCAGTTTTGGTCCTCCTTGACTTCTCCAGAGCTTTTGTTAGGTACTCTTAATCATAGCTTGCTGCTATCTATACTTCATTATATCGGCCTCACTAATGAGACAATTTCATTTTTTGTTATGTAATAAATACGGTCCAAAAAGTTGTTCATAAAGGCAATATTTCAACAGCACAGGAACTTTAGGTGGGAGTTCCTCCGGGAAGTATTTTAGGACCATTATTGTTCTCCATTTATACGAGTTTCATGTTTAATAAATTGCAGTTTTGTAGTTGTTATTTATATGCTGATGATACCCAGCTCTTGTATCACTTCGATCCATCATCCAACGTGGACCTAGCTGTATCTTAAATCAATTCAAATTTATCTGAATTATTTAACTCGGCTGCAAATCATTGCTTGTCACTTAATCCGACCAAGTCATGCGTTCTTGTGTTTGGTAGGAATAAAGCTCGTAATTCGGTTTTAGCTAACATTAACACACCTACATATAAATACTACGCCTTTAAAAATTATTGATTGTGCTAAGAATTTGGGCCTTTATTTAGATTCAAGCCTGCGTTTTAAAACACATGTAAGTAAATTCTTTTTCCTCTATTTCTTTTTGCTTTGCGCAGCAAGCTGCTCGTCTTTCGGCCATTAGCCATTCCAGACAATTACGACGTATTTTTCAAGCTGGGTCTAAATCATTAGATTGCACAAACATCCATGGCTAATGGTGGGATTCGAACCCACGCCGCCGAGCGACACGACTTTCCAAGTCGGCTAGGCTAGACCGCTAAGCCCCCCGGCGACCCATGTAAATAAATTAGTGCAACATCCTTTTGGTAAACTGAAAATGCTATACGTTGTTGACAAATTAAAAAACCACCACCTGCTGCATTATGTTGGTATAAAACATAAGTCCCCTATAAAACATTATCAAAATAGCAAGGTTGGCAATGTATTTGAAGTTTCATGTCAAAGTAATTTGTCAAATATAATTATCCGCCTGCGTATTACGAAAAATTCGTACGTTCTTGACATAATGGATAATTACAGTTTGTCTGCTGTAAAATTGTTTACGAACGATAAGGTAAAAACCATGAATCTATCACAATTATTAAATTTAGCACCACGGATCTGTTCAGCACGCATAACCTTGACGTTTATTTCAAACACTACTTGTCAATTTTGTTACCAAATTTCTAACTAGGACAATGTTGCCGGTTGTACTTTTCACAAGGCAACATCGCCAGTGGTCTTTTAATTTGTGAACAGAGAATATATAACATGATGTTTAATAAAATGCTGCAGTTTTCTTTTATAAAATCATTCAAAACTAAACACCTTCTTATCTCTACAGCAGAATTTCCTTCCATACCGTTACGCATAACATAAATATTAGAAATAAAGGATTACGTCGCATCTATGTTCTCTTATGTGAAATACCAAATCAGAGGCGCGTTCGAAAATATACGGAGTAAGTACCAACAGAGGGAATAAAGTGAAAAGCAAAATATACAAAATGATTTATATGAGAGAGAAAGAATATTACCCAAGAGTAACCAGGAGAGTTTTCGAACACGCCCCAGCGGTGTAACCACTAATATGACATGACACATAAGAAACCCTAGAAAACAAAATTTGCGACGTTGCCGCAGCGGCGCTGCCGCGAGTGTAGCGCCCACTTCAAACATCCCGAACCAATGCTGACATGCGCAGTAAAAATTTAATTTTGTTAAATTTAATTAGTTAAATACATCTTCTTTATGACATGTTTGCTATTTATTTGTTTCTTTTCGTTTCGTACCCTGCATACCAACGTCTTAGATTTGATTGAAACATTAATAGGACCGAATTTTAATAACTTTAAAAATGCCCTCCTTTTTCTTGCAAAATCCTCCTTTTTGTCATGACATGTTCTACCAAAGCCAATGGTAACCCTACACTTGATACCTTCTTATTATGTAATGTTAATTTGGGCCCTTGGGGAAGAACAGCATACCCTGTGGGAATTGCTGATCCAAAAGCCTTTTGGTTATTTTCTTTCACCAATAAACATTATTATTATTTTAAAAATTTTTGTGCAAATCAGTTCTGATTACAGCGGATTCCTGGAGCAGGCTCTGTACAGCTGTTTCAGGCCTAGTTGGGCCTTCGTCGGCAGAACCGTAGCTCGAGAATTCCACTGCAAACCAAACCGATCAGTCCTAGGTTATTCGCCATTGCGATGTGAAAGTAATGAACATTTTAAGTGGCGACATCTTTCGATCGCTTTTTGACCTGACATTGCAGTAGGATTGACAAAAGGTCTGTTTGTTACCCTGAACTGGTGTACACCAATGCATACTTTTTCGCAAAATACGCTTTAATAATAATAATACGATTATTCACAATTTGATTCAGTACTGAACATTGTTTTGTCACAAGAAAATTAAATAAGATTAAAATAAAGCTAACATTACATACACTGCGTTAATATATTTTTTAGATAAGGGGAGGCTATGAAAAACAAAATCAGACTCTTAGCACTCTTAGCTTGATTCGAAACTTTTATTCTGACATTTGCTTCCTGACCCTTGTCAAATCTGTTAGTTGTTTAAACTCTCTTGAACACTATAGTCATGGGTCAGTAAGCAATCCAACGGCATTTGAAATGAGTCGTTATCATGTTAAAGAATTTTAACAAAGCCAAATGTATTCAACTGGAAGATTTTCTCTACTATCGTCAAATGTATCTTGACATTTCAATTTTGACATAAGTTAATTTCATTTAAGCTACGACTTAGGTTTTACTTTTCATAGACTCCTCTAATCTAAAAAATTTATTAACGCATTGTATCAGTGTACAGTAATACATTAAATACAAGTATACATTACATTCAGCTTCATCTTATGTAAGAGTAAACAATACAGGAGAGCATCAAAGCACTATTCTAAGTTACAGAATTAACCATTCAAGAATTCATTTATTGAGTAATATGGAATTCTGAGGAAGAACGATTTCTATTTGGAATTATTTTTATTTCTTGGGGCAATTTATTATAAATCTTAATTCCCATATAACCGGAGCCATTTGCAAGAAAAGTTGTTCTGTGAGCAGGAATACGCAACGCTTCGCCATTTCGTGTATTATATGTTACATTTACATCGGTATTTGTTATGAATTTATCTAAATTGTCGTACATAAATAACGCAAGATTGTACATATAAAAAGAGTAATAAGTCATAATTTGTAGTTCTTGGAACAATGGTTTGCAGTGGTCCCTCCACTTGGCGTCTGCTAACAGTCTAACAATTTTTTCTGAATAATCTATTAACATTAACTGCGTTTCCCCATATTATTAATCCATTTTCAAGTTGTGAACGAACGTGCGCATTATAATACATCAGGAGAACGTAGATTGTTGCAGTTTTCTTAAAGTTCATTAGAGCAAAGAACGAGCTATTCAGTTTGCTGGCAATCTTATTTACTTGGTGATCCCAGTTTAAATTGGAGTCGACTAATATACCAAGAAATTTGGATATTGGGGTGACGGGAATTGATTTATGATCACACCTTACAAGCATGTTTTCGTTTTGAGACTCTGAGTTGTTTCTGATGGAAAATTGGACAATTGACGACTTGATAACATTGAGACGTAAATAATTTTTGCGACACCAATCTGCCATTGCTTGAGCCAGTTCGTTGCAGTTCTTCTGTAGACCCAAATAATTGTTCGTGTTTGCAATCATGTTTGTATCATCAGCGTATTGGCACAACTTTAAATGATCTCCTTTAGGGAGGGAAAATTATTTAGATAAGTCATTACTGTATATGAGGAACAAAAGAGGTGACAATATACCACCTTGTGGAACTCCTTTGTTCAGTGTACCGTACGTCGACCTAAATGGTACTCCCTTTGTTTCATCCGTATCACTTCTTATTTCAACGAATTGTCTTCGTCCATGCAGATACGAAGTAAACCATTTTAGCACAGGACCATTGATTCCGTGTTCACTTAATTTCTGACACAATAGGCTATGATCCAGTAGATCGAACGCTCTCGTTAGATCAAAAAATATTCCTGACACCGAGCATTTATTATCTAGACAGTTGATGATATGGTCAATGATGTCATATAGTGCGCTAACGGTATTTCGACCTTTTCTAAAACCGTGATGGCTATCGGATAACAAATTATGTTCATCCAAAAAATGCAGCAATCTTTTATACATTAGTTTGTCCAAGACTTTCGCAAAAACTGATAAGTTAGCAATGGGTCTATAGTTTTCGGGGTTTGAAGAGTCGCCTTTTTTATGCACAGCTATGACTTTTGCTGTTTCTAATTCTTGGGGGTAAACACCCCAATTCTGTAACTCATAACAACATTGCTAAGTTAACAATATTGTTAAGTGAGATATTTTGACCAATCAGTACATAGAAATCCGTTGTATCTAAGCCCTGATTGGTCAAAATATCTCACTTAACAATATTGTTAACTTAGCAATATTGTTATGAATTACCGAATTGGGGTGAAATTTCCGATTTGAAAGAGAAGTTTATTATGTCTGTAAGTGGATCAGCTATTAATTCGGCCATATATCCAACAATATTACAAGGAATGCCATCAGGACCCTCAGATTTTTTTTGAGATGTCACGTAGGTAACACATCAACCACTTCATTTGAGGAGGCTTTGACAAAAACATAGAGAAATTAATTGAATTATTGGAGCGTATGTGATTATTTAACATTATTTTCTTCGTTACACTGAAAGAAAGACTTATTAAATTCGTTAGCTATTTTTATTGGGTCGGTGATCAGTTGTTGATCGATTTTTAAACCATATTTGTTATCCTTGCTTGTTTTGAGAGTGCAATTTATATGATTCCAACAGGCCTTACTGAAATTTGTGGATTTAAGTAACCTTTCTGCAGTGGAATCCTTTTTTGATTCCTGTAATTTGCGGTTATGTATTTTTTTAAGATTTTTATATTTAATCATTACATTATCATCCTTTGTGTTTTTATACAGCTTTAATGCAAGCTTAAATGTTTGTGTGGTATGTCAGTATGGATGTGTATGATTTGTATTGACACATTATCAAAGAATTTAGGCTTCATTAAGGCATATTTCGTAAAAAAAAGTGTGCACTAGTGTACACCAGTGCAGGATAACAAACAGACCTAATTTGAAGCCAGTTCGCTACATAATAAGTCATCCCATGCAAGGCGGCCATACTTGCTGTCAAAGCATATGAGAATTTTAAGAAAATTTTGTGCAAATCCCTTGCATGGGATGACTTATTATGGCTTCAATTTGTCAATCCTACTGCAATGTCAGGTCAAAAAGCAATCGAAAGATGTCGCTACATTATTATTATTATTATTAAAAAGCAAAAGACAGGCAGGCGTGGCATAGGGAGAAAGGTTAAAGACTATGATGAATGAAATTAAAATCCAATAACTATTGAGGGATATAAAAAAATTCCCCGTTCGTCTTATTCTTCACATTCCCATGTTGTTTGTTTCCCTACTCTTTTATTTCCTTTTTTTTGTGTATCATTCTTTTATTATTTGTCAGTCATTTGATTTTCATATAGTTCGCCGGAGGGCCCCTCATTTTGTTTTTAGTTCATCTTTTCCTTTCTTCGAGTTCTCTTTGGATTCTTATTGCCGAATTAATTTTATCGATTTGATTTTTGACATTCCACCGCCAATCTTCTTTTAATTTTCGTTCATTTTATGCTTTGTGTATTCAATCGAGAAATTCGATCAAAGATAATGATATCGATTGATCAAACACAAATTGGCAGGCAAGAGTTTACAGAAGTTTGTATACGAGGTGTATCCTAAAAGTATCAGAATTTTCATCACAGATACTAGTCATCCCATAAGCAATGAAGGGCACCCCTATTTAGTCGACTTTCTTACTTAATCTAATTATTATGAACGCTGTAGTGAGGATCTCAAAACCGACAACCAGGGGTGCGTTCAGAATAAACGTTGGGCGTGCAACTTTTTACCCCTCGCGTTCATAATAACCTCAAGGTAAAAAGTTGTTCCGTTCATAATAAACGCACCCGTTCGATAAACAACTTTTTACCTATAATACTAATACTATACATATAATACTAACAATGTAATCCATTGTTCTGGTTTCAGGACGCTTTCAGTATTTCAATCTTCACTTATTTGACCGTTTTGACAGCTCGTTTCAAAGCGTTCATAATAACCTGTTGTCCGGGCAATCGTCTTGCCAGGGTAAACACACTTTGTCGGGCGTTTATTCTGAACGCACCCCTGTAGGTATATCTTTAATGGCGGGATTTTCAAAATTAGTCTCGCGTTTACCAACTTTTACCTTCACGAGTAAATAGACTCGCACTATTCTATTCGCTCTAGAAAGTAATGCCAGCGCGTTACCATTAATTCCACGGCGATATTATATAAATTTCAGGTATTTTATGCAATTGCCTACCTGAACTCGTTACATACTTCCAGAGAACTCATTCCACGTTCGCCGGTAAACAACAACGTCGTCGTACGTAACCTTGGCGCGAGTCACCGATAATCTCATTGTTTTCTTCAAGTTCCATTCCGGCCGCACCGGGTTCGTTACTTTTCAAGAGAAGACGTGGGTGCAACCCACCTTGCCCGAAACGTCATTGTGATTAAAATACAATGGGGGACCGCCACCTCCGGCGTTAATTGGAAAACGGCAGCGTCCTTTGCGGAAAAAGAAGAATTCGGGCGTGTGTGTGTGTGTGTGAAGAGTGAGTTTATTTAGCACGTACGTGGTATATCCGGAAAGTACTTGTATACGTGGTGTATCCATAAAATAATCGAGTTAGTAAAGGGTGCCTTAATATATCTATTAAATGAACACTGACTTATCTATTTTCGATTTTGTTTAGTGAGGTATCTTTTTTAGAAATTGTATTGTTATAAATAAAATAATATATTTTAAGTATAGTCGGTGGCGTAACTAGAAATATCGGGCCCTCCGCAAGCATGGCCGGAAGGCCCCCCTCCTTTGTTGATTATAATAAAAAGAACAAACAAAAATTTTGACTTTGCAAAATAAGCGAACAACAGAAAATAAAAATATAATACACGCTACATTAACACGTAATAAAAAAAGTAAGAGATAATACAGATCATAATGACTAATTGGCGAGAAGGAGTTTTCGATTAACCTAAAAGTCAAATATCATACACAGGGTGTGACTTTTGTGTTTGTATTGATGAGATCTAAAAGTGGGTAAAATATCCGAACAAGTTTTTTAAACACCCTGTATATAAGAAAGGAGGCAATTTACTTTATAAAGGTGTTTGTCATGGTCAAAAAACCACAATAAAATCTTTCCTTTTTCTATCTACACTGTGTTGTTGATATTATGTACTTTTTCTCAATTTACTTGTCCAAAGCCACACTCGTGGGCCCTTCCGCATTGCAAACCCCTTGCTATGCCACTGTCATAACCGATGGTATCACTAAATGAATTCCTCACCCTGCACACTTCCCCATAGTAACTCCACCAAAAATATGTGTAAACTTATAAAAACCATTCGTGTAATTACGACTTAAATACGAATTAAAATCTGGAAATCAATGTTGGGAGTGGTTGAACGTAATGAAAACCTCAAATAAAATTGAATGTATAACATAAAAAGCAAGGCAAACAATAAAATGGATCCGCGCGAAACTGGCGGAAATATTTTTGATGAATCGAAAACCTGTCGGCGCACCTTTTCAATAATTCAAATAGCATCGATTATGGTTTCTTTCTATTTATACACACCTGAGTTGTTTATCGCAAACACTCTCCAGCATAACAATATGTATATAACATACACGGGGGGGCGCGCACAGGTAAATTCGTTCTTATTTCAAATCCGCGCGTGTTTCTTCACTTTTCACTCGCGTTTATCACTGTGCGAATTATTGAATCGCATGGTCGTTTTGCGCAGTTTCTCCTTCGCCGCGCGAACTCACACACAGGTGTCTTGCCTGCCCCTCACAGGTGAACACTGATCTGAAAGCAGGTGTTCCAATTGCTGGCTGAACTTACTACTACCGCCGATGACCGACTGGGACTGCAACCTGCCTTCTTCGCGCCGCAATCTAAGATCGAATGTCTTCGACTGAAATCGAATAGATTTCCTGCTGCCGCCGCTGCTGCTGGTGGTGATGGTCGTCGTTCTTTATGCGATTTTTCCAGCCGCGTTCTCAGCGCGAGCGAAATACTTTTGTTATCTGGAAAGATCTCGCCTGAATGTTATCTTTTAATTACTTACTTAATACCACAAACTGTTTGCTAGTATCCAAATTTGCGACCTTCAAAATAGTCCTAGTCTAGACGAAATTCAAACGTAACTAAATGTAGAAAAGTTATATGCAAAATTTGGTTGGGGGGGGGATATAACTTTGTGAACGGAAAATTGCTTTTTCTCCGATTCATAAATGTTTTATTTTATAGACTTTAGACGAACATATCAGATCTAATACTTTCTTGCCTCATTATATAAATAAATACTTTCTTTCTATTTTGGTCCTTAAAGGCGCGTTGCCACGAGGCCAGTAGCTAGAATCCTGCGACTGGACTCCAGTGACTGGCTCCGTGTAAACACCACTGGACGCAAACTGGCTCCAGTGAACTGGCCACGTTGAAATAGGAATTCACTGTATTGGCAAGGCCCAGTCACTGGAGTCCTGTGGCTGAACTCCAGTGACTGACTTCGTGTAAAGACCACTGGATGCCAGTTGAAGTAGGAATTCACTGGACTGGCAAGGCCAGCTACTGGAGTCCAGTCACAGGACTCCAGCTACTGGCCTGTTTACTGGCCTCGTGGAAACGAGCCTTTATAGCAGGTTTCCACGAAGCCAGTAAACAGTCCAGTAGCTGGAGTCCAGTCACAGGACTCCAGTAGCTGGCCTTGCCAGTCCAGTGAATTCCTATTTCAACGTGGCCAGTTCACTGGAGCCAGTTAGACAGTCGACAGTCCATTCGGGCGGTAACCATGGATGTGTGCGCATGGGCAAACAAAATACGCACTGGCTACTCTTCAAGCAAGTCGACTGAAGGAGCATTTTTCAATTGGACTGGACCGTCACTGGCATCCAGTGGTGTTTACACGGAGCCAGTCACTGGAGTCCAGTCACAGGACTCCAGCTACTGGCCTGTTTACTGGCGTCGTGGAAACGCGCCTTCACTGGACTGGCAAGGCCAGCTACCGGAGTTCTGTAACTGGACTCCTGTAACTTGACTCCAGCTACTGGCCTGCTTACTGGCCTCGTGGAAACGCGGCTTAACAATCAATCAACTTTTTTATTATTGATTTCTCAGAAAATTTTATTCTTCATGAAAGCTCCTGCGTCTCCCCAAATTCAAAAGGCACGTTTCAAAATTTGGATGCCTCTCGTCATATGCCGAGAAAATCGAAATATTTGAAATCGACGTAAGAGTTAAAACACCTTTATTTTTCTAGATACGCGAAAATATTATTAGGAAAAGTTATTTGGAATTGCAGTGGGATTCCAAATATGATATCATGGCTTTCTACGATGAAGAAAAACTTTTCACACATGCCGCGGTCACCGTGTGAAAATTAACACGTGAAATTTTTTTCTCAACGCAGGCGGCCAGGATTTTATATTTCAGATCGTGTTGTAATTTCGAATAACTTTTTTAAATAATATTTCCGCTTATCTTAAAAAATAACTATTTCAAATATTTTGATTTCCTCGGTAGGTATATGACGAAATTATCGAGCGTCCTTCAGAAATAGTTACTAATTTCGACATAAAAAACTCGTAGAACATACAAAAAAATAAACAAACAACGAAGATACATACAAACGCTATTGAACAGCTGATCTTAAGTATTCAAACACGTAGGCGAAAGGTAGTTATGATCACCTTTGGGTATTTATTTTCTCAAGGACGCTCAATCATTTTCGATCGCACTGTATGTAGGCTAGAGATTTGGCAACTTGAGAAGAACCTGTCACGTGACCTGTCCTACATATACGCAGTATAGGCAGGTAAGCTCCGCCCACAGGTTCTTCTCACTCATTTGTTGACATCTCAAACGTTACGAAATTAACCTCCAAATTGACGTTTCTTTAAAATTACCTATCTTAAACTATACGTATATTAAATTACAAGATGTCGCACTCTTTTTTACGTCTAAGAACCAAAATTAGAAAAAATTGTGCAGAGCGTTTATAAAAGCGTTTGAATTTAGCGCGCAATTGTGTTAGTAAATTTCGTTTTACAACGATGGTACTTCTGGCCAGGCATGAAGGCTTCGTCCAAAATTTTACCAGTGAGGCATTGTTTATATTACAATGTGATAACCTTATTTTCATTTAAGTTTGTTATAAAATTAATTATAAAAAAGACTTTTCTTAAAATAAAATACCATCGTGGAGCCAAAATCAATGAAGCAGTTGGTAACACTGGTTTTAGCGGTGAAGTCGTGAATAACATCGAAGATACAAAAATTATTAGAACGCCTCCGACAACTTGAAAATAATTAATTGTCAATGCTTGGTGCATGCCATTCTAACCTACAAAAAAACCTCAAAATGAAAATTACACTAAAAAAGTACTGCCAACTATTTCAGTCTTTTTGACTCGCTTTGACTCGCAATGTATTATTAATTTGTGGATAGATTAATAAGAACGTGTTCATAGATTAAACGCAATTACAGAAGCTCTCAAAAGCAGCTAGTGTTGCCAATAGGCTTTCGCAAGAAGTCTGAACATTCAGCTTAAATAATCGCTAAAATATCACCGTAAGCAGACAGCAATTCACTAAAAACAAATGCTAAAAAATCGAATATAATAAATATTTCAATATTCTACTTAAGTGTATTAGGTTTGGCAACACTGATCTCAGTATTAAAAGACCGTTCAAATTACAATAAAAAAAAACGAGAGCTGATGGTTTTTGTCAAAAACATAAACAAAAGACGATCGATTGTTTAACAAATGCAAGAAACAAAGAAAACAAGATATCTATAGGGGGGTAGCAAACGGCGTCACGAGCGCCACTAGCTGTAAGTTTATGTAGGAAAAGGTAGGGAAAACGCAAGGTTACTAAAGAGACAGGTTGCCTGGTAACTTTAAACGTCATCACGTCACTCAGTAGGCCCATTTAATACATGTACACAAATAGATGGCCTACTGGATGACGCGTCACTCCACGAGTTACCAGGCAGCCTTCTCTCTTTAGTTACCTTGGGGAAAACGGTCGTATCAGTGTTGGCAACACTGCAGTCAGCTAATTGTCAGTATTATCACTGGAGTTACGAGGACGGTCTTTACCTTCCATGCTTTAAAACAAATCGAGAAAATACTAGCAAACACATTCAAATCTTCTTCGAAATGATATAAATGGATACAACGGTTTCAAGTCGCCTCCTACAATTTATCCACCAGGCGGCGCCACCAGGTAGCTTGCTAGAGGCCTATAAACCTTTCGATTTCAGTTTTGCGTTAAAAATAAATTAAAAGCGATTAAAATAAAAGACGTTCGATTTCCACTCGAACTTCGACTTTTTCTTCATAAAAAGTGTTTATATCGCCTTTGCTTCCTCGAATGTTAGCAGCGCGAATATTAAAAACTGAAAAAATAAGTTGGTAGACCTGAAATGTGCGGGACGAGAGTCGAAGTGAAGTTGGCGTTTATGGCGTGTGTTTAGAAAAAACCCCGAAACTGTATTTGTTACAAAATGTTCTAGTCTAATTGTTTATTAATGTAAATCCTGACAAAATAAAGGAGTTAACACGAAAGACACAAAAAAGTAAAAAAAAAAAATGCGATGATAGAAAGGAAAATTTGTTTTCTTTTTCTGTTTAAAAAGAGAGACAGAACTCGATCGTTGTTGATTTCTTCTTCGTTGTCTTCTTTCTGGTTCTGCTAATTGCCAAAACGACGTTTTCGTAAAAATGTAAAAAGTTCTTTTGTTTGCACATAATGGCCGCATTCGTAAGAACCAGCGCTCAAGTAGCATTCATCTGTGATTGGTGGATTTTTTGAATTTTTTTGAAATAAGCCAATCACAGACGAATGCTACTTGAGCGCTTGGTTCTTTAACACGGCCATTGTTGATAAGGAAGAACTCAATTTTTATGCTTAGTGAACACCGCTAATATTTTATGACAAAAGTTACCATAATATTTAAAAAAGGACTAAATTAGTTGTTATTAATGAAAAATCTCCAGATGTCACTAAACCGGTCACACTAAATCATTGAAATGCAGGCAAATTTTAGCAAATTTGTGTGAAATTTCAACTGTAAGTCACCAGATTTAGTAACAAAACCTAAATTGGCAACAGTGAAAGCCAACACTTCAGCAATATGGAAAGAAGAATAAATTTGTGCTTTTAATGTTGTTTCAATATTAATTGTACCTATTGAACTTTGAAAATGTACTCTAAGGGCTAGTTTAAAAGGCGGTTTAAACTCAAATTTAACTGAACCAGGTTCAAAGTAAACAAATTCGCGTAGGATCTTATGGACATATGCAATTAATGCATTCATAAATAAAACTTGGTGGGATTTTGTTCAGTTTGAACCTGTTTCAGTTTAAACCTTCTTTGTACAACTGGCCTTAAAAATCATTATAATTAATAAGAATAATGTACTTTTTTCTATTTTGTATATTTTGGTGCTTAGATGACTACAATATGAAATTCATTTGGGTTTCATAAAGTACTCATTAAAGCATCAGAAATTTGATTTTATTAGGTTGGCGACAACATTTGTTGACACTTCAAATTACCTCTAAACTGATAAATATAACCTCCCAATCGACGTTTCATTGAATTTATTTTAAGAGCTAACCAATGTCACCAACCGCCACAAAACAAAACAGAATATTCCTATATTTGAATCAAAATAATGTTTTATGACATTTGTTCTTTAACATATTTTTTCATATAATGTTTTATGAGTACCTGATTCATTAAATTGCCTTTTGTAAATTTCTCCAGCGTTGTTCCAACCAAGAGCTTTCTATGTACCAGGTTGGCAGCTCCAAGAGTACCAAATTTAAATATTCGGTAACAAAAAATCTTGAGCAACTTTTAATTTAAAAACTACCGGGTCAAAATACAATCAAAAACAAAGTAACCACATATACCACAAAAAACAAAAAGAAAGTAAAAAACAGAACTCACTAGTAGATTGGTAGCAAAGCGCAAGCGCTTCTAGTCAGATTACCAGCTTAGTAAATTGTTACGCTTGAAAAATTCATTTGAGTTATTCATAATAATTGGCAGTCGCCCTGTATTTATGCGGGATGCCAGACTTCAGTGACTTTTGCCTTATTTCTCAATATTACGCCACTAGACCATACGCTGTTATTTAGTCCTACTGTATCTCTCCATTTCACTCTGTCGCCCGGCTAAAACTGATTTCATTCGTAACGACTCACGTCTCAGCGCATAGTTGGAGAGCACGCCGCCTTCGGCTTCGCGCTCATTCTTTCGACAGGGCTCGTAGCGTGCTGACCTTTTGTTTGTGTTGGTGATTAAAATCTTTGTGTTTCTCTCATGTGGATTTTGTGACTGAAACCTTCTCCAAGATTTGTTAAAAGCACACCGAGAGAATTCAAGCTCACTTCTAAGCTTTCCTAAATCCTACTTCTGGGATAAGGAACAGGTACGTCTTGTTGGCAATTTTATGCGTATGTTCTGTGGGTAACGCACACTAGCCTTTTAGTGGTGGTTTTACCTTCGTGAGTTATTCGACATCCCGTTGGGTGAGAGAAAAGACCGGAATCGGGTTGTGAAACGACCTCCCTCTCGCCCGTGAAAGTGGACCTGCTGACCTGCCAACACGACGCCACTTGGTGACGTAACACCTTGGCCGAATTACGTCATTGGCAAACCTGACCGCCGCGCCGTTGGAGGGCCCTCCGTCACCACAGACAACTGTTTGCCTTTACGCCGGATTTTGGTTACATGGTCGAAAATATTACCTTTTGATCGACTCATTTTAATTGTTATTTATTTTATTTTGCTTGTTAACTAAGTGCTCTTTTTGATTTATTTTAAGGCATAGTGTAAACGGGGAACAGATCTGCTGATCGGGTAAATTTTAACCTGATTGTTTGCTTGACAGCAGAGTTTATTTTATTACTCTCGTGTTCGATTTCTTTGGACCCCGTCTGGGTCGTACTAAACTCTGTAATTTTACCATTTTATTATTTTGACCAAATTTTGAGCGTTTTTAAATAAAAGCGAGTGTGCTCAGCTGGTGATTTTATTTTATTCAATTTGTCCACCCTTTGCTTTGGGGTTTTGTCGAACCCTCCCTTCTGCAAGAGCTTTGCCGGCGGTGCCGGAGAAACGTCAAAGTCACTCGCACAATTTACTGGGCTTCAGGTGGGTAGCAAAATTCACCTATTTACTTAAATTTCTTTTACAAATTTAATAAAAATAATATTGCCAGATATGGAACGGAGTACCAAGGTACCAAGCCAGTTACGAAAGTATCAAATTTGGTACCAAAGTAGATACCAATTTGAACAACACTGAATTTCTCCCTGTACCGCCTATGGAGAAAGAATACGGTATACAGTACCAACTTTTAAAATAAGTTACTAAGCGGGAATTTCAAACGCCTGTCGATCTCTTATGAACACTCTGTATAAAATATTCGTTTCATATAGCGTTACCAGGTGTATTTTGGTAAATTGTGGAATTTGGGTACAGTCGTCTTGACTCGGGACACCATAAAAATGCAAAGTATCTGAATTACGCCCACGTTTTTCAGTAATAGTTAAAACTATCAAAAGAAATCTAATTAATAAAAGAAAATTAAAAAGAAAAACTCTATTTGATTAACACGAACGTTCTATTAAAATGAGGAAGCAGATAACGTTTTGCAATAAAAATACTGTGCCTAGGCATTAAAAGAGAGGAAAATCGTGTCGTAAACTTCACTCGCTGTGCAAACATGCAGTTTAAAAGCTGCAAGGTTTACGTCCCGGAATGAAACGTTTATTACACATTTATTACTTCATATTAACTTGCGCTCGCAAGAATGATGTGATCACCTGCTCGGGTATACTTGCAACGAGACGACAATTTACGACGGAACAGGGAATGCAAAAAGAATTCAGAATCAATTAGTTTGAAAAAAGAAAAGGATTTATATATTGCATAAATGACATAAAATTTGTAAAGCGAAGTCAAATTTTATAGATAGCGCTAATCCACAATTAATTAATGACGCTTTATTTCTTTTATTTTTATCTTATTAATACTTTTATTACTAAATTCTCAGTATCAGGTTTTTTAATTGTACGTTTTTGTTGCGTGGCTCAATGGTCTAGGGGTATGATTCTCGCTTTGGGTGCGAGAGGTCCCGGGTTCAAATCCCGGTTGAGCCCTGTTTTTGAAAGGACCTCATCGAAACTCATCACAGATTTTTGAAGCTTGCCATATTTTATTTGCGTTACCTAATTAGTTTGTTATTAATTGCAATTGTCTTCTTTTGACAATAAAAACTGATCGAACGTCGAGATAACTTTTTGTTAAAAGGTGGCCATGGAAAAGAAACGTACGTCGCAACCTATCAATATGCAATCGAGGTTAAGGAGTTTTGTTCTTATTTAATTAAGTGTTAATTGCCCAATCAGTTTTTTTAACTGCACTGTAGAAGTAAATTTCACGGAGAAATCCTTTGTTCAGGAATGATATTTAACAATAGGTTAAGTCAAACTGACACGTCAATTAATTGCTGCAATCTCAGACGAACGTTTTGCTTTCCTTGGCCTACCCTTATCAAAAATTCACTTGGATAAGAAGTAACAAAATTTAGGCTTTTTTCTTTGCATTTTCAACAATGTTCGCACTTTATCTTTAGTTGAATTATTTATGTCCCTTTCAGTTTTGAACAAGGATAATCCAGTACACTTTGTAAATTAAGCACTTCCGTACGCATAATTTTGTTCCTTATTGATATTTATATGTTTAACAATAAATGTGCGTGAATTCTCGACTTTCCCTCGTACGTTACTCAGCGATCATTAAAAAACAATTGTAAGTAACGCGGCTCAATGGTCTAGGGGTATGATTTTCGCTTTGGGTGCGAGAGGTCCCGGGTTCAAATCCCGGTTGAGCCCTCTTTTTGAAAGGACCTCATCGAAACCCATCACAGATTTGAAGCTTGCGATATTTTATTTGCGTTACCTAATTAGTTTGTTATTAAATTCAATTGTCTTCTTTTGACAATAAAAAATGATCGAACGTCGAAGTAATTTTTGGTTAAAAGGGGGCGATGGAAAAGAAACGTACGTCGCAGCCTATCAACAATATGCAATCGAGGTTAAGGAATTTTGTTCTTATTTAATTAAATGTTAATTGCCCAATCAGTTTTTTTAACTGCACTGTAGAAGTAAATTTCACGGAGAAATCCTTTGTTGAGGAATGATAATTTAACAATAGGTTAAGTCAAACTGACACGTCATTTAATAGCTGCAATCTCAGACGAACGTTTTGCTTTCCAAGGCCTACCCTTATCCTTATCAAACATTCACTTGGATAAGAAGAAACAAAATTTACGCTTTTTTCTTTGCATTTTCAACAACGTTCGCACTTTATCTTTAGTTGAATCATTTATGTCCCTTTCGGTTTTGAACAAGGATAATCCAGTACACTTTGTAAATTAAGCGCTTCCGTATGCATAATTTTGTTCCCTATTGATATTTATATGTTTAACAATAATGTGCGTGAGTTCTTGACTTTCCCTCGTACGTTACTCAGCGATCATTAAAAAACAATTGTAAGTAACGCGGCTCAATGGTCTAGGGGTATGATTTTCGCTTAGGGTGCGAGAGGTCCCGGGTTCAAATCCCGGTTGAGCCCTCTTTTTCATCGCCCTGTTGAAACACATTTGTTACAAAAATGAGAGTTAAGAACAATTCAAGAACTACGTACTGCTTATTCAACTCTTTTTGATATTAACTAACAATGTTAGTCCAGTAATTTCTGACCTTCCCTCGTAGGTTACTGAGGGATTATTCAAAATATATACAGCCTGTTCATTTTTCGAGTGCCACTATGGGGATCTCGCTTATCTTAAGAGATACAAAGTTGGTTAAATTAGGGCAAAGTTGTGCATTTTCGTGCTGAATAATAATCTGAAAAGAAATTTGAAATATCTTCAATAGTTTTGAAAATATCGCAAAAAAACCAAAACTTCTGGTTTTCGTTTTTAATTTTTGCACGATAAACTAATCGTACTAGACATTTCTAACCAAGACATTATTGAGACACTTTTTTATGGAGAATTCGAATATGGCATCCCCTTTTCAATAATTTTCAAGATGACGGAGAAACACCTGGCAACTTCATTTTTTCTTATGGACGCCATTTTGGATTTTAACATTTTTAGATAACGTTTTTTTTTCTCTTTACAACGATGTATCACACATGGTGGTCCAATATCACGTTTTTGCCAAAAATCCAATTTTCCATTTTTTGCGAAGAGTGCTTTGGAAAAACAAAACGTTCTTTTATTGTGAACAAAATTTTGACAGTTTGATCCTATTTCAAGTCTTGTCATTTACGTTTGTGCTAGTTTTATCGCGAAAATGCCTTTTTTCAAGTGAAGAACAAAGAGATATGATACAAATTTACTACACTTCGATTCGAAATGCCCACATGACTGCGGCAAAATATTCGCAGCGTTATCCAGAACGGCAACAACCTAGTTTGAGGTATTTTTCTTTGCTGCACAGAAACTTGGGCGAATGTGGTTCGTTTAAAAGACGTAGACGAAAATATGGCGATAGACCCAATGAATATGAGCAGGAAATTTTGCAAGCGGTAAAAATTTTACATGATTACAAATACTAAAATACGTATTCATCATTTAATTCTTAATTAGGTGCAAGACAATCCATCTGTTTCCTCAAGAGAAGTTGCAGCCCAGCTGAATTTGCCGATAAAACTAGCACAAACGTAAATGACAAGACTTGAAATAGGATCAAACTGTCAAACTTTTGTTCACAATAAAAGAACGTTTTGTTTTTCCAAAGCACTCTACGCAAAAAATGAAAAATTGGATTTTTGGCAAAAATGTGATATTGGACCACCATGTGTGATACATCGTTGTAAAGAGAAAAAAAAACGTTATCTAAAAATGTTAAAATCCAAAATGGCGTCCATAAGAAAAAATGAAGTTGCCAGGTGTTTCTCCGTCATCTTGAAAATTATTGAAAAGGGGATGCCATATTCGAATTCTCCATAAAAAAGTGTCTGAATAATGTCTTGGTTAGAAATGTCTAGTACGATTAGTTTATCGTGAAAAAATTAAAAACGAAAACCAGAAGTTTTGGTTTTTTTGCGATATTTTCAAAACTATTGAAGATATTTCAAATTTCTTTTCAGATTATTATTCAGCACGAAAATGCACAACTTTGCCCTAATTTAACCAACTTCGTATCTCTTAAGATAAGCGAGATCCCCATAGTGGCACTCGAAAAATGGACAGGCTGTATACAGGGTGATAGTAGGAAGTGAATTTTCTACACTTTTTGCATCAACCGCTCCTGAGAGAGTGAGATGTATATACATAATATAAAGTAAGTAAAAGTGAGAAAAATAGAGTAAAGGAATTAAAAGTGCAGAACAAACGAACAAATCTAGTGGCTTTACTAGTGAAAATTTTTAAAATCAAACTCATATAGACTTTATGCACAATTTTTAATTATTTACGTATAGGTATACAGAGTGTCCTGTAAGTGTGAACCCTATCCGTAAAAAATGGAAAAATCTCTAAAGAACCATAAAAGTTCTATGTATATTTAGAGTTAAAGTTTTGCTTAAGGCTGCGTTTAGTTGATAGACGAACCGTCATAGTTTAACGAGCTCGGGCGGACTATTTTCTAAACGGAACTCATACCCACCGTGGTTGCCTAATGGTCGCATCTCAAATCACGACCACCCTGACCACTCAGCTGATTAGTCAGACAACGTAAAATAACTACGGACTAAACGAAATCGACAACGTCGCCCATCAACTAAACGCAGCCTTAGTTACAGCTTAATATTAATTGAATCAACTAAACGCAGCCTTAGTTACAGCTTAATATTAATTGAATTCAATTGTATTGTAATATTGTAATATTGTAAAAATAATTTAGCTTGTTTATTTGAAATATCCGGTACATTATGATTTTTTCATTATAATTTCTTGGTCAGTATATTTCAATTTAAATTCATAGTTATTTTTGACTACAATAAATTCCGATTCTGATCTTATAGCGTTGGTTTCGTCGAAATCGAAGGGGCAGCGGTGTAACAGTAAAAACGGAGAAGAGACGAATTAATTTCACCTCGGAACACATTGAGGAATCCGCAACCAAGTTAAAACGCTGTATATACACCTCACACGCATACCATTTTCGAAACCAGTTTTTAAAAATCCTGTTTACGTGGAGAAGCGGCGAGCCGTTCTCGGGCCCGGCCACAAAGTATCACAATACGTTTTTAATTAGGCCGATATTTAGCGCTAATTACAGCCTTTCGAACGTAAAACGTTTCCGTTCAAAAGCAAATACCTTTTCGCCTAATTGATTGGTTCAGCGCCACGACGATTTACGATTGTGACGGTAGGAGTGTTCTAGTTTAAAATGTGATCCAAAAAAAAATAATAATCGCGCAACGTTGAATAATCGATTTCTATATACAGGTGTCCTAAATAAGTATGTAATTCTTAAATAAATTAATGAATAAATACAACAAGGGTGATTATTTATGCTACTACTAATGAAAAATGACAAAGTAGACAAAACTTTGAATAACGTAACACATATAGGACCTTTCATTTGAAAAATAACATTTCTGTATCATTATTCAAAAGTAGTGGATTTAAAATAAAGACACTCTGTATATCTCAGACTACTCTGTGTCAATTAAAACTAGAAAGAATTTGTTTTTAATATTTCCTTAAATACTCTGAGCTCTCAACCGACTATCATTCTACAGACACCCGGTATATGTTGATGATCTCATGACGAAAATAAACACAAAGAAGGCAATACCTAAATATGTAAAGATAGAAAATAGGAGATTTAGGAACGGAAATATGTACATAAATAAAAAAAAAATTATCGTGATCAATAACACAAAAATAAGAATTTATTTTATTTCTTTATTTTATAAAAACATCATGTATATAAAGGCCGTTTTAGATGTAATATGTCTTGAATGGACAGCATAAGTGCTGACCCCCCTTTAAAACCATAATATTCAGGGGAAATCAATGCAAAAACAAAATGGCAGCGATTGCTACAGTAAACATGGCTGCGTTCCGCCAAAGATAGCGCTTACATTTCGCTATTGCTACGTAGCAGAGCGCTAACTTGTAGCGTATTAGCTAATTGAGAACTGGCTGAACGGATTCTTGGTTTTACTCCGTAAAGCGATTTAAAACATGGCGGCCGCTAGGTTTATCGCTTTCCCTTAGCTTCAGCTTGAACACATATATGACGTCACGCTACGTGGCGCACTCGAAGCGCTAGGTAGCTTTCTGCCAGGCTGAACGCAGGCAATTGAAGCATATGGCTACGATTCTTGACGTTTGAGGTTAGGTTTGTGTGAACATCGTGGTTGATCGTGGTGTAGTACGCCTAAAATAAGTTAAAAATCATACCTAATTCATTCGTACCAGATTAATGTTTCAATTAGAATCTTAGCATGATCAAAATCAATCCAATTCAGCTTTATTTTATTGTCACGTGGGAACAGCGTTGCCAACTCACAATGGACTTTCCCCCTAGATGTTAGGTGAAACCCCCTAAATTGGTACTAAATATCCCTAATTTTATTTTCTGAATTACTTTAGAAATCAAATTCAAAACTAACGAACAACTGTAAAGATCAAAAGAGAAATAAATTCATACAAAAAAGTATATTATAATAAAATATAAAAAAGAATCTGTGAATACGTTTGCAATTGCAATTATTTTAAGTTAGTTCATAGCTTTGTAAATTTTTTTCTTAGTATACATTTATGTCATGGTGTGATGGAAACAAATCCTCTTTGAAATAATAACAGTAGTCAACTGTCTTATAATTAGTCATGGCACTGCTGTCAACTGTCAACAAACAATTGGTCAGCTCATCGACTGTCAATTACTCATGGCGTTTTCGGTTGAGATCAGTCCTAAACCGCTCTAGTGCAACACCCATCTCGATCAGTTCATGACAGAATTGCACTTGATCGGATTAAATGTGCTCCGATGAACGGTGATTGATCCGCTCCACAGATACTTTACGTGCAATCCAGTTCAAACGAATCCGCCAATTTTTGATCCCTAAAAGAGCAACAGTCATCCGAATACGCCACTGCAAGTGCTCGCTCTATATGCGCATGTGCAATTTGATCTAGAGCTGCTCGGAGCAGTCAATCGAAAACGCCATCAGATAAGATCGGTAAGGTAGCACATTTCAAAATGATTATTAAAAAGGAATTTAAATGTTACATTTAAATATTTTTGTTAGAAGAAAAATTATATCATACACAGGATTATTTTAATTTTTAATTTCGATTTCTCTTTCCCCATAAAAAACACTTTTCATAAAAAGTTCCTCCTAAGTTTAGGAGAAAATCCCTAAGTTGGCAACATTGCGTGGGAATGAAAGATATTATCACCCCAATTCTGTAACTCATAACAATATTGCTAAGTTAACAATATTGTTAAGTGAGATATTTTGACTTCTGTAACTCATAACAATATTGCTAAGTTAACAATATTGTTAAGTGAGATATTTTGACCAATCAGGGCTTAGATACAACGGATTTCTATGTACTGATTGGTCAAAATTTCTCACTTAACAATATTGTTAACTTAGCAATGTTGTTATGAGTTACAGAATTGGGGTATATATCAAATGTCAAATTCATGTGCTTTTGTTTGTTTGGAAAAGTTCACCACACCAAACATGCTACACTTGTGTAGTCCATTGTTTTCGAGACAAGTACAAATGACACATGTCGCTGTACAAAGCGTATGCCAATGGGCTGATTCAGCAGAACATATCAGTAAACATTTCCCGCTCCAACAGTTGAGACTAAGCACTCATTTCTGTTGAATGAAGTTCACTCATCATAACATGTTCCAGTTAGATAGCGGAGAAGTTTCGCTACAAAAAATGGCGAGCACTCCAACTCATCCACTTATAAGAGGTCGCATTCAGCAGAAATTTGGTCAACTTTTCGGATCTGCTGAATGCGCCCAATCACGACCATTCCACAATGGAACACTTGTCACTGTGACAAGGACCATTTTTCTTGCTCGCGACTGTACATGCTGCCTCGTATAGCATTACTAGAAATAATGGCTTTTCTAATTACATTCCTGGACTGTTCTGTTAAACTAGAAACATCTCTTTAATTTTTAGATAAGTTCTTGATAAATGATAAACTACCAGCACATTTTTTCAGAATTATTATTAAGGTCCACTTTTACAATCGTGGAATAAGAACGGAATAACTGTTCGCTGAATATCCTTTAACGTTCCTCCATATCTACGTCACGTTATTCTAATAGCGTTTTCGATTGATTACTCTAGGGTGCTCTCAGAGTATCTTCATCTTGCTTTAACCTGATGTAATAACAAGTGATGGAGATGCTCTGGAGCAGTCAGTCGAAAACGCTATAAGAATAATGCTTACCCGATGATTGTAAAATCGGGCCTAAGAGCCAAATTCAGAAACCTTACTCATAATCAACTCACACTCAAATTGACAGTTTTGAAGTTCAGAAACGCTTTAATTTTCATTTTAATGACTTTTTGACTTTTTATGGTAAATCACTGATGATCGAAATAACTATATCGACCATAAACTTGATTATACGAATAAATGTAAAAGCATTTCTGAATTTCAAATAAGGTCAAACATCAAATTTGAGTGTGAGTTGAGTATGAGTGAGGTTTCTGAATTTGGTCCTACGTGTGAAGTAAGTTCTATTTCTATCTTCAATCATTGAAGAAAATCACGGAGTGGCTGACACCTAGCGGAAGTTTTGTGAAGGGTCCTATAATAAGGAAAACATTGGAGTGACATTTGGTTAACTAATGAAAAATATTAAATTGACTAATTTGTATGTGACGCTTCTACATGAATAAATATTCTTATGTACGTATTGTATGATTAGTGTGCTTATGCCTGTGCAAAGACTTCATCTAACTTAATAATAATAATGCATGGTGGCCGAAGCAAAACATTAATGAGAGTTATTTTCTTTTTCCTAAAGTCCCTAGATAGTATAAAGTACGGCAACAGGGAAGCCATTTTCTGGCCCATTATGCGCGGGAATTTTAAAATGAAAGTTTTGTTGATTTTCATGTCAACGGAAAATGAACGTAAATGTCAATTTTTTAGAGCCTTACTGCGCAAATCTGAGCATGTAAACTGTACTGTTTGTCGACTAGTAAAATTGTCCCATAATAAACTGTAATAACGTCCTTCCAACCCTTTAACACGATTAACCATTGTAAATCGATAAAAATAAACAAAATCCAATAACCGTCACAAACCACAAATGAACAAACCAGGAGCACCACGGGGCACAGACGCCACAGACGAGCACCTTCGAATTTCGAGCAAGCACAAATATTTTACACATAACTCAAAACTGCAATATTTCCGTTACCTGCAAAAACTGCTCCATTTTTTTTCTATCAAAATTCAAAATTTTAAGCAAAAAGATTTTAATAATCATATCTTCAACGTCTTTAGATTAATACGGCTTATTTATTATGGTGTTTTTAATATGATTTATTTCGTATTTCTAATTCCTTTTGGCAGTTGATAAATATCAACTGCCAAAAAATCTAAAACTTCTTCGTTTCCATGACAAATATTTGTTTATTCAACTCAAATACACAAGTCTATTTGTGTCACGTGACACAGACGCCATGTTCTGGCTAGTTTTTAAAATTTGGTCCTAAACTGTGTATTGCCGTACTTTAGTAATCTAGGGACTTTACTTTTTCCTTATTAAAAGCGCCATCTCTTGGTTGCTGATTTTAGTCAATACAATTGTGCATCAAACTGCATCATTGCTGATCCAACCATGTCACCACAATTACTATAAAATATGTGCATTACAGGCCACGTTATAGGCCTTAGGACAACTCAAAATTGAGGTTAAGCCTAGAACACAATGGATCTGCATAAAACATAAGACATAAGCCGTAAGAAACACATTTGCTTTGTTCTCGTTACGGAGCTATTGTGTTACAGCGCACTTCTTTACATAGGTCGAATTACTGTTACGGCTTATGTCCTATGTCTTATGTTTTATGAAAATCCATTGTGTACTCGCCTTTAACAGATATAGCTAAATATAAACTCAGATACTAAACCTACATAGATAGATGCTACATCAGTCTCATCACTTGTTTAACCCTGTATCTGCTATTGTAGCTTATAGGCTTCATAAACTTTAACGCGCTCGTTTTCGTAATTCCAAAGAATTCTAGCTTCTATAAGCAATGTCGCCTGTGAGCTACACTGTTTTTATAGAGATATTAATAGAGATACATATGTTGCCGCCATCTGTGTGCAAAATATTTGAGTTTATATTCAAACAGTATCTGTCGGTAAGTTTGCTGTAACATATCTTTAAAACAATTTTCTATCATGCTGCCAGATACACGCTCCAATGTACAGACAATTCGGTATTAGTACGGAGACAGCTCATCACAAATGTGGTGGCGCTACTGTAACAATAGCAGAGTGGAAAAGCGAAACCTGTAAAATATAAATAACACAGATAAATTCTATAACAAAGTTATGTGATGCGAAAACCATTTAACATGTTTTATTGAATGTGAACAATTCCAGAAATACAGGCTGATTCAACTTTCATTTTTTTTACTTTTTAACTTACAGTTTTTAAAGTACGGTGTCAGCCAATAGGTGGTGCCACTGTATATAGTCATTTAAAGAAAACTGTAGAATGAATTTTGTTTATTATTTAAACCTTATTAAGCAAATTTCCAAGTTTTAAAATGTGATGCTGAAATGAACATGAATTATATAAAATTCACCATCGTTTGGCCTCGTTAATATAGCATAGACTCTGGTCTATTACAATCATTAGTTGACATGTTAAAATCTTGTGGAATAAAAATATTATCAAACACAGCATCATTCTTATGAAGCTGGGCCCACCTCTGCGATACTCTGCAGTCCAAACATTTTCTAAACGCCATGCAGTGAATATAAGGCAGCTTCACGTACTTCACCCTTGAAAATCCTTCTTTAGCCAGCACATACCTCCATGATTTCATGTACTTTGCGTTAGCACCGACGTGTTTCGAATCCGGAGTGACTATCAACAATAAACCTTCAGGTTTAAGCAGAGTGTACGCCTTTTTACAGCTGAGAAGTCTTTGGTCAGGACTCGGCAGATATTCCAAGAATAAACTGAACACCACAACGTCAAAAAACGATTTTTCTAAGTTACAGACACTATCCCCTTTAATTTCACAATCCGAATTTGTGATTGGCACGCTTAAAAAATCACATTTGTATACGGTTTTAGTAGCAGGTGCTAAATCGATTGGAAAAACGTCGAAACACCCAAATATCCCGAATGGATTGTAACAACTACCCACATCTAACAGCTTTAATTTTACTTCCGGATCAAAGTCTTGCAGGTCCGTGATACTTAAGGGTATGTCATTCTTCAGAGCAATGTCCAATTCCTTCTGCCTGCGTAACAGAATTTGTCCTTCCCTGAAGTAACTTTCGCATTCACTGTAAATCCAAGTAATACGAGATACAGCTTTTGAACCACCGATTTCCATGTTTAAGTCCCAGAATTCGGTCGCCAGTTTCTGCATGGCTTCAGCATATCTTTGAAGCTGTTCATGGTTTTCGCAATGTCTTCTCCAAGCTTCTCTTTCACCGAATAACCGGGTTTCTCTTCTTAGATTCCGATGTATGGTTTTAATGTATTCTGATAAGCTTAATTGCTGCTGCACGTCTACCATTTTTGAACATATTGTTGAAAGTGAAAAGTCACGTCGTGAAAACAAGCCTAAGTATTTTTATTAGTTACTTTTTTATATGCATTAAATTTTTGAGGTTAGGTTACTTACTTTTTGAGCTTATGCTGTTCGGTAGCCGAGTGCTTTTAATAAAATTGTAACATTTCGTCCGTATAATGAAAAACATAAATTATTTCATTTTGAAAATATTAAAACATTCGCATCGCCACTTTCTTAGTTTTTTAGGTTAAATCCATTGCTGCCAATCAATGTTAACCAGTGTTGCCAGACGATTAGAATTTAAGTCACCAGTTACCAACCGAAAAACACCAGTTTAAATTTTTGTGCTCATTGGTTCCTCCATGGCTCATTGAGATTTATTTAAATTTTTAACACTATAGGCGGGTAGCAAACGGCGTCACGAGCGCCACTTGCTGTAAGTTTATGTAGGAAAAGGCAGGGAAAACGGCCGTATCAGGGTTGGCAACACTGCTGTCAGCTGACTCTCAGTACTATCACTGGAGTTACGAGCACGTTACGAGGACAATCTTTACCTTCCATACTTTAAAACAAATCGAGAAAATACTAGCAAGCACATTCAAATCTTCTTCGAAATGATATAAATGGATATAACGTTTCAAGTCGCGTCCTACAATTTATGTAGCAACCTCCACCAGGCGGCGCCACCAGGTAGCTTGCTAGGGGCCTATTGAAGCTTCAAAAGTTATGTGAAATATTTAGCTACAAATTTAAAATTTACAGTACAATTTAATAGATTAAATTTACAAAAATTGAAAATAATGGTGACAAAACAAAGAAGACGAAATAATAAAAATTGAAAAATAATCAAATTTAAAAAAATAATAAAAACATAAGACAATAAATTTTACAACACAATTTAACATATTAATAAATTTAAAAATAAAACAATCTGAAAAGAATGATGACAAAACAAAAGCTCTGTTCCAACCACGCTTTCTGACCGTTTAAGAAACCGTCATAATCAGTTGCCCACCGAAATAATGGTCGATTTTGACAACTTTATCAACTGTAATCTGTAAAACCACAGTATAAGTAATAATCCAGTAGCGTCACTTAAACGTGATTGTCAAAGAAAGCGGCCATTCTATTTAATACCCTTATGGAAATGCAATGTAATTTACAGCTGGGTAGATATCAAACAAAAGAGCAAATGTGACAGTTATACTCCAATGACGCTACTTTGTGATTCTTTTACTGTGGTCTGTGGTAAAACTTTGATGAGTGCATGCTTGTGACGGTTTCGAAACCGTCACAAAGCGTGCTTGGAACAGACCTAATGAAAACAAAGCAATAGATAGATAGATCTCTGTGATAGATCCGTTCCATTCGTCAGGATCTCGAGTTCTAAACCGTTTGAAATCGTACTGAGCACATTATTGTATTGTGTGTTGCCTACCTCATGTAGAAATTAATCCAATAATAATTTGCTTATAGCTCAATAGATGTCAGCAGTTACGTAATACCTTAATGCGATTAATCGACTGATAAAATAAATTTATCTTAATTCTTTCACATTTTTGCCGTAAAATCTGCACAATTAGTTAATAATTTATTCATTTTATTGTCTAGTAATATCAACAATGACACTTTTTGAAATTTTAACTTGAGAACCACCGGCTTCGAAAACCGGCAACACTGCCTTAAGAAGTTTGACAGTAAGTCCCCATTTTAAATTTGAAATATTTGTTGTTATTGTTACGTGACCTCGCCTTTTATTAGTGTTATTGTTAACTACTATTACGCAAAAAAGGCAAACAAAGATGCTTTATTTATGCTTGCACTTCTTCCGTTTGTATATTTACATATAGGGTTGGTCAAGAATTGTGTTTATTTATTATGGGGGCCCCGTTGAAGAGAAAGTAAATCACAACAACCAGAAAGGGACTTTGCACACGGAAAAGTGAAGGACGCCGCGCTATCGGTATACCGAATGATTAATAATTATCCCCGCCACAGGAACATTACTCACGCTTGCTTCCAACGGCTTTTTTTTTATTTTATTAACATCGGAGCGAGTTTTATCCGAGCGAGAAAGAATGTGAGCACCGACGTGTACAAAAATACGAGGGGGCATTAATCGTTGTTTCTATTGTTGCGGCTCGAGCGAAAGAGTAAACAACAAAGCATCATAGAGAATGTAGCTTTTTTTACAGAGATAATTCACACTAAAGATAAGTGATAAGCAGCTGCGATAACTCGGTAGTTTAGTGTAACGCCGACGTGGATTGTATTACAGGTACTTCGGTGTTAAATAATTTATTTTGAAAATGTGATCGGTGTGACTCACAACGTCTGGTGGTGTTTATTCTTTTGTGTCCAGTGAACATAACCTAAAAATGAGTACTCCAGTTCCAGCTCCGAGGAATTTAAACACGATTAACAACGGCAAGAGACCTATTCCCGCGCCCAGGCAGTTAATACCGATTAGGCCTGTCAGAAAACACGAAATTACCGAGACTGAGGCAGAAGACAACAATAAAACTGACTCGCCTGATGCAACCACCACAAACACTGGATCGGTTAAGTCTGATGTTAATAGCAACACCTTCACTCGTCGTGTGAGGACTTTAAGCAATGCCTCGAAGCAAATTGCCGAGGATATCGGGGGAAAAGTGCAGGAAAGCAGCAAGGCGGTATTTGAAAGCACCAGGTCCAGTGTAAGGAAAATAACAAGGCGATTTCAGTCCACGACAAGCGAACAGGTGGAGGGACAAGACAGTACAGGAACCAAAAGAGAACCTGAGGTACCCGCAGATATTTTCAGTTCGATTCGTTTCAATTCACCCATCAATGTAGAGAGCGATAAAATCTACATTAACGTTAATCACGAATCGAATACTGTCGAGGATGATTATAACACCCCACCACCGCCTTACCCTCCTCCACCATTGAGGGAGGAAAGTCTGTATGATGAGCCCCAATCCATCACGTCGGGTAGCACTAATAGTTCAGGCAGTGGGAACGCAGTTCGGAACCCTTATGATTATGAGAGCGTTTTCCCATCATACCCCTACAACAGTGATAGTGAAAGTTGTGTCGATATGACTTCGGGTACCATAGACAGAAGTGTGCGGCTTAATAGGTCTGAATCGTGGAAGTTTTATGATCAGGTAATTATGTTTTAAAATGTGGTTCAATTGGTCTTGATACCTGTCGAAAGATGGCACTTCTATTTTGTATCAAATGTGCTTATAAATTATTGTTGGGATAATGAATCGGTAACCGTAAAGTTGGTTACTTATTGTTGATAAGGAATCAATAATAATTCAATACAATCGGTCGTTAAAAAGTTATTGATCAAAAGATTGCATTTCGCTTATCAAAAGCTTAAACATTTGATTAAGAAATAGAAAATAGCCATAAAAACTCATTATGCTTCTTCTTCTTCTTTGGTTTATTTGGCCCAGTGGCATAGCTAGAAATATCGGGCCCTTCCGCAAGCATGGTCGGAGGGCCCCCTCCTTTGTTGTTGATTATAATAAAAAAAACACGCAGAAATTTTGACTTTTGCAAAATACGTTTAATAAGCGAACAACAGAAAATAAAAATATAATACACGCTATATACATTAACACATAATAAAAGAAGTAAGAGATAATACAGTAGAAACCCAATATAAGGGACTAATTGGCGGAAAGGAGTTTTCGATTAAACTAAAAATCATATATCATATACAGGGTGCTTAAAAAATATATTCGGATATTTTACACACTTATAGATCTCCTCAATACAAACACAAAAGTCTTAATAAACATAGGCCCGAAAGTCAACCGTTCGCGAGATACCGTGGATTCTGTAAAAAATACATTTTGCTTGTTAGACCTTCAGTAACTTTTCAATTTAAACTAATAGTGGGTCATTATAGTACTGCAACTACATTATTGAATGTAACTGATGAAATACAGTCGCACGTCTATAACTCGAACCTCCACAACTCGAAACTCTCTGTAAGTCGAAGTTTACTGATGTCCCTGCACATTGTGATTAACTGAAATCTCTTTCTTTAACTCGAAATTTCTATAACTTGAAGTAATTTTCCGGTCCCTTGAGATTCGAGTTATGGAGGTTCGACTGTATTTGAAGTTGGTGATCGTGGTAAAGCTTCAGTTCTTCAGTACTTATATTTCTTGATTACAGTAAAGCTTTTGACCGTCTTAATCATCGATTACTTAAGTATTACGGATTCGACACTAATCCTGTTTTGTTTTTTCAAAATTATTTGCAGGCACGCAAACAAAAAAGTAGTATCGAACAGCTTATCCTCATTAAAATCGGGTGTACCGCAAGGATCGGTTTTAGGGCCTCTGCTTTACATCATTTATACATCGGATTTCAGGAACTTTCTTAAAAATTATATTTTTCAGTTTTATGCAGATGATAGGTACACAGCTTCAGCATAGTTTTTCTGCTGATGCTGTGCAGTCAAGTTCGGTTGCAATTAACTCAGATCTTGCCACTTTACTGGAATTATCAAATCAACATAATTTAATTATAAATAGTAATCGCACTTGATGTTATTCAGTTTAAACTGGTTGAATATGCCTAATAGAAGATTGCTTCATGTGGTACTTCAGTGCATCAAATAGTACTTAGTGGTAGTGCCACGTAGTCGGTTGCATAACGCAAATATACGTAACCCGAATGCCTTTCATTTGCCTCAATTTTCAACTGCTCTCTTTTTAAGACACTTCACTTATAAGCTGTTTCTTTGTATAATGGTCTTCCCTCGGACATGAAGAAATTATCTGTCAAACAAACTTTGAATGGGAATTAACAATTTACCTTACTTTTAAAGCCTCTTGCCTCTATAAATAAACAATTTAAAAATGGAATTATATCCCTTATTGCCCTAAGTAGGTACTCAGGTAAAGTGGATACATGATTCGGGCAAACTGATTATCAAATAATAAAAGACTATAATCGTTAACAAAATCTAACTATGAACATGAACTGAGGAGCAGAAGTTAACATAACCAAATTATAATCTTAGGAAACAATCAGGAAAACAATCAGTATTTATCCAGAACAGATATCACAAATAAAAGGACCAGTGCATTCATAGGCCCTTACATTGCTCATGACTCCACTGATGACATTTATTACATTGAATCCAATCGTCAATAGGATGCCCGTTGATCTACAAAAATAGCAAGTTACGTCATTTTCTTTATTTGTACGTTTCTTTTTCTTAGTCTTGGCAGTCTTCTTAGGTACTGACTTTGAATTCACATCCAGATTCTTAGTTACACTTTTCAATGCCCTTGCATTATTCTTCTGAAGTTTTTGCTTCTGCTCTTCTTTTATAGGAATACTAGTTAATATTTCCGACTTCTGGAGCTTTCGTCTTCGTATAGTCACAGGTTTGTTATAGGCCTTATTTCAAAAGAGCTAAAATGTATTGTGGAACACCCCGTGTTAGAATTAATTATATTAATTTCACTGTTATTGTAGACTCAAGTACTACATTGACTCTCCCTGGAGCATCCTTCGACTTATCCTGTCGAATACCAGTTGTTGACGGTCTCTCTGACAGTTCTCATGCTCAATTCTGAAGTGCCAGAAATGACTGCTGATGGCGCAAAATCTTCATCACTAAATGCATGTTTTTTCACTGGGCATTTAAATCCTTTGACAGCATTGATAGCCACTGTGCTTTTGAGATATGCTGATGCAAGGAGTCTTGCTACGTCATACTGGCTTGTGATCAGGCCAGGATGAGATTTTTGGAAAAGGTCCACTGCCTGTTCGAAGTAGGTCTTCAAAGGGCCATACACGGCAACATCCATGGGCTGCATTTTATGAGTAGTGTGTGGGGCTAAAAATACTATAATCATATGATTCTTGATTGCATATTCAAGGGCGGGATAATATTTATGACTTCCATGGTTGTCTAACGAAAGCAAGATCTTCTTTTCAGCGGTAGGGCGCACTTGTTCCACTAGGAATTGCATCCAAGATAGAAAAACTTCACCCAATATCCAGCCGTTTGGAGTACAATTACCTTGAGCCATCGGGAAGTCTTGGCTGCATCTTCTTCCGTGCAAAAATCATAAATGGTGGGAGAAAGGAGCCCGCAGCATTGCAACGACCGATGACTGTTGTTAATTGGCCCGGTTCAGTACTGGCAATTGTGCCCACTTGCTTTTTACTGATAGAATTTTTGGTCGTTTATTATTGTTGATATGCCAGTTTCATCCATGTTGTACAACCTAGATGCATCAATATTACGTTTATCAACTTGAGATTCTAGATTATCGTAAAAACGTTCGACTTCAGACCGGTTAAAACCCTTTGCCCTGGCAACCGACGTTGGTTCTGGAGTTCTCAAAGGTAAATCTTTATGACTAGACAACAAACTTGCGAGCCAATCATCTCCAGTTTCTTTGTGTTTATCCCAACTTGGTGGGTAGGCCAATTCGTTTTTCTTTGCATAATCAAAAGCCAAAGCTTTAAACTCTTCTCTAGTCAGTTAAAAAAAAAAAACACCATCCATTTCTTTTAAATATCCCATTAACTCATTTTCTTGATCACTATTGATCTGTTGTAATTCTTCGATCACTGAGCAATGATAGGCGAACGTTCCGTGTCACATATAGTTGATGTCATGTAAATATTTTACAATTGGCCGAAAATATTCGCTTTGTCGAAGGTATTCACTTCGTCCGGGTTTCCCCTACAGTAGATGTTCTTACATGTCCTCCTACGCATGCTCATCTCCATAAAAATGAAATCAATTGTGGTTAAAACCGCTCTCATAGCACAAAATGCAACGCCTTCTGCGCGTACTTAAGTTTCAGTCCAAAAACTCAAAAAAATCTCGAAAACGAATGATTCATGGACATACATTTATTAAGACTTTTATGTTTGTATTGATGAGATCTATAAATGGGTAAAATATCCGAACATGTTTTTTAAAAACCCTGTATATAAGAAAAAAGGCAATTTACTTTATAAAGGTGTTTGTCGTGGTCAAAAAACCACAATAAAATTTCTCCTTTTTCTATCTAGATCGTGTTGTTGATATGATGTACTTTTTCCCAGCTTACTTGTTCAAAGCCAGGGCCCCCACACTCGTAGACCTTTCCGCTTTGCAGAATCGCAGTCGCTACGCCACTGATTTGGCCGAGCAATTTAACTGCTCATTTATCAGTTACTAAGTATTCACAAGATCTGAATTGACAAAGTAATAAACACCACACACTTTTAAGTTTACATAATTTTTAAATAGTTTTGTTTGTTTGCATTATGATTTGCAATAACTGCAACTACAAATTATTTTCTGTTTTTTAATAAATAGAATAGGAATTAATTTAAATCTTTGCATTTCTTCAGGTCCCCAAAGCCGAACAAATTTACAACAATGTCGACAACACCCCTTCACTAAATCCTACGTCATCTGAAACCATGGACAGTGGCAAGTCACTCGTCAAAGAGAAGTCGCTGTACGAAAATCATGAAGTTGAAACACGCCTCAAGGAAAAAAGGGTAGCGAAAAAGCCGACCGAAAGCCTAATATTGCAATTTGACCCGTTGATTCAACCCCAGAGTTCATCGCCAAAACCAGACAACTTAAACACACACTCGGGCTTGCAAAAACTGGCAGAACTAGAGCAGTTCCTTCAAGGCGACTTATATTCTAATATTTCCCAGTTGTCGATGCCCGACAATTGGAGTATCTCTAATGAATCTGACACTGAAGAGTATATTAACCCCCCGGCACCCCCGGCCCGCTTCGATTCTCTCCCAGAAGATTCATCACCACCTGCATCTCTACCTCCGCCCTCACCTTCGATCACCACCGAAGTTAGAGAGTCCAGAACTAGTTGGTACACGAACATTAACAACAATAACAATCAAACTGTTAGCACCAACGCGAAACCTAGCACTAGTGCACCGAAAAGTCTGAGCATTTTCAAGCAGGTGAATGAAGTGTTTAAGAAGGCCCGCCATCCTCGGAGCAAAGAAATGCTGCCTAGGCCCGCGCTCATGTCCAAGGGGATCAATCAGCACAAGGGTATGTTGTACAAGGTGACGAACGGACCAGTTGAAGATTTGTTCGGTGAGTTCAACGCGAGGTGGTGCATTTTGGAGGGCAAGGGCTTCCTCTGTTACCAAGATAATACGTGCAACACGGTCAAGGAGAATTTCCCGCTCGATTCTATTTTAAGTATTCAGATATTGCAAGATCAGAAGTATAAATACAGGTAAATATTTTATGTTTTAAGAATTTTTTTAGCCTTTTTTGTGAAAGGCTTGAAAACCTATTCAGTCCAGTCAAGGGGCTATTGTCTTCCCTACTTCATTATAAACCCTCAGCAGTAGGTTCACCCCTTGATTATTAAGTCATTTTAGGAAGTAATCAAGTTTTGTTTTATCTACTGTAATTTTTTCTGTATTTCTAGAGTGAAACATTGTGAAACTAGTGGGGGATTTATCGTTCCATCTAACAGGAGAATCTCTTCCTTAAAAATACTGAAAAATATTGCAAACTCGTATGTTAAAATTTTTTCTAAAGAGTGCCTTTATTTTGCTTGCTCATAGTAATAAATCGTGGATGATTCACGAAGTGCAAAAAGGACGCCAACATCGATTTATTAATTAAATATTAGATACAATAAGAGACATTCAACACATACATTTTATCTGTGTTGGTACAGATTATCTTATCTGGTGCTAGGAGTTTCAACAAACTTGCATTTGGTGATGATGATGATGATGTGATAAATGTTCTAAAATATACTTGACTTTACACAATTACGTAATTCCAAAAAGAAATTATGATTGAACGCCGCAATTTTTACATCCTTTTGATTACCATTGTTTTCATTTCATGCACAATTAAATTGACTGTAAAATAACTTTGCTTTTTGCGTTGAAAATAACAGCCAGCCCCTTCCTTATTGAAAGGAATTTTCGACAGTGAATAATTGTTGGCATTAGCATATTGTCAAATATTACAAGCAAACAAGAATGTTTAAAGAGGCTTGGGTTAGACGAGAGATCAGTCACGAGTACTTTTTTTTAACGTGGTGTGTTTAATAAAACGTTTTCATGTAAGTACTTATTTTGGCGGATTAAATTTAATTAAATTCAATACTTTTAATATTTCGTTAAATCAAAGCAATTAAATCGAAGCAATTACGATTTAAGAATGCGATTGAGCATGCAGGTTCAAAGTCCACGTTTGCTATTTACATAATCAACTCTTAATTGTTTTATATTGACCGAAATTATGGTTTTCATTGTTCGCCTTTTAACGTCGCCTTCTTCAACAAGCGTTAAACGATTAGCTTCGCACACCGCCCCATTGGAAATTTTGTTTAAATATTTGCCTGCCCACGAAGTTATGTGTACGTGGCTATCTTAATGTCTGCTGTTAATGATGCCCTGTTATCAATATCCGCCTGTCAGTGGGTAAAAAATTCTTCAAGTCCCACTGTATTCGGTATCACCATTGCATATGAAGGAAGGCTTGAATCATCGATAAAGTCTTATCGTAATAATATACAACGTATGTAATGGTTGCTGACTTTACGTTGACGCTAGTGTAATATGATTTCCTTATCCTGTTTCATGTAAGACTAATCATCTCAGTTCTGCGTACTGTACATATGTATATCGAGAAAGGAGTCTTTATTTTTCAGGATTTTAAAAGACAAAGCGAAATTGTGGAGTCTCTTTGAAAGCGATAACTTTCACGTGTTTATCGTGTTGCAAAAAATTGTTTGTGCAAAAAAATCAATTGCTTAATAAGCTATACTAATCGATTGCGTTATATTTTATCTGTGTAGATATACAAATAATTTTTCACTAATAAAATTAATCTATTTGCTACAACCAGAGAGATATCTAAAACGGTAGAAAATGAAATCTTTGTAAAAAGAAATTATTTGGCACTTATTTCTTTTTAATGTTTATGTATTTGAAATACTTTGTTATAAAATTGTTAATTCAATTTATTTTTTGGTTAAATGTTGCCAATAGTCTTTCACAAATAGTTCGAATATGTAGCTTAAAGAAATACAGTCGAACCTCCATAACTCGAATCTCAAGGGACCAGAAAATTACTTCGAATTATAGAAATTTCGAGTTAAAGAAAGAGATTTCAGTTATACACAATGTGCAGGGACATCAGTAAACTTCGACTTAGGGAAAGTTTCGAGTTGTGGAGGTTCGAGTTATAGAGGTGCGACTGTATGTAGATTAATAAATTTAAAAAAAAAAGTTAAAAAGAATGGAGACACAACAAAGAAAACAAAATAAGAAAAATGATCAAAACATTCCATTTAAAATAAGAAAGTTAATGGCGATTTCCGGTATAACCGGAAGTAATATATAGTCGAACCTCCATAACTCAAATTTCAAGAGACCGGAAAATTACTTCGAGTTATTAGAGATTTCGAATTAAATTGCACAAATGTTTTTTATTACATAAGAAAACTAAATATCATTCTTAATTTTATAATCACATAAAATAATAAGTAAAATATGCGTTACATAAAAAACAGTCATTTCTTGAAATAATCAGTTATTAAATTTTGTTGTTTGGCTTCTTTTACACACGGTGATTCACAAAATTTCTTTATTTCATCAAGTAAACTAAACATATTTTTACTCATATTAAAAAATATCTGGATTGTTTCAAATGCTTTTAACATTTCGTGGCGAGAAGGTTTCTCCCTGGGAATTTCATCAGTGTCACTTTCATCCGAAATTTCTTGAAGCTCATCTTGTTCACTAACACTAGCTACAATTTCATCATCTGTAGGAATTTCGTTGGTAATGTCATCATCGAGATTCATAAAATCGTCCATGGAAGTCATATAATTTGCGTTACACAATTCCAAACATTTATTAAACGACTGTTCAACAACCAAGATCACCTGTTACTCAATGATAATATTTTCTCTTAATTGTGCCAATGGTATTTCATCTTCTTGATCATAAAAGTTGTGTATTCCAAAATCCGCTTTTCTAAAACAATTCTGTATTGTTGTGGGTGACATCAACATTCCATACTGTGGTTACAATGTTAACGTAATCAAGATCAATTTTTGGAATGGAAGAATTGGTTTCAAAACTGTCCAAATTTTTTTCCAAGATCCTGCGTCTGTAATGGAATTTGAAACATTTTATAATTCCTTGATCAAGAGGCTGTAGTTTGGAAGTCATGTTTGGTGGAAATAATGATAAATTTATTGCTTTTAATTTGTAACCTATTTGAGGATGCACAGGACAATTATCAATAATAAGCAAAACTTTCCTGTTTTGACGTAAAAAATATTTATCTAGTTCCAGAAGCCACGTTTCAAAAAGATCACCGGTCATCCACGCCTTTTTATTATTCTTATAAGTAACCGGCAAGCACTTGACTCCTCGAAAACAACGTGGCTTGGCGCTTTTTCCTATTACGACAACTTTTAATTTCTCAGTGCCAGTCATGTTTGACGTCACTAAACAGGTCACTCTTTCCTTGCTGAGTTTGCCTCCATGACATTTTTCATTTTTAAAGGCTAATGTTTTATCAGAAAGACATTTCAAAAATAGACCAGTTTCGTCTGCGTTGAAGACGTCTTTCCATCATAAGAGGCTAAAAGAGCCGGAAGAGTGTCTTGGGCCCACATGTCATACTGTTCTTCATCAATGGCCGCACTTTCACCACAGACCTTTTTTTGCAATATGCCATATCTAATATTAACAAAAAAAAGCTACATATAATCACTTTGTAATGGTAACAAACTTATGCCTAGTTCTTACATATTTTTAAATTTTTCAAGCCACCCTGAACTAGCTTTGAAATTCTCATCTCCTAATTTTTGAGCAAAATTTAGCGCTTTTTGTTGCAGTACCGGACCTGATACGGGCAAATTTTCATTTCTAGCAGATCCAAACCACTTAATCAAAGCAGCGTTAACAGTTTTTCTAGGCCTATTCCGCTTAAAATTAGCTCGATCTCTTATTTCTGCACCAAACTGTAATATCACTGTTTTATTCTTAATAATGGTAGATAATGTACTTTGCGGTATATCATATTTTCGAGCAATAATCTTTTTTTAAATTCAACTTTCCACTTCTTTTAAAATTTCTATTTTCTTTTCAATTGTTAGGCTCTTAAGTTTCCGCGGCGACGACATATCACCAACACTGCGTATTAAATAAAACGAATTGCGAAAAGAATATAAAATGTATGTAGATTCCGTCGTGTTTCGGGGATTCCAAAAAATCCGCACAGATTGTATGTGCCTGCGAAGAAACTCGACTAGGCAACCATATACAAGGTAAGGTCAGTGACCCTAAAAATTCAACTTATGGAGATTGCTGTGTTATTGAGCCATGTTATTTGCTTCGAATTATGGAAAATTTCGTGTTAGGGAGATTAAAACTCATGACAGTTATACAGAATGTGCAGGGAGCATCAGTAAATATCGACTTACAGAAAATTTCGAATTGTGGAAGTTCGAGTTATAGAGATGCGACTGTAACAGTGAAAATACTTTACGTGGAAATATCACTGTGTCTTAGGACAGTGTACTAACTTTCAGAATTTTTGTGTATTTCCTTCCCTATAACATTTTAATAGGCCACTCTATTTGGGAGGCCCTGTATATGAAAACTGGATATTAAAAATCGATCACAATGTTAATTGTTTTTCATGCTCGCCGCCACTGTACCATCAATATTAAGGCCCGATCTTTCCACCTTCTAATAAAGTTCCCGGTAACGTTATTTGGCAAATAACTTGATTTTTGTGAATGGTTTCCATAGTGATTCTTAAAGTTATTCATTGAATAAATTTATTAGGAGATGGAAAGACCGGGCCTAAAATCAACGTTTATGTTGAAAGTTAGTACATTTATATTCATCTTCATTTTAAAATTTACTTTCAAAAGTATCTGATTTTGCAAGTACTCTTCGCTTGCAGTGAAGAGCAGCGCCACCTATTGTACAGTAGAGGAACAATTTCAATACATGATTTTCTTTACCTGCCCTTTTCATTTCACAATTTTACTCCAGATTTTAGTTTTAAGAAAGTGTTTTCGAATTTTTTCAATGCTCTCCTGTTATAGTATGTTATAGCATGGCCAGCTACATTAACATTCACTGACGTGTATGTATGGCCGTTTCAATTCGCCTAAAATTCGGTTCTGAGAAAGCATGCCGTGGAGTATTCCCTTCAGCGCTCCCTATTAAAGATACTACAAAACTACTCATAGTAACGTAATGACAACTGCAATTACTTGAAAACTCACAAGAGGCGCTGAGTGGAGTACCGTCAAATTGAAACGGCCATACATACACGTCAGTGAATGTTAATGTAGCTGGCCATGGTTATAGTAAGGTACTAAATCAACATACTTCGTATAGAGGTAACGCATTTAGTGATTTTTTTATATCTATCCTTGTCGCACATTCCTCTTATCTAGGGATAAAAAACAGTTGGAAATATTATTTGAAGTGACGTTTGTCAAAGTTACTGTCAGTAGTTAAGAAAATTGAGTTTAAATATCGCATTCCAAACTTTTATCGCATGACATTTAATGATTCCGCCCTTTTCGTTAAAAGAAACATTCTGCATTTCTCAAAATAACAACTTTTTGATTGGTAAATAACTAACTAGACATAACCTAATACACTTTTAAATTTAAACCAGTGACATTGCGGTAAACAGAATTCCCTAAAACTGTTGTCTTCCTTATTGCACTTGCGACAATTATATTTGTTGTCTTTGTTTCTCAATCTTCTCACGAGAGGAATGGGATTGCGTTACCTGTACGAAGTATTGATTTAGTACCTTAGGTTATAGCATGGCCAGCTCCATTAACATTCACTGACGTGTATGTATGGCCGTTTCAATTCGCCTAAAATTCGGTTCCCAGAAAGCATGCCGTGGAGTACTCCCCTCAGCGCTCCCTATTAAAGATACTACAAAACTACTCATAGTAACGTAATGACAACTGCAATTACTTGAAAACTCACAAGAGGCGCTGAGTGGAGTACCCGTCAAATTTTTAAATTCAAATTCAAATTCAAATTCGTTTATTTCATATAAGCTGTTACAAAAACAGATATGTTCGTCAAAAAAGAAAACAAAAACATCATTGAAAATACACAGCGGTATCGGAAGCTATACACCAAAATTAAAAAACTCATCAAGAGTATAAAAAGAATGACGACATAAGAAGTCTTTTACACAACGTTTAAAAGTATTAAAGTCACTTATGTGTTTCATTTCACCAGGCAGGTGATTGAAAATACGAGCTGCTGCAAAGCGAGGAGACCTCTCAAAAAGAGTCATGCAATGTTGGTCAGTTTTAAGCAAACCACCATATCTCGTTGGGTAGCCATGCATAGTGTTGTCACTGAACAAGTGTCTGTTTATATAGACAAACTTAACACAAGCGAAAATGTAGATACAAGCCAGTGTCAATAATGACTGTGATTTAAAGAATGGTCTCACACGAATTCCTTGCAGGAATCCCAAACATTATTCTTAGAAGCCGCTTTTGGATGATAAAACCCTATTAACATTAGTACCTTGTCCCCAAGCAATAACATTATAAGCTAGATGACAGTAAGCAAGGAATAATAAATGCTGATTAGATCATAGCTGTTAACAAGAGATTTAAGCTTCGATATTGCAAAACATGCTTTATTTAATTTCTTGCAAGCATTGTCAATTTGATGATTCCAAGTCAAAGCGGAATCTAGATAGATTCCAAGGAATTTAACACAATTGGAAATGCAGAGGCCTCTTTGTCCAAGATCTAATACAATGTCTTGAGGTAACTCTCTCTTTTTAGAGAAGAAAACACATTCTGTTTTTTTGAAGTTGACAATGAGCTTGTTTCTAAAACACCAATCTTTAAAATCCTTCACCACTTCAATCACATCGTTTCGAAGTTCCTCAGGGTTCGGTGAGGAGACCACAATAGAAGTATCATCGGCATAGAGAGTTATAGCGCCTTTTTTGATGTTATCAGGCATGTCATTAACATATAAGATAAAAATAAGTGGTCCCAGGACCGAACCCTGTGGGACTCCTAAGTTAATATTGTGGTCATCTGATAAAGAATGGCCTATTTTAACACGCATTATCCTAGAAGACAGGTAGGATTCAAACCAATTTAATAATGAGCCCCTCACACCTAGTTGATAAAGTTTAGTACTGGCAAACTTAATATCAATCGAGTCAAAGGCACGAGTGAGGTCAAAAAATAAACCAATGACAAAGTTTCCAGCATCAAGATCATCATAAATATTTTGAATAAACTGACATGTGGCAGTTTCAGTGGATAGTTTATTACGAAAACCATGTTGAGCTTTTGATATTAAATTAAATTTGTTTAAATAAGCAATTAATTTTTGTATAAACTAGCTTTTCCATGAGTTTAGAAAAGTACTGAGAAGACTTATAGCTCTATAGTTTCGTGTAGAAAACTATCGCCCTTTTTAAGAATTGGGACTACTGTGCTTATTTTGAGAATATCTGGGAAAACACCTTGGTCCAGGGACAGATTTACAAGATAGGCCAAAGGCTCAGCACATACCTCAGATACATATTTAAGCGTTTGTGCGGTTATCTCATCGTGTCCACTGGAGTTACAGTTTCTCAAATTTTTGATTTCTTTAATTATATCATCAGGGGTTATTTTCTCGACCCAAATAGAATTGGTAACATTAATTGAGTGGGTACATATAGCTGGGTGGTCTGGCTCAAAGCAATATTCAACTGCAGTTTGGGCCACTGTGGAAAAGTAAGAGGCGAAATGATTTGCTATGATAGATTCATCATTTACTTTTGTTCACCAATCATGATTTCTTTTATTTTGGTCTTCTTTGAGGAACCGCCTAATTGTGAATTAACTAATTTCCATATTTCTTTGGAGGGATTAGGAGCATTTTTTACCTTTGAGCCAAAAAAATCCTTCTTAGCATTATTTAATTTAGCTTTAAATTTATTCTTAGCAATTCTGTAAGAGTCCTTAAGTGTCGATTCATTCAGATTACATTGTAGCCACCAAAGCTTTTTTAGTTTGTCACTTTCAGCAATAATGTCTGGTGTGACCCAATTTTTTATAGACAAGTTGCATTTAACCCTTGGCCTTACTATCTTTTGTGTAGAAGGACAGTGCGCATTAAACAGATTGTGAAACAACTCAAAAAAGAATGCAAAAGCAGTATTTGTGTCATTAGTATACATAAATTCCCAGTTAGTAGTCTGGAGACTGTTTTTGAAACTCATAAGATTTTCTTCTTTAATAACTCTGAAAGAGGTAACAGTTGAATATGATACAGGCAAGTTGCCTTGAAAATTACAGATGATCACTTGAGCAAGATGATCAGCTATACCAGCATTAACTAAATAAGATTCTGTTAAAGTGGGGGACAAGTTGCTTACTAAATAATCTATTGCACTCTTTGTTTGGATGTTATTTGAGTTAGTGCAGATGCGGGTAGGTTGTGTTAGACTAACAATCAGATTGCATGAATCAAAAACATCCTGTAGATATTGCTTTTGTGGTGTATTTTTGTTGTAGTCAACATTCAAGTCACCACACACAATGATATTATCATATCTAGCATCAAGATATAGGGCACAGGAGGATAAGTTAGTAAAGAATATATCAATATCACCCTGCGGGGGCCAATAGACTACAAGAACTGCAATTTTCTTTGACTTAAATGTAAAACCGGCAGCACATAACTCGATATGATGATTATGCGAGAACTGCTTTACCTGTTGTATATCATTACATTTAATCTGGGATCTTAGGGCTAAACTAATAAACATTGCCACTCCGCCATGACGTCCACTAGGCCTGCAGCAGCTCGACAATAAGCAAAGAAGTCAGACAAAGTAGCAACCTGTAATTCCTCAGCACCTAACCAGTGCTCTGAAACACACAAAACATCAAGTTTCTGAAACATAGTAAACATATCAATTTGATTAATTTTGTTATTTATACATTGAACATTGACATGGGCTAACCTAAAATTAGGATGGTCAAGCGCCCTCTCAGCATTTATGCTCCTATCATTCGGACTGGGGCTTCCGCCACCGAAAAAACTGAAATTCTGCTATCAGGATGCCTTCTGGCCAGATATCTGGTTTTTGTAGTATCGGAAAGTGATCTTCTGCAACTCCAATTTTAAATGAGCTATATGTAACGTAGTTACTCCTGGATTCTAGCTTCTCGCATACCAAGTCATTTATTTTAGTTTTAGTAGCAATATATTGCTTAAAAGTCAAATTGAAACGGCCATACATACACGTCAGTGAATGTTAATGTAGCTGGCCATGGTTATAGTGAACAGCAGCGCCATCTATTGCATAGTAGAGGAACACTTTGAGAAAATTATTTTCATGTTCCTGCCATTTTCAGTTTCACAATCTTACTCTCTACATTAAATTTTAAGGAATTGTTTTCGAATTTTTCTAATACTCTCCTGTTATGGTGAAAAGCAGCGCCATCTATTGCGTAGTGGACGAACTGTTTTATTTCATCACAATAGTTAAGTACGAAAGTACGTTCAATGAGACTATCAAAACTCAGCAGACCGGAAACGACGTCATTGAACAACTTGTTTGGTCACAGCAAAATAGCAAATGCTTAGTTTTGCTGACAGTAAAACTCAGCTTCGATTTCTTTCGCTTCATTGTGCCAAACTGCCAACAGCAACACTAATGCGCGGGAAACGTATCTTTTATTTTAATATTGTAAATATAACCTTGTTTTCTCAGTGTGAATGTTGTCTTGTGTATCACATGTTGCGAAAACATATTTTAGATTAATATAAAACACTTTCTAAATATTAGTTAAGAAATGAGGGCTCTTGTTTATCTATTCAGGAAACAATTTCAAGATATGCCGTTCAGTACATCTAAATTTGACGTTGTTTGCTGCTTGCAAAACTAAGCATATGATAAGTTTTGATACTCTCATTGAACGTAACTAATCACATTATGTTCTATTTGGACAGCCTTTACTTTGTGGTATACATTATCATATGTTGTATCACATTACAGTCTTTTTCTTTTGGTTTTCCCTTTTTGTCAATTATGTTTCCGAATTTGTCAAATGACTTTCCAATCCATAGGCCTACTATACTTTGAACGGAATGGAAAGTCATTTGACAAATTCGGAAACACATTTGACAAAAGGGGAAAAGCAATAGAAAAAGACTGTATTTTAATTTCCTGCCATTTTCAACTCTGGATTGAACATTCAGAAAGTGTTTTAGAATGTTGTAAATACTGTTCTGTTACAGTAACACTATCTGTTGTGTAGGGGAGGAACAATTTCGTCACAACCACATCATTTTCATTTTTGTCATTTCTAGTTTTGCAATCCTACTCTCGATTGAATCTTAAGAAAGTGTTTTCGAATTTTGCAAATGGTCTTCACGTACAGTAAAGTCCCCTAGATGGATAAAGTACCGCAGTTACCGCCATTTTAAGTCAAAATAAGCGCGCCAAATTTGAAATCACATTACATTTTTAAATTTGCCCGTTTAGTTTGTTTCACAATGACGGTAATTGTGGTATACTTCATTTATCTAAGGACTTTAAGTTGCAGTAAAGTCCCTAGATTACTAAAGTACGGCAATACACAGTTTAGGACCAAATTTTAAAAACTAGCCAGAACATGGTGTCTGTGTCACGTGACACAAACAGACTTGTGTATTTGAGTTAAATAAACAAATATTTGTCATGGAGACGAAGAAGTTTTAGATTTTTTGGCAGTTGATAAATGTCAGCTCCCAAAAGGAATTAGAAATACGAAATAAATCATATTAAAAACACCATAATAAATAAGCCGTATTAATCTAAAGACGTTGAAGATATGATTATTAAAACCCTTTTACTTAAAATTTTCAATTTTGATAGAAAAAACATGGAGTAGTTTTTGCAGGTAATGGAAATATTGCAGTTTTGAGTTATGTGTAAAATATTTGTGCTTGCTCGAAACTCGAAGGTGCTCGTCCGTGCCCCGTGGTGCTCCTGGTTTGTTCATTTGTGGTTTGTGACGTTATTGGTTTTTGTTTATTTTTATCGATTTACAATGGTTAATCATGATAAAGGGTTGTAAGGATGTTATTACAGTTTATTATGGGACAACTTTACTAGTCGACAAACAGTACAGTTTACATGCTCAGATTTGCGCAGTAAGGCTCTAAAATATTGACATTTATGTTCATTTTCCGTTGACATGAAAATTTTCATTTTAAAATTCCCGCGCATAATGGGCCAGAAAATGGCTTCCCTATTGCCGTACTTTATACTATCTAGGGACTTTAAGTTGCAGTGAAGAGCAGCGCCACCTATTGTATAAAGGAGAAACTATTTCTCAGTCATCACAATCACATCATTTTAATTTTCCAGCCATTTCCAGTTTTGCAATCTTGTTCTAGTTTAAACTTTAAGAAAGTGTTTTCGAATCTTGCAAATACCCTTTTGTTACGATGAAGAGCAGCGCCATCTCTTGTTTAGTAGACGAACTGTTTCATCACAATCACATGTGCCATTTCCAATTTTACAATCTTACTCCCGATTGACCTTTCAGAAAATGTTTTATTTTTATTTTTTGATTGTAGCAACGCCTTCTGTGTAAAAAAGAAAGATAGTTTTCCAAGAGTATTTTTTCTTTTTCGCTCAAAGTTTCACGTTAAAAGTTTTTATTTTCAAGTTCCTTCCCCTAATCGTTTAATAATTTGTCTTAAAAGTTTCGAATTTTGTTGATTCTCTTTGGTTGCAGTAAAGAATTATCTGCGCCATCTATTGTAGAGTTTGGAAACAATTTTCGCGCGTAATGACATTATCAAAAGAATTCCTTAATCTTTAAGTTGGAAAGTAAATGTGTTTTCGATGGCAAGAAAGAACACAAGACAGATCAAGTGAAAAAGTTGGTATTAAACGGTGGTTGATAATAATTTCACGTGAAGTTAGTTAGCTACTGAAAACACAAAACACATTCTTCTTAGTTTAATTTGCTCGTTACTTTTTTCTTTAAATTTTATTTCATTCATTCATTCAGCAATTTTAGCTAACAAAGTACATTTTCCTCTTTAATTTAACGGACAATCATTGCCTTTGTTTTCCCCGAACGCAATTTAACTTTATTAAGGAAATTAAAACAATTTAGCCTCAACAGTTGGTCTTTAAACATTGTTAACGAAGAAAAGTTACAAAAATATTCGTTGTTAATTTAATTGGGCTGTTTGGATAATGATTAACGGTGACAAAATCGGATGTCGAATTCGCAATTTCGTGACGAAGGTGGATATCCGTTGTCAATAATGTTTTATCGTCAAATTAAAATACTAATACAATGAGGAAATTAACCAAGCGTTCTGTTTCGGTTCACGGGCCCTGTCGACCTTTCAATCGACGCCAATTTTTGGATCCCCAAAGCACTCATCGCCTCGCCAAGTTCAAGGACCTCTAAATTTAAAAATGCAACTTTGTCATCATCGTTCATCATCACGTGTGCATAAATATGGACAGGGCCGGCCGCGAGCGTCGTGCGTTTCATTGAATGAGTTTGAATGACACCGAAATGGTTTAATTACTGTGTTTGCGAGGCCGGAAGCTCGGCAATTCTCTTGTGATTTGGCCCGGCATTACTCAGTGCTTTTTTTCTATTCGAATTCTGCGAAGCAGCTCATTTTATCATCATCATTAGCCAAAAATTGCTCTGCTCAAATTAAACTGCTTATAAAGTTTGTTTAGAAAGGAAGGATCAAAATTGTGTGGTGGATTGTGTGGACTGTTACTGTTATAGTTCATATAAAAAAAAAATTGAGTCTCTCGAGTTCTAATCAACGTTGACATTCGATCTCAGGCGTCTGGCGCCATTCAAACGATTTTTGGAAGAAAGTCACTTCTTTCTTTCGTATTTACTTTCCACCCCCTGGTTATGTAAGAAAATATTTCTTACTTCTTCAAATATTATTTACAATTTGTATTAAAGACCCCAGTTTGGTACTACCCTGTATGTGCAAGTATGTACATACCTAGTTGTTTCTCCCACTTTCATTATTTTTCCCCCCCAAACGATTTTTTTAAAAACTGCATTAATGATAACTTAGCTGTAATGTGGTTTAAAAAAAAATCGTTGGGGGAATAGAAACAATCCATATACAGGGCGTTACCAAACTTGAACCTTTCATTAAAATGTTAATAAAATACACGAGAAAATGTCTCTTTAGATACGAAAACGACGACATCCACTGTTTCGAACTAAACACCTCCGGTAGAAGTCGAGGGGGCCACGTCTATGGCAGCAGGAGCATGTCCGAAAGGCGAGTGTGGATGCAGAAACTAGCGGACAGTTTGACCTACCGCTTCGGCCCCAAAGTCACGTCCGACTACTCCCGAATGGGCTGGGCCTATGTCAGAGAAGGTTTGGTTTGAAACGAGTCACCCTTACGTTTGCTTTCTCACTTTTTGCAATTGTCAGGGGTGAGTGGGCAGTGGATCGGGGCTTATCTGATCCTGACCCATCGTTCTTTGAGTTACGCAGTGGATAACTGCCCGGTGAAGACTGTGGATTTGAGGAAGGTCCGGTGCATTTCGCTGCAGGCCTTAATCGAAAACGATAATTCGCCGACGACGACGGATAAGGGCCCCAATTTGTTGGTGGATTGCCCCAATGGGGCTCTGTACGTGCGCATGTGGACCGGTAGAGAGACTAAGGTGCGCCTTCTCTGTTTTAGAGCTTGGCTGATTCGAGTGCTTTCAGGTTTGGTGTCACATTATTAAGTTGGCTGCACGTAATAATGGGGCAAATTTAGACCAGCAGCAGCTGACGAAGAACGACGTTCCTGTAATCGTGGAGAGATGCATCAATTTCATTTACGTTTACGGTACCTCATACCCCATTGGGGGGATTGAGTTCGTTTATTGAATCGTTTGATTGCAGGCAGTATGTCGGAGGGTATTTACAGGCGTGCTGGGAGTTCACATAATATAACAGATATTCTATCTCAATTTCGACAGGACGCCTGGTCAGCACAGTTGACGATGGATAAATACAACGAGCACGACGTGGCAACGGCCTTGAAACGTTTCTTCCGGGACTTACCCGAGCCTTTACTTACGAATAACAAACGCCAGTATTTCTATCAGGTTTCATGTGAGTTGCAGCGTCTGTCATCTCATTATTGTTAAACCCAAATTAATTTTTAGTGGTTAAAAACAAGGAAGAGAAGGTGCGCATGTATAAAGCAGCGATCGAGCAATTCCCCAAGATTGTTTATAACACGGTGCGCAAGCTAATTGGCCACTTGCATTTCGTGAAAACCCAAAGTCAGAAGAATCGGATGACCGTTGATAATTTAGCATCGGTTTGGGGGCCTACCTTAATGCACAATGAGGTACCCAAATTCAATTATTACTTGCACGTTGGTGAAAACTCAAGCATAAAAAAAATTGTAGAATCATTCAGACCCCCAGAAAGACAGCATGGTCGTGGCCGATTTGATTTACCTTTACAATTACATATTTCCTGAAAACCAGCGGGAGATCGATCAAGAACGGGTGATGCTGCAAGTCCTGGAGAAGTACTCGAATCTACCACACGGGCAAATCACTGGCGTGAAAGCCTCCGGTGATCTGCGGGTGTGGGTTTACCTCAATAACAAACAGGGGGAAACGCATAACATTGCGGTACTTTCTTCAACGGGGCAATCTCGTTCCATTCGCTTATTCATTTGTGTTGTAGATCGGCCCACAGAAGACTGCGTACCAGGTTTGTGCAGAACTCAGTGCGAAAATGAAGTTGCCTGTCCATAAAATCCTTTTGGAGGAGCTGGTTTTAAACGATCACCTCGTCAGACCCATACATCACACTGAAAAGGTAAAAGAATTAATTTCTTGACGTCCACAAAATGTAACAGGTCATTTAGGTTCTGGACGTTGTCCTAAAATGGGGGTACTGGGATGAATCCGATCGCAAGGAAAATTGTTTAATCCTGTCTCCCATCGCAAAGTACTCCATGTACGTCCTCGATAAACCGATCCCAGTTTCCGGTGACCTCCGTTTCGCAGACAGCAAGACGAAGAACTTCCGTACTTTCATGTTCGAGTTTTCGCAGGCGAAGCTCAACTACTACAAAGACAAAACCGTAAGTCTCTAGTTGCTTCTTTATTTAAATAAAAATCGATCGGGGGTTTTAAGTATTCCCAGAAATTGGGCTCTTGGAAAATCGAAGACGTCGTATGGTACTTGGGGTGTGAACCGAGGAGGAATTCACCCACGAGGCAATCTGTTACGTTCATCACTAAAGATGAGAAACCTAACCGGACGAAGGCTAGCCCGTGGTTTGGAAACGTGTTGTCTTGGAGCGATGAGGCTTTCAAGGTTACGTGGATTGGCACGATGTGGAAAGCGATGTACCCCCAGAATTTAATGCCCCCACCCCAGCATGTTAATGTCTTGAACGCATAGTTTTTCAGGCCTCGAGTGCAATTACATGAAGCGAATGTAAATTAAGTATGAACACTAGTTTAATTACCTGCAAGTTCTTCGGGGGAGGAGTAAAATTAATTTTGCCCCCGGAGTATGATTTTCTTTCTTAACAGACTGTAATTATAATTTTAATTAGTGATTTTTACTAACTTCTTTCTTAACAGACTGTATTCAGTGTTGTTGCGAGAGCGTGTGATTTTTTTTTTTTGGAATCGTGACTGATTTACTTGTTAACACTTGGTGCTTAAACATAATGCAGATGTGCCTGTTAAATATGTCTTCCTAAAAATTATTGTACATATACCTATATTTTTCTAGTATTGCTTTCTGAGATAATTGTAGATATTTTTATATGGTAGCGTAAATAAAATTAAATTCTTAGCGGCATTATACCAAAAAATTGGTTGATTTTTTATGCCAGGTTTTATTAAACTTTTTTCAGCTGCCAAGCCATGAATGTGTGTAATTGACACTTGCATTTATAAGTGCACTAGTGTACAGTTGTAGACACTTAAAAGGGAACGCTTGAAAATTTGCTGGCACAATGTTATTGCTGCTTTTTGTACTCGTGCTCTTTTAATTGTTCGCGACTATACATCAGCTGAAAAATCTCTTAATATACATAATTATATACACCAATTGTTTTGTAACTAAAACAATCTTAGCCATTTTATTTGTAATATATCACTGTATTATTACTATTAATTGATTAGTTATTAGGAATTGCAGAGATTGTGATTGAACTTTTTTATATATATTTTAAAAATATTTTATTAAAAATTGATTTGAATAGCTCATTTTTGAAGTTTTTTTACATTGAATTTGATTAAATATAATATGTAACAATTCCCACTCATTTACTAACAGTAAATTTACTTCTGGGTCAATCCATATGCAGTGATCCAATAAAAATATTTTTGGTTGCTTGACCATTTTAAATATTTTTAATTTTTTTATATGTCATTGCCATATGTACTGGGAGTACAAAAATGATGTTATTAAATTTTTATCTCAGCCCGTTTGTTTGTGGCGGCCATTTTTGTTCTGCAACGCGCACCAATTAGGGAGTTTGCAGACGTTAACGTAATCTTATTTTTCTTAGGACTGGATTATGCTAGAACACTGCAACAAAGACCATTTTATTCAGAGTTTCCTCCTCTTTAATTTTGTGTCTCGGCATAAAAAGCCTTATTTGTTTCCTTATAGATGAAAATGTTCCTTAAAGTTTAGCAACGGAATTTAACAAATGCCACATTTTGGAGCCTAAGTTTATGATGAAGGGGGTGGTATATCACAGTTGATTTTTTAATTGCAGCTACATATACTACTGTATTCACTATAGCTAGAGTCATACCACTGATAAATGTGTCCTTTAATTTTTATAACTTTTTAAAAATTGAAAATTTGCGACTTTTTCAAAGTTTGAAGCATGATATCTCTGGTGGGACATGAGATAAACATCTAATTTTTTTTACAGTGTCCACCTGTATAAGAGGAAACTACAGTAAAAATTTCAACTTTTATATTTTACTATGGAAAAAGTTATGAATTTTCAAAAAGTGTAAAAAAATTAACATGGAAGTGTTTAAACCGCATTAAAATCAAAGGCTTTTAATTGCACAGATCACAAATTTAAATTCCTATTTCCACAGACATTTCAAAGTTATGTTTTAAAATAAAAGGAACGCACAACTCAAGTCAAAAAAAGTTTATTACATATTATATTTGGATTAACCTATTGATCTTAACAAAATTGTTTTCTCTTGATATACCTAATTCAGTATTCGTTCCTGTTTAGATCTTTCGTTTTTTCTGTTATATTATTTTTCATCTCTGTTTCAAGTATTATACATTTCTTCTTATTGAAATAATTTTTCGAATTATGTTCCTTTTTAGAATCTTTTAAAATTTTTTGAATGATTCGTCGATTATTTTTGTTTATATTATTCTCTACATTTTGTTTTTTTTTTCGCACGTTTCAGTTCTCTTTGATGTATGTATTTTTGTCAATTTTTTTTGTGTTTAATTTTCTTTATTTTCTAACGTTCTTCGCCAGAGGGAAATCGCCGATATTTCTTTTGTTTTTCATTCGTGTTATTGAAAAGATATTGTTTATTCCGATCCCCTTTTATATATTTTTGATGAATTAAGTGCATGTTGCATTATAGGAGAAAATCAACAAAGTGACTGACCTCTTGCGGCCACTTTTATAACCACTGGAATAGGGAAAACATTAAAATTGCCATTACACTGTGTAACAATTTGAGTTGCAAATAGTATGAAATACAGTGTAGTCGCGAGAACGTGAACTACGTACAGTGGTCACATTTTCGAAAAGTTTACGTTTTGGAATACTAATTACTAAGGCTCGGATTATATGCAAAATGCATATTTGTTATTAAGAGGTATATCAACAAAATTGTAAGTTTTCTATGCATATCTCATGTTTTTTGATTAAAAGAAGTCAATTAAAAAATGCATATTTTGCATATTTTGGCACCTTCGTGCATGTTTTAAGAAATATTGCATATTTGTGCATATTTTCTTCAAATCAAAAATTTCAGTTCAAGTTAAAAAGAATTAGTATCCTGCTGGGTGTTTCCTTCTTAAATTCTTTTTGAATGGCTATAATGCCTATAATTCTTCCATTCGGATTAGTACTTACCTACTAATGAATTTTCGAGAAATTGTTTAAAAGGATGTGATCTGGAAAGTACAGATTTCTGAGAAAGGCTTAATTACTAGGTGTTCGATTTGGTAGGTGTTCAATCGCGAAACTATATCGCGATGCGTAACGGCAATTCGGACCGCGCTGGTAAGACGTCGTACTTAACATCGATCTCAAACCGTTACTAATAGAATGTGTCTTTATTTGAAATTAATAATTACCAACAAGTCATTAAACTAACTTTATTTACACAAATATTTACAAGGTAGTTACAGGAGCACACACTGATTAATTTAGGCAAAGCTCGGTTGTAAAATGGGACCGAAGCGTGCGGTATGAATGACGACAAGAAAAAGTGTTGTAATTTTAGATTTTGTTAGGCAAAGGCCTCTGATTCTCGGGCAAACATACTTTCTAAGGGCTTTATGACGCCAAACTCAAGTGGTTGATTTATTACGTCCAATTATAAACTGGCATACAATATTAACTACGGACGAAACGAAAGTGCCCACACAGTGATTTCTTCGAAACCCTTAAAAAATGTGTTTGTAAAACGCTAAAATAACGATGTAAATTTAATAAGAATCTTAAAACAAAATAAATAGCTGTAATAAATTGGTTATGATTATGATTGGAAAAAATAAAACTAAAAACATATTTGTGAGGCGTCAAGTTCGAACACTAGGTTTTTAAAATAGCTTGCTTTAGATTTGCTTTAAAATCAGAATCAAAAGAGCTGCTTTTGACTGAATCAGTAAATTTAATAAACAAATGCCATATAGTTTTATCAGCTGGTACAAGAACTGGAGAATTAATTTTTAAAAAGCTTAACTCAGTATTGAATAAAAGTGAAGGATTCAAAATTCTGTCAAAAATGTCTAAAATTTTCAATCGGGAATTTGTTGATGACGATGACCTTGAATTAGATCCATATATTGTAAGCAATTTAAAATATGCACCCATTACTTCCGTCGATGTTGAACGATCTTTTTCGACGTTTAAACATTTTTCATTTTTTATTGTTAAAAGTTTTGCATATCGGTGCATATTTGGCATATATTAGAGCATATTTTTTAATATCTTGTGCATATTCTTGTGAAATTACGTGCATATATATGCGCATATTTTACGGATTTTCCGTGCATATAATCCGAGCCTTACTAATTACATATGTATTTGTATTATATGTGTATATTTTTATTATACATATTTACAGTATGTATTGAAAGAAACCTCGAAACAATCCTTATTAAAAGATATAAACAAAAACTCATTCCTTACCAATTGTATAAACAAAAGTATTTTTATAAAAACTACACATGTAGATGTGTTTTATTTTCTAAAAAAATTAACGACAACAGTTACCCCCTAATCCTTTATTTGCATCTGATAAAAGCTGGGCTTTTTTATTTAGAAACAAAATTATTGCTTTATTTTCTAAGAACGATGTGAAAGCAAACAAAACGAAATATGTAATAGAATTTTAAAAAATACCAAATAAAAACATTTAAGAAACTAATAAAAACAAAAGAATTCAGTAGACCTCCATAGAGAAAAAACTGTTTGGGAGGAAAGGTAACAAAACAAAGAAAATAAACGAATAAAATTTTAAAAAGTAAATATTTATTTAAAAAAAAAATAAAAACAAAAGGTAATCAATTTTTTAGCACAATTCAGTAGATTCATAAATTAGAAAAAGAAACAATTTTCAACAAACAGTGACAAAACTATGAATTATTTCTCTTCCACAAAGTCAACAGATTATAAAAAAGACTGCAATAGATGGCGCTGTTCAATATCTCTCACAAGTATACTGGTGCTTAAAAGTATTCGGACAACCGGCGCCGTGACCCCCTGGCACTGTGGAAGTTTACCACAAGGGTCAAATTCGAACTATTTTATTGCTTTTCATTCGGATACTTTTAGGCACCAGTATACAATTCATTTCTTCTTTTACTCACAAGTGCGTTTTTTATTGATCTTCCGCATCGCTGGGATAGCTAGCGACCCACACAAAAACAAACGAAAAAAACTTTCGCCATGCTTTAATAGATGCCGTTGCTGAATGCCTTACGCTCTACCTTACGCAAGGCATTTTTTGTTACCGCTCAGAAATGACTGTCAGTTGAATGGATGGTGGTTTTTCTTTTGTTCATTGTAACCCGTCAGTAACTAGTGAATCGCCCTCGTAGAAACAAATGAAAAGACGGCAACAGATGGCGTTGCTGAATGTCTTATGCCCGTTTAAGACGGTCATATTTTTATATCAAATTTATTACGGAGTGAGAGAGATAAGCTACCACAGTGAATGTTGATTGGTTGAATTGGCACTTCTCACTCACTTCGTAATAAATTTGATACAAAAATATGATCGTCTAAAACGGGCATTACAATAATAAAATAAATAAAGTTTTTAAAACACCACACACGAGGGTCATTTTAATAGACACCTCGAGAAATTTTTCGGACCGCATTCGTATTATACAGGGCGGCCATTTTAAATCGTGAGCCCTGAAGATTCAATCAAATCAGAAATAACTTCGTGTTTTCTTAATGTACCTACTGAAAGCACGGAAGTAGAATGAGTTGCCTATTTTCAATTTTGAAGGCGTCACGATTTAAAATGGGCACCATCTACATAATTATTTTGAAAATAAGCTTTCAGATACGAAAAATGTCGACTTGCGTAATTAACAACTAACAAGCTTTGTATACATAATCTCATTTTTTACAGTATGCGATTTGTTACCTACGTAATTGGGTTTCCTTAAACGTAGAGAAATGTTGAGCTGCCTAGGGGCTTTCAGCTTCCAGTTTCTTTTTACGAAATAACACTTGAAAATCTCTTTTTTAGAAGAAAAAAAATCTCTTAATTCCTAATGATTCGAAAAAAAAAACTTAAAAAGGGATCTATCCCTTAAGTTGGTAACACTATCTAGAACACTATAGGTATATTCGTTTTAGATGACTTGGACTGCCCCAAGTCACCTACGTCAACGAAATGTGCATTCGTTTTAGATTTTCGGCCTGCCGTATTTGACATTGACATATTCGTTTTAATTGCCACTACGGCAACGCTGGTGTTGACGTAATGCGCACCTACTCGAGAGTAGGGTCTACATAGTTGCGTCAGCCGCAACTTAACCTTAATTTTTGTTTTATTTCAGTTGTTTGTTACTACGGATTACGGATATCACATATATAGTGCAATTTATGTATATGTTCGTTGCCAAAACATTCCCGATGTAATATGTTCATAAGTAAATACAAAATTTTATGCCCGAATTCATAATACTTTCTTGAGATTTCCTTAAATAAAACTAGCATAGGCCATTTTGCTCATAATAATAAATAATACAAAGCCGTAATATAAAAATGAGTTTAATATGTTAAATTAGTGAGGTTACAGTTACATAGTTATTAATATCATCTTGTCAACACAAAATCTATTCGTTTTAGACAAAGTTCTGGTACAACCACAACTTGACCTATATGTGCACTAATTACTTGACGATGGCGTTATTGTAGCAAACCCAGGATTTCTAAAACGAATATACCTTATAATGGCAGGTTAGGTTGTCGTTTTTATTTTCAAACCACAATAAAAAGTAATTAACTATAATAAATGAGAAATAAATACAAAAATCACAAACACAAATTAGCAGAAAACTTTCTTCCATAATCGAGATTCCAACTCGAGTCTTCTGGTTACATGCTACTGCTTTACCAAGTAAGCTATTGTGATCCGAAGTTCGAACGTCATTGTTGCTGCGTTCGGTAATTACATCTCAGATGTGAGCGTAGAGGAACCAGATGTTGATCATGTGATCCTGGATGAATACGATTTCCTCAACCATTAACGAACGAATCCGAGTCAAATATTAAGGCGGCATAAGGCATATTTCTTCCCGGTTCTCGCTTACCAGCTGGCATTCATTTCAAATGTATACTAATTGCTTTGACTATAAACATCTGGACTGCTGGCAGCATATGATTTACAATGCAGCATGCAATGCGCATGTCGGGTAACTTTTTTCGCACTATCGTAGTGGGTTGAAAAAGATCACTCTTGGGTAACACCCAAATAAGTTTTTGAAACGAGTTCCCCGAGTAACATTTTATAGTTTATGAACGTCGATGGATTACTTTGGGAATAAAGGTAACGTTTCTGAACTCACTCTAGATGTATATAGTCAAAGACTAATTGTTGGTTATCCATGTTCAACTAAACGACAAACATAAACGTAACCTAAACGTACAATTTTGCAAAACGCGGTAACATCTAGCGTATTGTGCGCATGATCCTCACAATTCATTGGTGAGCTCGATCAAAATACTTCCAGCGAATCGAGTTTCCTCGGTGAATAATCGAACGCTTTGGATTTAACTCGAAGACATCGCTTTACAATTAACGAACGCTTCGGAGTAAAATAAGCGGTCCGATGTAATAACCGAACACACCTTGTATAATTAGAACCAGGCATTATTATATTTCCCAAAAATATCGCTAGCGAATGACAATGAACAGCAAGTGAATTAAGGGTGGGTTTTTCGATGCTAGGTTAAATTTATCTTTTAGTTTGTTACCAATGGCAACAATTATGAAAGCATACGTTGCCAATAGGTCTATTCCATTTGACAGAATCTCAAGGTCTGAACCGTTCAAATCATGCGCAGTATGAAATTTATATCTAATTTTGTGCACTGCTCATGCTCAGTACGATTTTGAACGGTTTAGGACTCGAAATCCCGACGAATGGAACGGACCTATGCTATTGGTAACAAACTGGAAGATAAATTTAACCTAACATCAATAAACCGACCCTAAAGCAAACAAAATTCATTAAATTCCCTAGATTTCCCCAAGTTCTAACTTAGATAATAATTATTGTAGATTCTTTATGTGTCCCTTTTGGACTGTAGTCTGCTGGGATAATAAAATTTATTATTATTTATTCTATTTATTCAGGTTAAACATTTGACGTAACTCGGATCTGAATAGTGATTCAGATACCTATCCTCTTTTTTTCAGATAGTTTTTATTGATCGCATTGTATTTCTGTCGATGTCTGTTCACGACTTTTATTGTGTTTTGTTTCCTGGTTTTCTTTGCTTTGTGCAGTCCCGTCTTTTGGCATTAACGATTCCAGACATTTTTATAGCTAGGCCTACATTTGTACAGCACAAACATCCATGGCACTGGTGGGATTCGAACCCACACCGCCGAGCGACACGAGTTTCAAAGTCGGCTAGGCTAACCTCTAAGCCACTCGACAGCCCAATCTATTATCTTTTAAAGATTAAATTTACGTGTTTAGGTTAGATTAGTGTTTAGAATTCTACGTAATACCACAGGTAATAGAACTAGACAGATGGCTCATCAAAATATGTTCTAAATTTGACGCCCCAATTTGGAGACAAACTTGGTTTAGTTTGGCGACAGCTCACCACTACCTGGCACTACTGTTACAATAGCAGAGTGGAAAACCAAAACCTGTAAATATAAGTAACATTTAAACAAATTCTATAGGTAACTAACAGGAGTGATGCGAAGTTTAAAAGGAGAATTAACAGCATATTATAACCGTACGTCACGTTATCGTGCTAGGTCCCATTTTAAACTTATTTCTCTGTTACTTAAAAGCGACATCTGGCGGTAAATGAGCCAATTGAGCTTCGAAATTGGCAAATGGTTTGTGACAAATGTTCAGTTTTCGAAGTTGTGCAATCAAGTGACATCTAGTGAGTATTTAACAAACTATTCTTAGAGCGTCCATTCGTTCCTATCTCGTTGGCTATCTGCAGTGATCTATTATCTCGTTGGCTATCTGCTGCGGTAATACCAACCTGTCGGCGTTTCAACTTAAAATTGTTAATTATCTTTAGAAATCTAAAACTTAAAGCTACTACCAACTTTTCAGTGTTTCCAACTTAAAATTATGACGTTTCACGTCAATTTGCTCACTCTGCACATTGAACATAAATAGAAGTATTCGTGCTGAAAGATGGTCATAAGTTGTAACTTTTTTAATTAAATTTTTAATTCAATTTTCTTTATTTAAACCTAAATCAAATTGTTTTGCTTTAAAATATCACGCTTCTATGTTATAATTGCATCAATTAAAGTGACCGCAAAACCAGCAGGTGGTTTTATTTTCTAAGAAAAACGAGATTAGCTCAACAATAATAATATTGAACGAATAACAGATACAGAAATACACTTACACGCCTTATTATTATAGCAATAATGTTATAAGATAAATCTAGCAATACTAATAGAAGTAAATACCTATAATCCTAAATTGAGGGATATTCTTAAAAATAATCCTACAATTATATTTATAAGATAGATTCGATCTCTCTTGCGGTTGGTTGATAGGTGTCACTCTATCGCGATTTATAATGCGGTGAAAATTTTTATGTAAACATTAAACAATACAAACATCGTCGAGTTAGTGCGAGCGCAAATAACGTCATCGGCTTCTCCTTTATTCCCATCATCGCTCACGTACGCGCACTCGTTCCCCAACGTGGTGGAAGCATCTCCACAGGCACGCACCACACCGCTGGCCGAATTTTACACCTACGTGTAAGTGCAATAAATATTTTATTATCGAAAAGATAAGGCATTTCCGATAACTTCAACAAACGCAGATACCTTTTATCGCCCTTTGAAAATTTATTTATTCAAGTAAGTATAGTTTGCGCCGCATCGCAACTCAAAACACAGTTCCTTTTCTTCCTCAAAGAAATTCCGTAAGTAATTTTTGTGTTAGTTATTGAATCACCTTGTGTAATTCGACACGGTTCAAAATTGAAACACCACGCCCTATATTATTTAACAAATAATAAAAGTGCTGCAATTTTTTTTTTCTATAAAGAATGAGTGCGGGTTTTAAATTGATTTGTTTTTCTCATCAGCATCAGGCGATGATGTAAGAACTTTCCAAGGCAGAGACGTCGTAAAACGCGTTTATTGGTTTTATATTGATTAGGATGTAATTTCCGGCGTCCGATTAAATGGACGGCCGCGTAGGTGGCTACTTTTAAACGTGGATTTGATGAAAAGACGTTTTGTGAACCGAAATAAACGATTGTCCGCTGGCGTCCTCGTTATGCAACTGATCGAGAGAGAAATTCGTTTTTTATTGTGTACTTAAGCAAGTTGCGCAAGAGAGAAATAAAAATATTTCTAATTTATTCACGGACGAATTTGTTTGAAGAAGAAGAAGCACGCTTTTCACCTTTATTTCGTTACTTTTTCGAATCTGATTCACTTTCTTGGATCTCTCAGTATATTTTACTATTTTACTTCTTCCAGGAGTGAGTAGAATCAGTGAAAAATTGGCGTTTCGAGGGCTACTTACCCTTATCAAAATTAATTTTTTTAAGCTGATAGGTAATGTTTTAATGAATATCCTTTAGGAAGTGAGAAAATTTCAGGCTGAGATCTTCTGCATGTTTATTAATTTTTATTCCGTTTGATTTTTTAAAATTGGTGAACCTTTAAGCACCTGAACATCCTTTTGATTTACTCTGCTTGTGTGTTTACTTGTGTGTTATAAAGGATATTTCAGGATAAACGAAAACTCAACGAAAGAACACCACTGATCCCATCAAACGCCTTTGGATGCAAATTTAATGTGCGAAAGAACAGGGCCTATTTCATCCTCCCATGATTTAACATTTAACCCAAAACACCGCATCGTTAACAACAGTGTAAAATGAGTTGCCTATACGGCAGGGTTATATAGTTCGAAATCTTTTCCGATTGTTACCAACAGGTACTAGATCTGGTAAGCCTATACGGTAAAAGAGTACATTCTTTATTAATACAAACCGACATACTACATTTACGTTCCACGTAATATTGGGTTAAATAGCTATCGGAGCATCGACAGTTAAATAGAAGGTAAAAAAATCTCAATTGTAGTGGCGCCATCTGACGGCCACCCCATAGAAGTTACAGTTACTTTCTGACGAGTGGCCGTCAGATGGTAGCATTAAAATTTAATTATGATTTATTGTTTTCCTTTTCCCTGGTGTCTGGTAGGTACTACCTATGCTCGCCAGAAAAATCTGGGACAACCTATACATGTATTTTTGAGTTATTTTATTAGTTTGAATGCAGCTTTAAACAATTCATTTTGCTTGTTCTGTGCTAACGTAAAAAATAACACAGAAATAAACAAACGAACGAATCTTTTTACCAATAATTAATTAGTCGTGTTTAGAACACATTACATGTCCCAGATTTTCTTGTCGGGCATAGTACATTACTACACTATAAAAAATATGATATTTTAGGAATTTTTAGGTACGGTCATACGCAGCTTAAATGCTACAATTTGACAGTTCTGTGACCCTTGCATCACAAGGTCTTAAGAGTGAGGTTTGCGTGCGGGAGGTGTATTTAACACGTTAGCTGCCGAACTAATTTTTCTAAAATCACCATAATGCCACTTGTATCGCCGGCGGTCATTTCAAAATTTGCCTTCTTGGCCGCTTGGTCGCCGGCTGTCATTTCCACAGATATCTTTATAAGCCGCTAGGTAGCCGGCGATTCAACTCTAATGTAAAATACATGGACAGCAGTTTGTTCGGCGTATAAGGAAACCTCGGTCGCAGTGGTTCGGCGAACAGAGATGATATAAATGAAATTAACCCGTAAAATAAAATGAATATTAAAAAAAATTCAAACTTTACAATTTCCGCTAAATAAAAATAAATAATTTTGAATGGAACATCACATTTTATTCAAAATTCAAATATTGTTTCTCCAAAAACAAAAAGTAAAAATAAAATTCAAAAAATGAACAATGGTAATAATTCAGAATCAAAAACCAATAATGGTTAGGAAAGCAATCTACATAAATGAATGGACGAACTTCACAAAATAAAACAATTGTAAGTGAGATTTGAAGTTCTGACGGCAGAGCGAAGTGTTAAAATACCCATGCGCGATGCGCGTAATTACTCCCACGCCGCCTGGTCACCGGCTGTCACTTTTAAATAATCACTGCAGATTGATTTGTGTTGACTTGCTATGTGCTCTGATTTCTTTTTATTATTTTTTCAAAGCATTTGATGGATAAGTCAGTTCGGCGTAGAAGTCATTATGATGCGTCAACTACCGGCGTATTGTTGAAGCAGCAATTGACGCGCCGGCGGTCATGCGGCAGCTAACGTGTTAAGGTGCGCATGACCGTACAGGTTTGAAAGTTACAGTCGTTACAGAAAGTAACTAATGCTAGTAGATTGCTACTTTTCTGTTAGATGGCGCTTTTGTACCTTTATACAGTTTGTCACTGTCAAATGTATGTAAATAAAAATAACCATGACATGTGAAAAACATTAGCGCCTCTGACGGAAGTGTGGTCATTAATAATGGTTCCTTCATGGCCAGCTACATTAACATTCACTGACGTGTATGTATGGCCGTTTCAATCACCTAAAATTCCGTTCCGAGGAAGTATGCCGTGGAATACTCCCCTCAGCGCTCCCTATTAAAGATACTACAGAACTACTGACAGTAACTTAATGGCAACTGCAATTACTTGAAAACTCACAAGAGGCGCTGAGAGGAGTACCCGTCAAAATTTTTAAAAGTCAAATTGAAACGGCCATACATATACGTCAGTGAATGTTAATAGAGCTGGCCATGGGTTCCTTTGAGTTAAATATCATTCATTTAGTGCTGGCAACGATTAACCGATTTTGGATATTTTGGATATTGGCGGTGTACAGCATGTCACTCATGCAAATAGAGTTACATAACTCGAATGTGAATCTAAATAAAAAAAAAATTTTCATGCAACTCTATTTGCATGAGTGACATGCTGTACACCGCGGATATCCAAAATATCCAAAATCGGTTAACCGTTGCCAGCACTATTCTTGTTACACTGGCTTGGAATAGAGTACAAAATTTTTGGTATTGAGTATGGATGGTAACCTTACTATACGGCAGTGTCACGTGGCTTGAAATAATTTCTGATGTCCCTGTAGATTTATTCGCTTTGTTTTAACAACATCAGATCTGCTAATTAATTCGAGATCGTCAAAAGCATACTGAGCAAAGATTTAAATATGACAGAGCTGTCGAAATTGACGCATTACTTCGGTGGGCAACTGGAGTGGTTCTGTTCTGAATATTCTAAGGTGCGTTCGGAAACTACTCTTTCGAATGCATCTTGTTGGGCGTGTAATCGCATCTCTCATTCACGATTTTTAACTGATTTTGATTGTTACCGACAGAGTACAATATGTTGCCTAGACGGCGGTGTCACGTGGGTTCAAACCTTTTCTGATGTCCCTGTAGGTTTGTTCGCTTTGTTCTAACTATGACCCAATTCTTGAAATCACTCGATAAATGTCGTATGCGACATGACGTCAAAATGACGTAGACTTTCATACAAAACTATACAAATCCTTCAATAACTGCGTCATTTTGACGTCATGTCGCATATGACATGATGTCGAATAATTCTAAGAATTGGGCCCCAGCTGCTAATTCGAACTAATTCGAAATCATCAGAAGCATACACTGAGCAAAGATTTAAAGATGACAGCGCTGTCGAAATCGATCATTACTTCCGTGGGCAACTGGTTCTGAATATTCTAGGGTGCGTTCCAAAACTAGACTTTCAAGTGCATCTTGTTGGGGGTGTAATCGCATTTTTCACACTTTACGATTTTTAACTGATAGCGTTTTCGATTGACTGCATTAGTGTGCACTCAGAATATCTGTATCTCGTGTTATTACATGTGGTTAAAGGAAGATGCAAATACACTGATGGCCGTATGCACAGACAAATCTCAAGGTGGACTTGATACTTAACGCTAACTTCATATCAAATTGTACGCCGTATAGTTACATTGTTCAAAGTAAAGGTTTACTTTGGCTTAAGTGTAAAGATTTCTCTGTGCATACGGCATAAGGTAAATCGAAAACTCTATGAATTTGCAGTTCGCGTTTCAAGAAGTCTTGTGTTTACATTATTTCCATGACAACGGACAAACTTTTCACGTCTTACTTAAAAGTGAGATGGAAATAATGGAAACACAAGACTTCTTGAAACAGATGAGTGAGATACAAAATGCGTTTACACGTCCAAGATGTACTCGAAGGTATAGTTTTTGAAAGCACCTCTAGGTGAAGGTGAAAGCAGACGTAAGCAGTAAATTTGAATCGCAAAGGGTCCTAATGAAGTCGACTACAAAGTATCAAGGTCATTTAAGAAAAAGATTTCTTTATTTATGTTTATTAAATATGTAGTTCAAAATGTGGTAGGCCTAGGTTAGAGATATTTTGAGAATTTCATTGATTTGACAACCCAAATGCGTTACGAAGATAAGACAAAGCTATAGGCTTTTCTAATTTAACCAACCTTGTAGAAAGCAAGAAAAAATGTTAATTATTATAACAACTAGTCTTGAACACACTATGTCTTGTCATCTATTTTATTTCGTTCTTATTTGTAATTTTTTCTATTTACAAAGTTTCCCGCTAAATTTTAAACGATCAGCTAAATGCGGTTGGGTTGTTTTTTGTTCCGATTGATGCATGAACTGATCCTAGTAAAATCTTCTCGCAAAAGTTAGTATTAAACATTTTTCCCGTGTATTACGATCTTTATGAATGGCACTGTATATACATAGGTATTTTTTAACTATAAAATAAAAACTTTAGTTTTGTGGCGGCTCGATAGATGACGCCACTGTAGGGGAGTGTTATTTAATAATTCAAAATGTGGTTAGAGATATTCTGAAGATTTGATTAATTTGACATTCCGAATACGATGCTATGATAAAACTTTGGACTTTTCTAATTTAAGCAACTTTGTAGAAAGTCAGATGAAAGAAAGTTAATTGTTGAAGCCACTATGCCCTGAACACCCCAGTTTTCTGTTGAAAACTGTTATTGTGTTATCAATCACACTATGCCTTGTCGCCTATTTTTTTTCTATCCATTCGTTCTTATTTGTAATTTTTTCTAGTTGCTTCAGTCTTGAATATCCTTTTTACTGTTTATTTTGTTTTGTTTCAAATTTTCTTGGTTCCTGTTCTTCGTTTCCATATAATTATTGCATTACATACATGATTGACGGCTTAGGATTGTTTAACAATCTACCGAAAGAACTAAAAATTTTATCGACAAGTAATTTTTTATCTAAAATCATCCTTTCTTTTACAATTTCATCTTCTTTAATATTCGTCCTAATGTTGAACCTCTACATTTCTACTTTATTTCTTTTTTTTTACCTATTTCCACGGATAATCTCGAAGGAACCCTACCAATCGTGTCAACTTTTCGTTCTTCTTTACAGAAGAACATCTTCAGGGTCTTTGCTGCTGTATTTCTCGTTGCTGTCACCGCCGATTTTTGGTCTCTGTGAAACTGTAACAGTAGCGAGAAGCAGCGACAGAAATAAGAAGAACAACAGCCACGACCTTGAAGAAGTTCCCCCGAAACTGTAGCTCATGAAAATCTTTACATATTGGTTCTACCTACGGTCTTCTTAATTTTTGCAATTTATTGCTTCATCATCGTCCCCGATTTTATTAAATTAAGTAAGTAATTTTAATTTCAGTTTACAAAATGCCTGCCGAAATCGCAGCAGAAAAAGTATTGCAAACCGCTCCGTTCGACCAAAGATTCCCCAACGCGAATCAAACACGCTACTGTTTCCAAAGCTATGTGGAATTCCACCGTTGCCAAAAAGTGAAGGGCGAGGATTACGAGCCCTGCGAGTACTTCAGGAAGGTCTACACCTCGATCTGCCCGAAATTCTGGCTGGAAAGGTGGGACGCACAACGAGAAGACGGAACCTTCCCAGCTTCGATTTAAGCGCTTTGTGACCTTAGTAATGAGGGTAGAATAATTTTTAGGGTGAAATGGAGTTTTAAATAAATCGTATTTATTTAAATTAGTTCCTTAAGACCTAGTATAACACCCAAAAAAAAAAAAATTGATCACGTGTTACTGATAACCATGGGGCCATCCTCTTTCGTCCTCACTTTCGAGTACGTGTACATGTACCTGCTGGACCAGTGGAGGTAAATGTACCAGACCGACACTACTCCACCAAGGAAATTAGTCGCGCACGAAAATATTAACAATATAGTCAGTATGTTCTCAACTTCTGGGCAGTTGAGGTCTGCGTAACGGTAGGACTTGATGGGCATCAGCAAGTGGTTGGCTTCCTGGGGGATCTTGCAGATGCAAGACGTGTTGGCCTGGGTTTCGCAGTCCATCGCTGTGAGGGAGAGGAGGTGAATCAAGCTGAAGGCGCAGGCTATGAAGCAGGTTACGCTGGAGACTGCGCTTAGGAAAATACTAAGTACCTGCAAAAAAAAAATTCAATTATAATGAATGTTGTAACAGATCTTAATTCGTATCTTTCACTGCAACTGAAAATATATCAAACGATCTGTTTTACTTATGTGGAGTGCCTCAAGGTTCGATTTTAGGACCTCTATTGTTTAACATTTGTATTCAGTTTAGATTCCAATCAATTCATATTGTTTTTCTTAAATAGAAATCTCTCCAAATTATAAAAGGTATTATTATCGTTCTGAAGCCATTCATTGTAAATGCACAGCTGATTTCTTCAAATTTAACTTCGCACTTTATCTTCGTGTAACAAGCAACTGGAAAAATATTTTTTACAAAAATAATACTACGTAAGTGAAACAATTTACTAAAAGAACTTCGTCGAATGGTCAGATAAAGTAAACTGTAAATAAAATATCAATTAGTTCTTCCGCAACTAAATTCAACTGGACGTCCAAATAAAAATAGAAGAGAAATGATCGCGGAACGAAAAAACAAATGCGAGAAAGAAATAAAATAACTGAAAGGAAAAAAGCGTGGGGTGAGATAAAACATGAGTGAAAAATTGAAAAAGTAAATAAAAAATAAAAGAGGAACATTCTGCTAATCCATTGAAAGAAGCATAGAAGAACGCACAGAGAACGAGATCTTTAGTGATGAGTGAGTAGACAACAGCGCCATCTATTGCAGTGCAATGGAAGTAATTCGATTAAGTAATTATAAGAGTTTGGAATACGTGAAAAATTGGAAAAAAAGTAAATGAAAAGTGAAAGAAGAATACTCGAAAAAGCATAGAAGAACGCAGTGGGAAAGCTTTTGTCGAGTGAGTAGACAACAGCGCCATCTATTACAGTGTAGCGGAAGTAATTAAGTAATTACAAGAGTTTGGAATACGTGAAAAATTGAAGGAAAAAGTAAATTAAAAGTGAAAGAAGAATACTCAAAGAAGCATAGAAGAACGTAGAGAGAAAGCTCTTGTTGAGGCCTCTAGTGACGAGTGAGTAAGATTACTGTATTTAGAAGGTACCGCCATTCATTTCCGCGGCTTCGTCCCCCAAATTAAAAAGGAAGCGATGAAACGCTAAAGAAGAAAAAGGATAGACACATAACAAGTTACTGTTGCTAAGGAGTTTATGAATGAATTTGATTAACCCCAAATTAAAAGAGATAGAAAGTTGGCGCTACCTTCTCGATACAGTAACCTTACGAGTGAGTAGACAGCAGTGCCATCTACTGTAGTGTAGCGGAAATAATTTGATTAAGTAAGCAATTGCAAAGTTTGGAATGAGATAAAATACACGTGATAATTTGAAAAACAAAAGAAGAATATCCAAAGGAGCGTGGAAGAACGTAAGGGAAAGCTTTTTCGAGAGCTTTAGTGACAACAGCGCCATCTATTGTAGTGTGGTCGGAGTGATTTGATTAAGTAGTTGCAAGGATTTGCTCTTAAATTTTGCTGTCGGAAACCATTATTATTAGATGTGTCGCGGCAATGATATGAAAGAACTGGAGAGATGGAAATCAAAAGAAGAAAAGACGAAAGAAAAAAGTTCAAATAAGTGCCAACTAGAGTTGAAAATGAAAGATGAAGGAAAATGAACCGGCACCTCCATTAAAAGATGCGTAAAAAGTCACACAAGTAAAGTTTTTTGTTTGGGTTTTAGGTAATAGTGAGAAGACATCAGCGCCATCTATCGTAGTATAGTAGAAGTACATAATTTGATTTTATTATCAATTGCAGGAATTTTGCTTTCCTGCCTAATTAAGTTGATAGAGATATAAATAGGGTAAGAGACGAAAGAAAAGAACAATTTAATAAATCGCTGCCTTGGAGTTATAGGGTTCTATGTTATGCATGATTGATATATGTATAACATAGAACCTTATAACTCTAAGACAGCGAAATGCCAAGTAAAGCTGAAAATGGAAATCGAAAGAAGATTAATCGGCTGGTCCATTAAAAGATGCGCAGAAAAACACACAAGGAAAGCTTTTTGGACGTTTTAGTTACGAGTGAGAAGATATCAGCGCCGTAGTATAATGGAAGTAATTATTATTAATTATTATTGCTTATTATATTGCCAACTGTAGGAGTTTTGTTTTCCTGCCAAAAGCCATTCATAATTTGATGCCTCACTGCGGTGATAATAAGAAAGAAGGGAGACAATAAATTTCCAAATTTTTAAGAGACGTTGACTTCTTCTACTGCCGACGTTTCGTTTTCCATTGCAGAAGAACTTTCTCAGGGCTGCTGCTGTTGGTGGTGTTGCTGCTACTTCTCCAGTCTCAACGACTAACGAGAAGCAACAGCAATACCAGCAGCAGCAGCAGCCCTGAGGAAATTCTTCTGCAGTGGAGAACGAAACGTCGGCAGTAGAAGAAGTCAACGTGACGCGGTTCCAATCGGAAGCCAATTCAAATATGGACGACGGCCGCTGAAGCCTTCAAGTTATTTTAAGAGACATTTATTACGATTTCCAGAAAACGAGCAAAAGTAAGATGATGGGCACACAAGGAAGGATTAAATGAGTTCAAGCAAAGATAAGAACAACAAAAGAGAGAAAGAATTAAATTTGAAAATTAGAAAAAGCGGTTAAAAATAAAAGACATAACACATAAAGGAAGGACAATCTACTGGTTCATAGAGAAAGAATGCACAGAGAAAGCTTCCTCGGGGACTTTAGTTACGAGTTACGAGTGAGAAGAGCAGCGCCATCTGTTGCAGTGCAGTGGAAGTAATTTGTTCCAACCAATTCCTCTTAAACTTTGCTGCCTAAAACCACCATTACTTCTCCTTGCGTGAGAGAGAAAATAAATTCTCAAATTAAAACAACAAACATTACAATCCCAATAAAACTAGTAAAAAGGGAAATAATGAGCAAAGAAAGGATAAGACAGGTACGAGAAATAAAAAGAGATAAAAATATATGTGGACTAAAGTAGTTGAAAGTGTCAGTAGTCAAAATAATTTGATCTGAAGCTGATCCAATGAAATAAGCACAGCAAAACACAAAGAAAAAGCTTTTTCGAGTGAGAAGATAACAGCGTCATCTATCGCGATGTAGTGGAAGTAATTTGATTAACCAATTGCGGGAGTTTGTTCTCAAATTGCTGTCTATTAGAAGATAACAGTTTGAGGAAAAAAACAGAGAAAATATTTTTTTAAGCGAGTAGGAGGACCATAATAATATCTCTGCTAATTATATTGCTTTGCATTTTAAGAACTCGATTAATCAGGTAGGTAACTTTCCATTTTTCTATTGTGAATTGCTTCCATGTGTCTAATGATGTTTCATTCTTTTTTACCCCTGCATCTGTTTCTGAGGTAATAGCTGTTATTAAATCTTTGAAAAACTGTAATTCGACTGGGCCAGATGAAATCTCTATTAAGGTTCTAAAAAAGAGCGCAGATTTGATTGCATCGGGCTTATGTGATTCCATTCAATGCATCTGTTGTGTGTGGTAAATTCTCTAATGTTTTATAAGAAGCACATCTGTACCTTAGAGGTAAAGAATCGTACCTCCAGTTTTTGGTTAAATGCCTTTACATATTTCTTATCCGGTAGAGCATGTTACTGCCAGTTGTAATGTAAAACATGTTAGTTAAATTACTTAATAAAATAATCCAGAAGTTACATTGCTATTTTATTTCATTGTTGTAAAAAAAATACTGCATTTTAAAACTTTAAACTTCGTTTTCTCTAAATCTATGACGATTCTTTACCTCAGAGGTACAGACATATCGTGCCTGTTTTTAAAAAAGAAGAAAGGACTGATTTAAATAATTACCGTCCCATATCCCTAACTAACACCATATCTAAAATAATTAGAAAGTTGGTGTACAATAAACTTGTTGGCTTTTTGGATAAATATGAAATACTGAATAATTGTCAATTTGGATTTAGACCTAACTTATCTACAGAAGCAGCTGCTATTGAATTAACGCAACACATTCATAATGAAATAGACGGAAGTAAGGAATGCTTTTTGATTCTCTTTGATTAAAAAAAGGCCTTTGACTGCCTCAGTATAGGTATTTTGTCTCATAAATTACATTGCATTGGATTGAGAGGTCAGTTTCTTTTTTTTTACTTTTAAAACGATTATGTTGGAAGAAAGGTGACAGGTATACAAGAGATGTTGATTATTTTCAATAAACACCTACTCAAAGAGGTACCAAAAGTCTAGAAGAAAGACCTACAATAAATAATATATAACTAAATGCAGAATGTAAATTGAACTGTTTGCCATAATAATTCGAGATGTTTGAGACCCACTTACGTCTGTAAATAATTTACAGAGAAAAAAGTAAAGCAACATTACAGGATCAAGATACTGACCGAATTCGATTAAAACAGGGACACATGTTAGGTCCTCTGTTGTTTGTAAAACAGAAACGTGTAAATTGCAAGTTCTGAATGAATAAAAAAATTGGTGGGGAACAGACAAAGTCACTGAAAATGGGAACATACGAAATTCAATGGAACTAGAAAGGACGATGTAGTCTAGAAATACAAAACAGGAAGACGAAGCAGAGGACCTAAGTAAATGAAAGAAGAATCAAAACCTGGAAAGCTCTTCAACTCCATCCACAACAAGTTCATAAGGAAAAGGAAGTCGAAGTAATTGTAAAAATTGTAAAGGCCAGGTGACTTGGCAAACGCAGACACAGACAGGTGCAATAAGGTCACGACACCTTACGGTCGATTTGTGACCTAAACCGTTTATTATTATTAATGTGTTCACTTCCTAGATAACTAGGACGAGTTGGTGAGATTGCAGTGGAATTCTCGAGCTACTGAAGGCGCCCCAAATAGGGTCGAAAAATTATCTAGGGGATACTTGTGTAAAAAATCTTCACACCAACACAGTTGGCTCCATATTGTTAAAATCAATCTGATGATAATGATACGATCTCTTTATTTTGGAATATTGAAGGCCGTCCATTTGGAGAGGATGCGTCTTGTCCAAAATCAAAATTTTATCTTATTCCTTCTCTTAAATTAAAAATTTGTGAGCTAATGCAGCTGCACCCTTCGTTTCAAGGTCAACTATAAAAGCCTTTTCTTCTTTTGAGAAATTTGAAATCAGTTTTTTAGTAATTCGTTTTCTTATTAAAGATCTTTACGATAATTGCAATAAATTGCATCCCTACTTTTATGGTTAGTCTAATGGAGGTCAGCCATTGCAATGTTGTGTTCTTTTATTGTCCAGAATCCGAATTTTGGCTCATTCGCTTTTTTTTTATTATTAAAGATTTGCAACCTAATGCAACTTCACCCTTAATTTCGAAGTCAGTTCGATGATGTTCAGCTATTAAAACGAGTCCTTCTTTTTTGTGGACTGACTATTTTCGATGGGGGTTTTGGCGAAACAATTTGCAAGGATGTAATTGCAACTTTCTTCTCAAGGTCAACGTGATGGTGATAAGTTATTAAATGATCTCTTTACATTGGAATCTTGAAGACCGGGGTCCTTTCTATTCCGAAACCAGAATTTGGATTATTCCTTCTTTTAAGTGAAAAATTTGTAAGTTTTAAACTACGAACACGAGTTCTCAGTCTCGGAAGTTTGCAGGCCATTAACTTTGCGATGGGAGTTTCAACCGAAATCAAAATTTTGTTTCGTTTTCTATAGTGAAGGGTACATAAAATGATAAAGCAGTAGTATACTTATTATCAAGGATTCATATTTTTTTAATGTTGGCACTCCACAAGGCAGCACTCTAGGTCCTCTTCTTTTTATATTACCTTCCTTAAGGAAGAACATTCATGTATGCTGATGACACTGCGATTGTTCTTTGGGCTGAAAACTATGATGAAGCTGTTCAGAAAGTTAGGGATACATTTGATAAGTTTACTGAGTGGTGCACTCTCAATGAATTGGTGATCAATGTGGATAAAACAGTCAATATACGACTATCTAATACTTACAATAAAAGCCAGAAATTACGTTCAACTTAAATAATTGTATTATCAAATCCTCTTCTACTGCGTTTTATTTGGGTATCGTAATTACCATGTTCAAGGAGTATGCTCTAAGCTAAATAGGAGCTTCTATCAGATTTCTAAAATGAAACCACTACTAAACAGAAATCATCTCTTAACCATTTATTATTCAATAGTTCAATCACACATTTGCTATAGAATTGTGTGTTGGAGGATTATACGTCTGATATTCGATACCTGCAAGCCAATTTTTTATCAAATAAGATAATTACTTTTCCTTGTATTTTTATTCTCAAAGTGTTAACATATATTCACACTTACAGGTATGAATATGTAAGTCACGCAGATCAACATAGTTATTTAACCAGGATGTGTAATAATCTTGTAATGCATAAATTTGAACGTTCCATGTTTAAGAGGTCACCCAATTAAACGTTTCTTAAACCTTATAATAGCGTGGATGAATTTATAAGTGATATATCTGATCCTGAAAATCCAAGGGACATGCTTCTATACCCATGACTGTGATTTGTGATTCTTGTTGCATATTTTTGTTTTATTTTTGTTTTGTCATGTCTGTCGTAATGCACAACACTAAGGCCAATAAAGTAAAGTTAAAAGTTAAAGTAACAAACAGTACACTTTCTAAAAAGATAAGTAAAAGGGGGGAAAGGAGAAAAATTAAAAGGGGGAAAGGATTCAATGAGTTCAAAAGATAAGATAATTACGAGAAAAAAATAAAAGAATTGAAAAGAGTGAAAAAATTAATAACGTTTATTCTTTGCTGTCTAAAACCGTTATTATTAGATGATAACAGATTGAGGAAAAAAGACAGAAAATAATTTTTTAAGCGAATAACAAATGTTACACTTTCTAAGAAGACAAGTAAAGGGGGGAAAAGGAGACAAAAAAAGGGGGTAAGGATTAAACGAGTTGAAAAGACAAGATAGTTACGAGAAAGAAACAAAAAAACTGAAAGGAGTGAAAAAATTTATAAAGTGGTAAAGTTGAAAAATGGAAAAAAGAAAAGTGTCATTTGGTGACACAGAAAGAAATAAAGAAAAGTCTGAAACATAATAAGTGGGAATGGAAGTCTGGTTTGAAAAATTCAAAGTGCTAGGATAAATGAAGAAAATAATATGCTTTAGGCAAGACTATTGGAAAGCTTGAACTTACCTTTACTGTATACACACAATAGGACTTCGACATTCCAGGATATTCTTTTCTACAGCAACAAAGCAGCATTAATCCTAAGATTCCCGATAGTAGAAGCTGAAAAAAAAAACAATATTGTACAAAAAGTGATCAAAAAGGTTTTTGAAAAATCAATGACCAATTTACTTCAATGTTTAAGAAATTACAACTTAAAGCTACATTGGCCTAGTATTTCATTCGGAGTTTAACTTTAAGCTTCGTTTTATTTCTACGGAGACAATTGTCTTTACAATTATTACTATGGGAATAAAACGAAGCTTAAAGTTAAACTCTGAATGAAATTCTGGGCCATTAACAAACAAAGTTAGTTTTTACCGGAAATCCACTCCAATAAGGATTGTCCCTTGACCTTAAATTCGGGGTCCAAATCAGCAGCCATAAAGACAGGAAACAAAGCGCCATGCCCAATAAGGTTTGAAGACCCACTAGACCGGTGGCCAATTTACAGTAGCGCAGAACTGGAGGTAGAGACTTCTTTGGTACTAACAACAAAAATAAATTATATAATAGTTATTTATTGTATAAGTGTTTTAGATAGCATTTTCCTTAAGTGGATAAAATGCATCTAAAACACGCATGCAATACAACGTTTTATCCACAATCACCACATTTATGGAATCAGAATGAGCGAAATTTAATTAAAAAATATTCGTATTCGTAAAATGAAACGTGACAGGCTTTGTCATACCTACTGGTTGCTACGGTACGTTGTGGATAATAGGTCACTTAAAATGCTTCATAAGTGTGGATAAAAGTCCAATTATAATGTGATAGTGGATAAATAAATAAAAATCAACTTAGAAAAAAAGCTCCAAAGCTTTACGGAAGTAAAAGGTCAACAAAATTTTCAATTCTATTTAATTTGCTGTGGTCCAATCAAACGTAATTAAATTCGTAGGTCAAACGTAGAGCTTTCCGCGTAGAGTAAACTGTATATCGAATTCCAACTGTTCCTAATTGATCGCTTTGATTTTGCATTTAGAATTTTACGAGTTGTGAAACTGATTGTTTATGGCGTTTTTCCAACGAATCGATAAACCGCGGCGGCGTTATTTATAACGGCCCGTTTCAATTTCGACCGCAACTCTATTTATTTAGTCTATTGTCGATGTTGGTTATTGTGTTTTGGTGGAATGAGAAATAATTCAATCCAGATGCAAAAGATAAACTACAATGGAATTTATATTAGTTTCAGTAATACATGCATGATTATTATATTTGCATGACATGAAAACATTATATGAATATGAATTATAAAATATTAAAAAAACGAAAGAAAAAATGCAAGAGTGATCAAATAATAACATGCAACTAAAAAAGAATCATCAGAGTAGTTATAAAATAAATTAGAAGACAAGTCAAACTTGAAGAGTAATTAACTTAAATCTTGAAAGAAAGTTGAGTATAATGAAAAAATCAAAGCATTTTTTTATGCGTGTTACGTTCAAATTTGCCGCCACAACATCGTGGCGATACAGCATCATTCAACTGCGTTTTAACACACTTGGCCACCTTGCCTCCCTTTTCTTTACTACTCAACGCTCATTCGTGTGACACACCACGTAACTAGTTTTCGGTTTCGTATCCTAGCAACCATCGCCTGCTACAAATTCGCCTCGTTGAGGGCCTTTCTTGTTCGAAGTGTGTTACAAGTTAGATGTGTTTTACGTGCATAGTAAAATTATCGAAGTTTTCGCTCTTCGGGAGGAATAACTCATTTGCGGCTGTGCCGGAAGATCACGTAATACCTTCGAACACATTTGGAGGTCATTTTAACTCCAATTCCAAGCCCGGGAACGTATTAGCCCCAGGTAATGTAAAAAGTGCAATGGCGAGTGTATCAAAATGGCTGCTAACGAAACATTTTCCCTTTACATTCAGGCTTTTCTGCAAGTTTTAGCGCAGGCTTATGTAATCCCCGCAAGCTTTCACGCGAGGGTTTCCCGTTTGTATTGAGTTTTGGTGCTGCGACGAAGTCCAGCTGTAGTCTGCCGTTCTGCGAGTAGCGTGGGTCCACCATCTTGCTGCCAATGTTTCCCCTAACCAAACCAGTTACCGGCACGGACAGGACCACTAGATGGCGTGGTGACAGCCAACTTCACGCCATAGACGGTACACTGACAGATATCGGTCGCGAGGTAACCATTTAAATTTATTGCGCATGCATTTCTAAGAACAAATCGTCGGCCAAATGCAGACATTGCATTATTAAATTTTTTTTTTCCTACACTAGTAGAAAATTCAATTTTACCGGCTCATCAGAGAGGAGAAAGCAAACGTTTCCACGGCTAGCCCGGCAAAATGAACATAAATGCCTAGCCGAGAAAATAATTTACGAGGCTTTACCACTAGGTGGCGCGACAATAATTTCTGGAATGCATTCTCCTCGACATCAAAAAATTAACAAACGTAAGTTTTTTTTATTTAATTCCACTGGTATTTGGTTTTAAAAAGCAATTTTCGAAGTCTCGAGAAGTGGCCAGGCTCGGCTGCTCGCCTCGCCTGTCCATATCTTCTCTCGACCTGGAAAACAAGCACTTTACCGCCTCGGTATACAATATACTATTACATTGTTTGTTTGAATTCGAAGTTTGTCAACTTTAGACGAACCTAGCCTAGTTAAGTGAACTCATGTAGTAACCCGCATTTGTACGAAGTCACATGTGTGTAATAAATTGTGTTAACTTTAGCTACGATTTTAATTTCTACATTCACGCACACCAGTGACTAAAGTCTCGCCTCTATATTTATTACTGATTCATTTTCCGCGCGATCTGGCCGATTGGAGACGTCGACTGATCGATTACGTTTAGCTGAAGAATAATTGTCTTCTGGCGCCCTTAATAAGTTTACCACCTTTGATTAACCCCCCCCCTTCCTCACTGTTGCTAGCTGGGGCTCAGCTGATACGTTAACATCGGCAGAAGATGTCATCCGAACTGTGGTAAGTAAGAGGCAAGTAAATTAAATTTAAAATTTGGTGACATACGATTGAAATAACAATGAATTAAAATTACTAATAACGAAAAATTCCAGGACAATTATTATAAGAAAAATTGTGAAACTAAATTAACTAGAACGATGGTGCACAAAATAAAAGAAAACTTCTTTACGTAAATAATGAAAGGTGATTCAAAGAGAAACACTAAAAAAAATTCAAGAAAATAGATTTGATGAGTAATTAAATAAATTATTGAAAAGGAACTTAAATGAGACAAAAGAAGTTTAACTGAAATAGAAATTAATAATATTTTGAAGATGAAAAGAAGTTGTTGGAGAAGCAGAAGAAAAACAAGATCAAAATTGTTGACAAAAATACGCGAAATGAGAAAAGTCATGAACGATGGGAAAAAAAACGTTTTTTTCTTGTTGGGACAATTGTCAGTCACCCTGTACATTAAAGACGCCTAATACAGGGAGTCCCGCCTCGATTGCACACAACTTTAGCAGCGTATTCTTGGGTAAAAAGAACTAGCAATAAAGCCAAACGTATGTTCGCAAATGCATCGCAAAAGACTTTGAGGTTTGTTGTCGTTGTATAATTTATCAAGTTTAGAATTTAAGAATTTACGCATTCTCGATGTATCCGTAAAGCATGAACACGTTTGTTTATTTTATTTTATGGTTTTATATGATACGGGATGCGTCTCAGGCAGAGGGATGGAGGGAAAGAAAGTTGCTAGCGCTTAGTCTCGGGGCGGTTCTTGAAGGGTGAATATCTTAGTAAAGTTGCGCTAATTACGCAAACGGGCTCGCGAGTGTTGTAATAAATTGCAATGACATGTGGTGAAGTAGTTGTGCAAGAGTTAAGGCTTGCTGATGATAGATGATACTCTGAGGTAGAGTAAGGTGCCAATCACGTGGTGTCCGCTGATGGCTCGGACAGAGAGTAAGAGATTGGGCATTCTATCATAAGGGTGATCGCTCTGTATTCGCCGATAGATAGTCGGAGAGAGTAGGGGATCACTCCACCTGCATACGGCATTTGACCATATCCGCTGGCTGCAGAGGCGTGAGTAGTAAATGCCGGAGACACAACTAGTTGTATACCTGACCAGGTGATTGCATTGTGCTTTCCAAGAAAGGTCATGACTTGGTGTTGACTGGGCTGTGGCCAGTGTAGCAAACACTGTGGAAGTCAGTGGCACCAATGATTCTGAGAACGTATGCTCGGAAGGCAAGGTATGCTAATATCCACCTGGGGTTCGTCTTTATGCATGCGAAGTACGAAGATGGACATTCGAGGCTACCTTCTCCGTGAATTCGCATCCCAGCAGGGAGCTTCCGCATCTAGAGTCGCCGCTGGAGGGGGCGGGGCCGGGAGAGGGCCCCGGTGAGTAAACAAGTCCTATAGTTTTGAGTAGATGCTCGTAAATGGTTATTTGTAATTTTGCATGACATCCTTATCGAATCGAAAAGCGAAGCCCAGATGTTAAGCGTTTACCCTCAGCTCCGCAGTGGTCGAGAAAGAGAGAAAAAAAGCAGGGAACGAGAGATCTAACCAAAGGGTGAGTGAATGTTTATTGTAACTCGGACCTCTGACATTGTTATTAGTCGAGATTGTTTAACAAAAAAAAGCTCTCCTACAGGTTATTTCGAAAATGATCTATTCTCAGACACATGTTTATTAGAACTTTTTTGCCTGATTTTGTCTGAAGAAGACTCCGGTAACTTTCTGTGCGATCAAAGTGGGACAGCCTATATATTCAACTTGCCTTATCAGTATCCTAAGTAATTACATTTACAGTTTGGTTTACCCAAGCGCTTTGTAATTTATATAACTAATGCATTATTGATTTGAAATGAGCATGTTAATTGTTGAACTTGTTAGATTCTTGAGTAGCGCCAACAACAAAACTCGTGTCTTGAAACGTTTGTTTATTAAACAGGAGGAATACAATAGTGGCGGAAGCCCAAAATAAGAAACCGAAAAAATTTAACGTACAAAACTTCTGTCTAATTTTTTTTTTATCAACAACTTTTTCTTAGTTACGTTATAACTGATAGAGTGCTATGCTTGCGTGTAAGTACCTAAATAATAAATTCAACACTCCCACGTATTGAGTACTTACAAATCGCGAGTACAGACTCCAATCATATTTAACAATTTTATAAGTTTCTCTTTACTTATAGCTTTTTGTGAAAAGATCTACATTGGTCTTCAGATTTTACATACTCAACATGCACCATTCATTTACATATTTCTGGCGAATAAAGTGATATCTAACATCAATGTGTTTAGACCTTTTATGGTATTCCGGATTTTTTGTTAAGTTAATTGCACTTTGATTATCAACAAATAAATTGGTTGGTCCTGCACAAGGATATCCGATATCACTTAACAATTGTCGTAACCATACAATTTCTTTTGATGCTAAACATGCTGCAATATACTCTGATTCAGTAGTGCTGAGAGCGATTACACTTTTGTCTTTGAGATGTCCAAGAAATCGCGCCTTGCGACATCATAAAAACAAAACCTGAAGTGGAACGTCTCGATTCAACATCAGCAGCATAATCTGCATCAGAGTATCCAATTAAATTATTAACGCTATCATGCATTTGATACATAATTCCTCTGTCAATTGTACCACGTAAGTATCTTAAAATTCTTTCACTGCACTCCAGTGTTCAGTGCTGTATGAATCTATAAAACGACTTAAAAATTAGTTGCAAACGCAATGTCAGGACGAGTTAACTGTACAAGAAATAATAAGCACCCAATTGCTTCTCGATAATGAATTTTCTCCTCTGACTCTGTTTTTAGTTTTCTCAAAGAATTAATGGAATGCTGATCAGTAGGAGTACTAACATTTTTCGCGTCCGACATACAAAATTGACTTAGGAGTCGTTTAATATATTCAATTTGATTTATAAATATAAAAATTTTTTATAAATTTTTATAGATTTTAAAACCAACAAAAGAACCTACAGGTCCGTTTTGATTTCAAAATTAAGTTTTAAGTAACAATTACTTCATCAAGCGCATCCCTGGATTTAGTGCAAGTAATAGTCCATCATCTGTACAGTGCTAGAAATATAGGATAAGTTTTCACACAACCTTTGTAAATACAGGGATCAGCTTGGCTGGCTTGGAAACTAAAATTAATTAAAAATGAATTAAATTTACAATTCCATTGCCCTAGCTGCTTGTTTCAGGCCGTAAAGCGACTTCTGTAATTTGCAAACTTTGCCTTCTTCATTCTTGATACCTTCTGGAAGATCCATGTATATTTCTTCATTGAGTTCACCGTACAAGAAAGCAGTCCGAACGTCAAACTGCTCGATCTGAAGATCCTGTTGTGCAGCAACACTCAGGAGTACTCGAACTGATTCGTATCGTACAACTGGTGAGAAAACATCTTCGTAGTCTACCCCTTTCTTCTGTGTAAAACCCTTAGCACAGAGTCTTGCTTTGTAAATTGAGCGGTTTCTTGTTGTTTCACTTTAAAACCCATTTGCAGCCGACCGTGCTTTTACCTTCAGGAAGATTGGTTATCATCCAAGTTTGATTGACGTGATGGGCGTTTAATTCGTCTTCTATGGCATTGATCCATTTAGAACTCTCCGGACCGGTTGTGGCTTCATTATATGTTTTTGGTTCTAAATATTGCACATAATTTGCTGTATAACGGTCAGGTTTCTTGAGTGTCTGTCGATTTCTCAATCTTGGTAGAGTTTCTTCAAGTGACTTGTTCTTCTTCGGTGTTTCGTCTTTCCTATTCTTTTCTTCTTCTGCCATCTCTCTTATTTCATTAATTTTCTGCTCGACTTCTTCTTGAGGTTTGTCAGTCAAAGTAAATGACATCTGTTCATCATTACTTGTAAATGAACATCTACTTGCGCTTGTTTCATTGAAGACAACATCTCTTGAAATCGTTATTTTCTTCGTTCTAGGATCGAATAATCGATAATTTGAAGATTCTCGATCGTATCCGACCATGACTAATTTCTTAGCTTTTTCGTCGAATTTCTTTCTGAATTGTTTTGGAATATGAACGTATGCTTTGATCCAAAAAACTTTTAAATGATCTAACTTCAGTTTATTACCTGTCCATATTTCGTACGGAGTTTTTCTTTCATTTCTCGAAGCAGGTGAGCGGTTCAAAATGTAAGCAGCTGTATTGACTGCTTCTGCCCACAATTCTTTTGAAAGATTCTTTCCGTGTAGCATTGATCTGGCACATTCCACAACAGTCCTGTTGTCACGCTCGGCGCGTCCGTTTTGTTCCGGTGTATAAGGAGCCGTTGTTTCAAACTGAATCCCGTGACTATTGAGAAAACTCTTCATATGCTGATTTACATATTCTTTACCGTTGTCTGCTCTTAAAGTCTTAATTGGACTGAAATTTATTCTTAATTAAATAATATAGTTCTTTAAATTTCTCAAAAACGTCCGATTTGTGTCTGATGAAATATATGTGCCGGAAACCAGAAGCATCGTCCAAGAAATTAACATAATACCTGCAACCTCCAACTGACTGCACCTGACATAGGTCCTCCAACGTCAGAATGTATGACATCACACCTGGCATTGTCTCACGTGGTTGAAGATTCTTGTTGAAAAGGTAATCGATGTTGCTTGCCAAGTTGACAGCCTTCGCAGACAGTGTCATTTCCTCTTGATAATTTGTCAAATTCTAGAACGCCTTGCTTATTCAACTCCTTCATGGAATTAAAAATTCAAATGTCCCAATCGCTCGTGCCATAACTGAACGTTTGTGGCAGCAAAACTTGTCTGATTCGTGGGAATAATCTGAAACATCATTCTATAGAGATTGTTACTCTGAATTATGCCTTGTGCTTTCGGAATGTCATTCTCGTTTATGATGACTCGACTGTCATTAAAAATTACGCGGTAATTTTTCTTCGTGCACGCTCCCACGGAAAACAAATTCTTTGCTAGAGTAGGGACATAAATAACTTCTTCAAGTTTCCCATCATACCAGACTCCGTTTACGAATCTCTTGATATAAATTGTGCTCTTCCCTTTAATCTCGCATACTCGATCATCACCGACAGAAACAAATTCACTATTTTGTTCGATAAAATCATGGAACCATTCTCTTCGAAATGACATGTGCTTCGATGCTCCACTATCCAGATACCAAACATCTTTTTGAATCTCCGGTTCAATAAATCAGTAACAACTGTAAAGCACTTACATTTGCTGATGTTTCATGTTTCATATTCTGTTGTTTCTTCTTTCGACAATTCTTTGCAATGTGTCCCTTTTTGTGACAGTAGAAACACTCAAATGATTTACATGAGATGTTCTTTCTTGAATTTTTCTGTTGTGTTCCAATGTTCACAGTAGACAGCGCACTAGTAACATCTTCTGAGGCTGAGAGTCTGCTTTCTTCCTTGATAAGTCTTGCAATCAAATTTTTCTATAGTTTGTTCTTTCAGTGAAACACTGTCCCAGGCAGTTACGAATGCATTAAATTTTGTTGGTAGACTGCCGAGTATCTTCGCCATTATTGTAACATCAGAAATTGTCTCACCAACATCTTTAAGCTGACGAGCCATATTTTCCACTTTAGCGATGTGTTGAGCGGCTGAATCATTTGCAGTCATTTTATAGTCATGAAACTTTGTCATCAGTAGTAATTTGTTAACTGCACTCTGCTGTTCATGAATTTGTCGTAGTTTTGACCACATTTCTGCCGACGATTCGCATGTCAATAAATACTCTAATTGCGAGGCATCCATTGACGATGACAAGATGAACATTGCTTATGGCGTCTCTCCTTTCCCATTTTGAAATTGCCTCCTCTTCCTCAGGTTTACCTTCTATACCTTGAACGATTCCCAAAATACCGTTCGCTTTGCAGATTGCTTGCATCTGGAACTTCCATGCTTGAAAGTTGCTTCCGTTGAACTTCGTTATATTTTTCACATCAATGGTTTCAGTCATAATTGCAAATAAACATTAGCAATTCTTCGTCACTACTTTAATCGCTTTACACGTACACCTCTTGCTTATAACTGTACACGGTTCTGAAGTTCTATTGCCGAATCTGGGCCCGTAACCTGTTGAACTTGTTAGATTCTTGAGTAGCGCCAACAACAAAACTCGTGTCTTGAAACGTTTGTTTATTAAACAGGAGGAATACAATAGTGGCGGAAGCCCAAAATAAGAAACCGAAAAAATTTAACGTACAAAACTTCTGTCTAATTTTTTTTTTTATCAACAACTTTTTCTTAGTTACGTTATAACTGATAGAGTGCTATGCTTGCGTGTAAGTACCTAAATAATAAATTCAACATTAATCAATTAGTCAACGCCAACAGATGACTAATGAATAAGTAATCAATTACTTAAGCGATTAATTTAGCAAACTATGAAAGAGTTTTCAATGTTCGACCACAATATAATCTGACTGACTTGATTTAATTTTAATCGAATTCATTTTTAAAATAAAAACGATTTTCCTTTCAAGGAAGCAGCAACGAGCGACATTTTCGTCCTGACAAGAACAATAACAGGTTCGAGTTACTCTAATCGGTTAAAATTCAACAAAGGCATCGTGTTCACCTATCTGACAAGGCGACGTCGGGAATGTTAATGTTAAACACGTGAATAGAAACCGATGGATCGATGCATCGCATCGGAGAGAATGGAATCGAAGTTCAGGGACCTAAAATGCACGCTTGATATTCAGGTCTCACCCCAAAAGGATCAAGGAATTTTTTTACGCACGCACACCTGACCGAAATAACTTCTTGCACCACCCTCCTGCTTTTCAAAAGATGGATGCGACTTGATTATTCCGCAGTAGGTATTTTTAGTCACGATGTGTTTGCCTAAGTTGTTATTATAATTTGGTTCGTTTGCTTTTGGTTGGTGACGAGAGGGAATTCAAATTTGCGACGTGTAATTTATTTGTGTGTGTGTATAGAACGAAATTTGAATTCGCCTGTGTTGTGTATCAAGGATCAAGGACGTAATAAATTAACTCGCTCGCCAAAAATTGATTTGCATGCGCATTGAAGTAGGCGATAGTTTAGTTTAGAAGACAGGAGAACAAAAAAAAATAGGTGAAACTGAACGAATTTCTTCAGCGTCCTTTGGACAGCTATTTCGGCTCGAGTTGGGGCCTCATCAGTATTAGAAAATTCCCAGGATCTTCTAGCTAGGACTTTTTAAATTATCCTATATTTAAAATTATACTGTTCAACTCCCAACTGGAATAATAATTTTTCTACTTATACAAAGCTACCGAATCTTTTTTCTTATTAACCTTCTTTTGGGAGCTGTCTGGTGGCTGAGCAGTTAGCATAGCCGGTTTTATAAAGTCGCGCGGCAGCGTAGGTTCGAATCCTACCTTAGCCATGGACGTTTGTGCTGTCTAAATTGACTTACAATTAGATCCAGTTAAAATAACTTCGTGTCTGCCTGGAATGACTAATGGCCGAAAAGGGAATAATGCAGCATTGCTGCGCATAGCAAACGAAAAACCTTCTTTTGACACATTGTTGCCATCACGTCACCAGTGATTCACTTGTTTAATAAAATTGTTGAATGTCAAACAATGACGTCTCAAGTTCTGTTGCACAACGCAGGGCACAAAGAATAATCATCAAGTTTTTAGTTGGGGAAGGGGTAAAACCACCAGCGATTTTGGTGAGACTTCTTGCACAGTTCCAGAAAACATGTTTATCCAAGATTCAAGTTTACAATGACATCTTAATTAATTAGTATGACATCTTTGCTACTTGATTTGTCGAAATGGTTTTTAAACGGCGTATACCCATACGATGTTAATTTCTTACACATTTCATTTACATGATCTGTCCAGTTCAAATTATTATCGATTAATAAACCAAGAAACTTTAGAGTGTTGTAACGCGCCCGTTTAAAACCCTTGTTTGTTTACTTTTACTTACAAGTAAATAAGCAATATAAATGTACAAATAAACACAACTTAAATTTATTGCCGAGGAAATAACTCGCCCGATCGTATACCTCGGAGGGATTCCGAAAGGTCACACAGCTGCTTAGTACTACTATCTGTTCTACGAATCCTGTGCCTACTACCTGACTACCGGCTACTGGCGGCCGCCCTAAAGGTTATGCTAGTGACCTAGAATCTGTTTACAGTTGAACGACCCTTCGGAATAAAAGGAATGATAATACTTAATGACGGCTAATGATCGCTATTAATCTGGATCTGCGTCGTGATAACCCGTTCTTCTTGGTGGCTTGGTAAGAACTCTTGAAGGAACAAGGCGCTAATTACGTTAAATAAAATACGATATTAGATTTAATTAGTTATTTATTGCAAAAAAAAGGTAAAAACTCCTTGTACCTGCCACTGCGGGCCTGGTATAATGAGCGAAAAAACCTTGCGTTGAAATCAAATACAAAGAAACAAAAATTACGATTCTCAGAAAGTACAGTATAATCCGCTTAATAGATTTCACTTTCGAATATCGGCGCGGTCTACTTTCTTTCGATTCACACCGTTGGTGGTTTAACGTCTACGCAGATATTTGTTGGAGAGCTCTGCTCCTTAATTAGATTAACAATTAATTGAATTTCAACTTAGCTCGAGTCTTGGTACTAGAGTTCGTCATTTCAAATCGTACTCTAAGGCTTGTTCTGTTTAATAAACCAACGCACATTGTGACACAATGCTCCTACAGTGTACTTAATTAATGGAGTTAATTAATGAATTAATCAGATGTTCTGGAGAAGTATGTGATACAAAATGCCGCCCTCGGCGATCAATTTGCAGGACAATCAACAGCAATCACCACTTTTTCAGGGACTCCTTTTTAGAGGTGATGGAATAACCCTAACACTGGCTAAACTAATTAATTAAGGTCGAATGGGTAGGGTCCCTCCCAGCTACTTCCAATCGCCTTGAGAGAGTGGCTCTTTGGCTCCTTTTTTCTTCGTCGTTTTTTCGTCGGCTAAACTATCTAACTAAATTATTGCGCAAGAACCCAGATTGACTGTTTTTTGACACTACACTATGGGTATTTATGGCCATTTCAGTCTCTCGGCAAATCGCTTCTAATTAATCTGCAAATCTTTCGGCAAAGACAGCAATTCGGTTCACACTACTGGGGTTGGAAAACTTTGTTAAGAAATGGCTATGAATATGTAGTTCAAATTGGTCGGCCTCGTAATTTCACGAAATTCGTAACGACAATTAATTGGTTTTGATTTCTTTGTTTATATTGTGCTGGCGCACTTGGTTTCAGCGGCAGATATAATTGCCTCACACCAGTGATTTAGATCGGCGACTTCCCTGTACAAATCGAAAACAACCGTTAGCGTGTTTCCAACTTGCCGGAGAATATTCCCAAGGTTAGAGCTATTTCTAAGAGTACACTGTATTGAATTCCCAGATAGATTTGACCAATGACCAACAAATTTTTATAAGGTGAATGTCACTAGTGAGTTTTAATACTCGCTTCAATGTAAATAATAGTACATTATATTATAAGTGAGAGAAATGCAAAATTATACATGAGTGAGAATTTTGGCTCACGAGTGAGACATTTCTCACGAGTGTATAATAGCATTTCGCTCACGTGTGATATACGACGTTTTGTCCAACAGTTGCATTTTTTAACAACAAAGAATCTTGAAAAGATATTTTTGAAGTGACATTACTTAAAACGTCAAGCAATCATGGTCGGTCGTCATGGATAATTGTTGATTTTGCACTGTGAGTGCTAGTGATTAAAATTTGATTTTAATCACTCAAAACTAACGTATAAAACACCCAAAAACATGCAACTGTTGGACAAAAATAGTTTGATTAAAGTTATCTAATTGCAATGGTAAAATGAACTTTACTGACTCTTTAGTCACTAATTAATGCAAATCAAATTATCCCTACGCAATTGTTACCACCAAAGGTGCGATGAAGAAATACAAATAAATGTCAATTACCTAAAACCTTCTCACTCTGATTTAAACACTCGCGTTGCGACACTCACGTGCTTGGTTTTTCTAATTGCCCTTTCTTAACACACTGTATTTTAACCGTACCGAAATAAATGATTTATCTAGAAACATGAGTAAATGACTACAAGCGCTAAAGAAAACCGCTAAGTCAGACCTTAAAATATTCGACCGCTCGTTTAAGAGATTCGAACGTTTCTGTCCGTTTTTCGCGTCCCGTTCTTTCCAAGTAAAAATTATTAAACCCCCCCCCTGGACTTATTAAGATCAATTTTGAAATCGATCATGAGCCATAATTAACTATTATCATTCCTTTCATTCCGAAGGGTCGTTCAACCGAACAGAATCTAGGTCAGTAGAATAACCTTTAGGCGGCCGCCAGTAGCAGTAGCAGGTAGGGTATCCGTAGGACAGATAGTATTACTAACCAGCTGGGTGGCCTTTCGGAACTCTCTCGGGGTATACGGTTGGCAAGTTATTTAAATTGGCAATAAATTTAAGTTGTGTTTGTTTGGGGAGTTTTATTAGGTGTTGACTTGTAAGCAAAAGTAAACAAACAAGGGTTTTAAACGGGCGCGTTACAAACTGTTCCAAGTTTCAAATTTTCATTTTTATTGCGTTTACGTTACGGTACTGATTCTTATAGTTCAAGACAATCTAATTTTATAAATTAATTTTTTTTAAACACAAGGCGCAAATAATACCTATTAATTTCAGATCCTGGATTAACACCACTATAGTGGAAAGGTGGCAAAAGTATGTCGCGAAAGAAGGGACTAACTCGATTAATAAGAGTTAAGTTTGTAACGTTATTGTTTTGTTTCTCTTATGTCTAGCTAAGCCAAATCCTTAAGTTTCGCTTAACTTTAAGCGTCACTTAGATTGTGAGTCACACAGTGTTGTATAACTTTAAATGTCACATTATAAACGCAAACTCACTTTAAGTGTTTGGTCGAACTGGTCATTAATAAAATAGAAATTTCGTAATAGTTGAATAATTGCATCGATAAAATACTCGTTACAACCGAATGTTCCACTTGTCGACGTGCTTTGAAAACGCCCCGGAGGTATTTACGCAATCATCTGAAATACCTTTGCCTATTCGACTCATCACGATCATCCTGCTGTGCCTGAGGCTATTCCGCGTGGGCGTGTGCCTTCCTGCGATGTTGCTTCCCACAATATTCTGAGGCACGGTGGTACTCAAGCAGACCACCTGAGTGGGGCTCTGCTCGTGCTTGAACGTGATCTCTTTGGCGTTGCGATGGGAAGAGTTGTTCTGGAGCGACTTCGACTTGGCCTTCTCGAGCGTGCCTCCGTTGGTCTCCCGGAAGTTGTCGTAGAAACTCACCGGCCGACTTCCGGTTTTGTTTTCCGCGCTCGAGGAACGCGGTAGAGTGAGGCTTTTGTTACCGTCCATGACGAGGAGGAAGGCGGCAAGGCTGAAAGTCGTTTTTAATTGCCTGATAGACGCATGGGTTTTAAACACAATGGGTGATTGTATCGCATTTTATGAATAGGTCGTGAGTAACGAACATTTCTCATCTTGGGAATTTACATGTTATTATTAATTATATTATGACAATTTCATTATTAATCCTGTTAGCATTTAATCTGAGATTAAAACTTTTATGAAATTAAAATCGCATAATGTGAATGCAATCGCAATTCACTGGTATGCAAACGCGTGGAGAGGGGTGTTTGTTATAACTTATAACTCACAGCTTGAGTTTAATATTCGCATGCTCTTGTAAATGAACTCTGAAGCAAATTTAACACAGTGCTGAAACTCAAATATTTAAATATTTAGCGTTAAAATAATTCGGGTAACATAAACTGAAAAGTTTGAAACATTAAACAATGATTGTATATAATTAGATTCGGCTTCGCAAGGTGGAAACGAATCAGATTTCGATTTCATGACCGCAAATAGAAAATCACTTGCCTTGCGGTTTTGAGAGATATGATGAAATGCACTTCAATTTAGAAACTTTCTAAACCGCACCTTTGGAGTTGTTGTCGTTGCATCAGAAAACTTTGAGCTTTATTTAAAGACAATGCAATGTTCAGTGGCGGGTCTGTCAGTGGCCCCCTTAAACATTAGGCAATTTTAAAAAAATAATAGCCCTGTACAAGACTCGATTCAATTCCTATAACAATAAAAAAATAAGAAACTGTTTGGGTTGCAGACGCCGTTTGCGTTTTATTTTTTCATAACATAATTCTTGATTCGATTTAAATTTTGCTATACTTTCCCCCATAATTTAAATTATCCAAAAAGCCATCTTAGACTATCGTCTTCCTTGATGTGTATAATAAATATTAGGAACAAGAAATTTTGGAGCTGCTGATTTGGTTTGGAGATAGAACATGTTCTATTTTTCAGACAGTTTTTGCTTCATTTAAATTTTTGATACAATTTACTCTAAATACTGTAGTGTAAAACGGCCTTTACAGTTGTGGGTAGACCCCCCCACCCCAATCAATACTTTTAAGCCTAGCCCGGCTACTAAACAACTTTTTTTTTTACCAAATGATATAAGGAAAAGTATGTGGCAAACCGAATAATGAATAATGAGCGCGAGCTGATTTGAAAAACAAAATGCATTGCGGTGAAAATAGCGACGCAATTAAAATCAAGGCCAAGGTTAACGACAAATTAAAAAAAAAATAACTGTTGTTGCTACCTGTTAAATGTTATGTTTTATTACGCGCAAAAACGGAATGATTTCGTCCTGCCGTTGCGCCTAATTCTAGGCTAATTAGGTTTAAATAGCGATGTGACTAATAAAATATTTTAAATTGTATTGTAATGGGTTATTCACGTGCATGACATTAAGAGAAAATGACGAAGCTCAAAGTGAATCACTGTTTTCTTGCTTGCAGGGTCCCGAAAGGCGAGTTGTAAGAAAGTTGGTAGTTTCTGCGGGTTTTGGGCAACGTTCAAGAGATGCCTTTGAGGAACTTTTGCCTCTTGAACGTTGACCGAAGGTAGAATCTTCGAAACTGCACATGACATTAAGCGCAAAGTTTTTTCTTCTTAAAAAAGTTTCCCAAAAGATAAGGCTTTGGTCCTAAGTAAATTATCGGCGACGCTGTTTTTCGTGCATCAAACAAAAGTAAATTGACGTTGGTAGTTTTTCAAGAATTTTAGCCAATGTCGAAGAAGTAAATACTTTTGGAGGTTGAAGACGTTGATTAAAGGCATTGATTAAAGTGAATCATCGACTTTTGTTTGTAAAGCCCCAAAAGATGAACTTTTGGTCGTAAAGAAGTTTCTGGCAAAGACAGATTAACATCCGTAGTTTTCTGGCGGTTTTGGCCAACATTCAAGAGATGAGTGAATTGAGAAACAGCGTCTCTTGAATGTTGGCAAATTAACCACTGTCTTCGAAACTGATTAGTCGAGGATTTGAACATTGTGCTTTCTTCCTTTAGAAAGTTCAAAAATTTCATCCATCCGTCAGAGAGATGCCACACCACTAGAGAGAAATAATTATATTAAACATTTTGCTATAGAAAAGCACAGGAGGGTAATGGAAAAAGTATAAAAATGAAGGGGTTGGTCAATTTGAGAGAGATAGAAGCTTCTTCTCCTTCTTCTTATCACTGTTAAGGTTAATACGAGTACGTAAGGATAGAAAAGATTTGCGGGTTGGCCACTACACTCAAAAAAGAAGGTAGTGAGTGTTTCCTTCCTCCCAAGACCAGAAGAAGGGCAAATAGCAAACTTCCAAGTTGACCAGAAACTCTTTTATTTCCGCCTTTTCTTTTTGCCTAAAAATGCAATCTTGGTTCTGCACGCTCCAGTGCATTTGGGCAATTCAATCGATTTACTAAGCGTAATGGAAATGAAGATGAAGGGGTTAGTTAAAATAAGAATGACAGAAGCTTCTTCTCCTTCTTCTCATCATTGATAAGGTTAATACGAGGATGTGGGTTGGCCAAAAAAAAAGGTAGCAGAAGTTTTCTTCCTCCCAAGACCAAATCTTCCGAGCTGACCAAAAGCCCTCTTATTTCCGCTTTTTGGAATTTCACTTTGTCTCGCTTCTGCGTACTAGATTTTCATGCTGCAGTGCTTTTGGCCAACCCAATCGATTTACTAAATGTAGGTACAAGCGAACGCTTTGAAACGTTTTCATCCCTGCAGTCAATCTAAGGCGATCGATATAGTAGAAGTTAGCAAGATCTCCAAGACTAGAAAAACTCGTATGACTCGTTTGAAGTCCAAGGCCATATATGTCGATTGTTTTCTTCGATATCCAGGATATTGTGATTGTTGCGTCCTCAGCGGTCAGATGGTAAATCAGCAGAACACACAGTGAAGTGTTGTTGAAACTATGCGAACACGTGCGGAAGAAGCGACCAGAATTATTAAAAAACAGGTGGATTTTGCACTAACTCATAACGATTTTTCTGTGAAGCACATCATTTTGCTTCCTATTCAACCTTCGAATACTATCTGGTTGGTGCTCAAAGGAAACCATTTTTGTCAAAAGAGAAGATATGAAAACAAAGAGGAGGCCTTTCAGAAAATGATGTTTCGAATTACTTTGAACATTGGCAGCCATCGTTTGGAGGTAGCTATTACCAACTTCGAAGCAAACCAATTTGAAGGAATTTAAACTCTTACTGGACACAGTTCTGGCCATCCTTTTTTTTTGGTGCAGCGTTAATCTCTGTTTATTACAACGACTCTCCGCTTTTCTTCATAGTTTCCCCCTCGTATTGTTTCGGTTTTCCTCTTCTCCTTCTCTTTTGTGTTGCAATATTATTTTGTAATGCAAACTCCCATATACTTTTTTTAACTGGAAACGAACTATTCATTCCCTTCGCCACCTTTATTGTCTTTGTTCAATAAACTGCTTTGCTTCAATACTGTCGTTTATGAACTTATCTTTTCTGGCAACTCCTTTAATCCTTTTTAAATATTCCAATTGCTCTGTTGTTACTGAGAAAGCACCACGTATATGAATATTGGCTTATAGTATTCAGAGTGGAAACCAATTTGTATAACTTTGGGATTGATGATTTTTAATGGAAAGCCAAGAAAAGTTAATGAAAAAGACTACCACATTTTTACGTTACTACTCCAGAAGATTAACGTAAAATCAATTTAAAACGAAATAGAAGAGACTTGACCATTACGTTAAGCAAAATGCTATATTGATTTCCGATCTGCATCGTTTCATCCTCATCCCGAGAAGATTTTTTCTTTTACCAGTTTCTTCCCTTCTTCTTTCATGTGCATGTCGTGCTTCTCTTTTGTAATTATCACTACCACATTATGTCATTCTTCGTCAGTATGTCATTTTAAAGTTTTCTTGAAGGTCTTTCTTGCTTACAATTACATTCAGGAATGTGCTGGTTTTCCATTCATCTTTATTCCACGTCTTTCCTTTATCTTCGTCCCGAAGGGAAGCTGGAAGAAGTTAACATTCGAATCAGATTCAAATGATTTTGATTAAACGCAAAGACGAAGTAAAAGAATCCAAGCAATCTTATAACTGTTAGGGTTTTATTGGGCTTAAAAAGAGTTCCATCCATTTGAATGGCCATTAACACTGCAAGTGGTTTTTCTAAAAAATAAAACCTGGTCCAAGTAGAAGTAAGTCAAAAGTCTCTTCGAAAATTTATCTAGAATCTAGACAAAGGTCCTTCTTGTATTTCTTCGTTTCGTACTTCCCTTGCAATGCAATGAATTGGGACTTCCGTGTTCATTATTCGACGAAACCTCTCGATTAATAATAACAAAAAAAACCTGTTGAGCTGTTGCATGGGAGAGCGTAATCATGCGAAACGAATTGCACTTCGCACGCTAAACAATCGGTTATTATCTGCAGGTCTACTCATACCATCCTCTGTCATGCTTGTTTGTAAACGTAAATCAATAACGCTTTTATCCCATGCACGTCTCGTTCTCGTTCTCGGTCTCGTTCTCGGCCTCATTCTCGTTCTCATTCTCATTCTCGCTGCCATTAATCTGTCCTCAACATCTCCATTCATTAAGGAGGCACTTCATTTCCGTGTCATTTATCCCGAGAGTACCTGTGCAGGAAGTCGTTATTGTCCTCCGTCCCTCGAAGAAGTCGCTCGAGCACGCGGTCGTAACCGTAAACGGTTTTCGATGCTGACGAAAATAAACACGAAGGCGCCTCATGTAATTTCACCCACGCGCATCCATTCGTCCACGATTTCGGAGATGCAATGCAGCAGGAAGAAAGCTAGATAAATGGCTCTGTGTTGGGCGTATTTTTAACGTGAGGATCAACGAGCCCCAAGGTGACCTCCACCGACTCAATTTAAATTCATCCGGAAGGTTTTGATGTTTAAAAATAACAAAGAATTTTGAAACTCCAACAGTTTCCAAAAATTGGAGCTGTGAGCTTCCTCTGCATTTAAATTAGGTGGATAATCCTTTCTGGAAAGGAAACTGGGACAGTTTCAGCAGGCTTTTCAGGCTTTCTTGTTGAAATGAAGTGCTTTGCCACTTAAAAAACGCCCTCTGTACTTATCTGTTATATATGTTGTAACGACACGGCCCGAAGGCATTTAACAGATGTAACAACACACACGGGTGGGCGCTGCGTGGGTAGTCGATGGTATTTTATCGGCACTGCCCAGGTAATAATGGGTGACGGAAATTTCCTTTTTAGTTCGCGATCGAAGCCTTGCGGGCCTCCAGGACCCGCCTGTTGACTTGGCTCTGTATAATGTTATTATCCTTGACTCACTCTAATACCTGAAAATTTAATTAGCTCCGAGCTAAAACGAACGACTTCTTTTTGAAGTCGTTGGAATTTTTTTATTCGAGCTCATATCTAATTTCCTTTACTTCAAATCATCCCACTTCGATTGAGTTAAGCTTTCACATAACTATAACTTTGTACTTTGCATGGGTGCAAGGGAAAAAGAGTTGGAAATAGAATTCGAGAAGAGTGACAAAAAGGAAAACAAAAATAATTCAATCGTCAATGAAACCGATGCTTCCAACATTAAATGAGGAATAAAAAGAATATGAAGAGCCTGGAGAACGCCGACTTTCATTTTACGAACCAAAGATGGCATCCCATCTACCCTGACATGAAGAAATGTATAATATAAAAATTATGTTTTGCGATAGATGAATTCATTGAAGTTTATTAAAGAGGAAAAAAACGTGGGTCATGAACCACAAAGAAGCTGAAAAATTAATTATAAGTAGACATTTCGCAGCGTTGCATTGGTCCTCGTATTGCGTAACTATGGAAACGCTCCGAAATGTCCGGGTCTAGTTATAAGGGAACGAAAAAGAAAGTGCGAAAGATGAGCACAAGAAAATAACTTGGAGGCAAGTAGGCAACTGTATGGGGAAAATACAAATATCCAGTTTATAGGAAACCAATGGCTAAGGCAGCTGATACAAATAAAAAGAAAATAAGAAGAGCCAGTTAGTAAAGAATATCCTGATATTAAAGCCTTCAGTAAACAAAAGAAAGACCAAGAGGTTGGAGAAAGAAGAGACGTAGTTTACGACTAGAGTGGCTGGGATATCAAGAAAAAAATAAAAGAAAAAAAACCGAATTAGTAAAACCGGCAATATATGAATTACTAGCTAACACACCTTTCCGATAAGCTTTGAAGCTTGGGGGGCTAGTGGGGGCTAGTATGGGTGTTAAGAAAAAAAATCAAAGTCTTCAGTAAACAAAAGAAAGACCAAGAGCTTGGAGGTTGGAGGATGGAGAGTCGCAGTTTACGACTAAAGTGGCTGGGACAAATAAAAAGAAGAGAAGAGGTATGGGTGTTAAGAAAAACAAAATCAAAGTCTTCAGTAAACAAAAGAAAGACCAAGAGCTTGGAGGTTGGAGGAAGGAGAGTCGCAGTTTACGACTAAAGTGGCTGGGACAAATAAAAAGAAGAGAAGAAGTATGGGTGTTAAGAAAAACAAAGTCTTTAGTAAACAAAAGAAAGACCAAAAGCTTGGAGGTTGGAGGAAGAAGAGTCGCAGTTTACGACTAAAGTGACTGGAACAAATAAAAAGAAGAGAAGAAGAACACACCTCCCCGATAAGCTTTGGTGCCTGTGGCTAGTATGGGTGTTAAGAAAACCAAAATCAAAGCTTTCAGTAAAGAAAAGAAAGACCAAGAGCTTGCTGGTTGGAGGAAGGAGAGTCGTAGTTTACTACTAAAGTGACTGGGATAAATAAACAGATGAGAAGAAAAAGACATCTCTCCGACAAGCTTTGAAGCTTAGGGCTAACATGGGTGTTAAGAAAAAAATCAAAGCGGAAACCCAGTTCTGCAAGAAATCGTTTCAGATAAATGACGCTGTCTGAAAGAACCAAGTATTCGGCTACCATCGTCGATAAGGCGACGGTTTGTTGCTTCTTGGAATCCCTTCTACGTCCCCAATCTTTATCTACATACCCTTTGATATGTTCCGGTTTCGATTCGTAAGTTAATTCCATGTCAATGGAACCTTTCAAATAACGCCTAATATAACGAACATTTTAAGTAGCGACATCTTTCGATCGCTTTTTGACCTGACATTGCAGTAGGATTGACAAATTGAAGCCAGTTCGCTACATAATAAGTCATCCCATGCAAGGCGGCCATGCTTGCTGTCAAAGCATATGAGAATTTTAAAAAAAATTTGTGCAAATCGGTTTTGATTACAGCGGATTCCTCGAGCAGGCTTTGTACAAAAAGCGATCGAAAGATGTCGCTACTTAAAATGTTCATCGCAATGGCGAATAACCTAGGACAGATCGGTTTGGTTTGCAGTGGAGTTCTCGAGCTGCTGACGAAGGCCCAACTAGGCCTGAAACAGCTGTTCAGAGCCTGCTCGAGGAATCCGCTGTAATCAGAACCGATTTGCACAAATTTTTTTAAAATTCTCATATGCTTTGACAGCAAGCATGACCGCCTTGCATGGAATGACTTATTATGTAGCGAACTGGCTTCAATTTGTCAATCCTACTGCAATGTCAGGTCAAAAAGCGAACGAAAGATGTCGCTACTTAAAATGTTCATTACTTTCACATCGCAATGGCGAATAACCTAGGACAGATCGGTTTGGTTTGCAGTGGAGTTCTCGAGCTGCTGACGAAGGCCCAACTAGGCCTGAAACAGCTGTACAGAGCCTGCTCGAGGAATCCGCTGTAATTAAAACCGATTTGCACAGAATTGTTTGCATAATATAACGTATAATCCACATTCTAATAATATCCTAGGGTGGCCGGGATAAATAAAAAGAAGAGAAGAAGAGTCAGTTAGTGAAGAACATCCTGAAATTAAAGCCTTCAGTAAACAAAAGAAAGACCGGGAAGTTGGAAAAAGTAAAGTCATACTTTACGACTAAGGTGGTTGAGACAACAAGAAAAAAAAATAAAGGAAAAAGACCGAATTAGTGAAGAGTATCGTCAAATCGCTTTACAGGGTGTTAGTATATTTAATGAATTTAATTAATAACATCTGCACATCTCAAAAATAGATATATATTTGACTTCTTTTTATTTTGTGAAACAAAATTCAGATTGTATACCAAAGTCAGAAAAATTATGCATAAAGCACAAAAAAAAGGACGAACTATAAAAGATATAGCAAGTATTTTGATAAAATGAAATGAGGACGTGCATGCATTTACATGAAAGTTATGCAAATGATTATTTCGCCAAACAACAGTTACCTAAGCGAAGCACTTATGCAAAACATGAACAGTACAACTTAATATTAAGCACAAGTACGCGGTCGCTATTATCATTCAACTAATTTACATAATATTCTACTGTCCAAATCCGTATGCAAAACAGCAACGTTCTAACAACTCCGTCGTTTAATGACCTTAACCCCGAGCTGGTGTTTACAAATTTAAATTTAGGTCCGCCGAGCTTGGCACCTCTTCAGGCCTGCACTTACGTAATAAATATTTATTTACAAATAGCCGGAGTGGTAATGAACCGGATTCAGCGAGCGACGTGAATTGAAAAGCGATCCGGCTCTGGCAAAAAAAAATCAGCTATTGCGTAAGAATGCGGGGTTCGCCGGACACATCAATGAAAACGACGAGCCTTTCCTTATTTACTACTGTTAATCGCGTTTTACGAATCGAGGCACAATCACAAAGAACGATTTACCGCTGCACAGCAATTAACAGTAATTTATCCAGTGTTTGAATCAGAATAAAAGGCCTTGGTAAAACGTGCACTTTTTTTTCAGGTGATCAACAGACTGTGTATCCTGAACGTCATTGAATCGTCAGAGTTATGCATAGGTATACTATATACAACTACACAAAAAAGTTTGTTGCTAATCGGTTTTGTGTTCGCAGGATGTCGCGATTTAAACTTTTCATTACACAAACAAGGTTTTTTGAAGATAAACACACACCCAAAATACCATGAGATCAAACAAATTTAAAATAGGAGTAGGCCATTTTTGCTATAGAGTTGGTAACACATTTGACAATATTGAAGCGTACGCGGAAATCAAAACAAAATCGATTGTCGCATGTTTAATTTCAAATAACAAACACGTGGTCGGATTCTCGAGATTTTGCCAGCGGTAGATTTGGGTTCGGAGGCGCCGCGTCGTCCCGGCTCAAGTGACTATAGACCACGCAACCATCCGCCATAAACAAATCACCGTAACTTGTAGCTTGGTGCTTTACTAAATTTTAGGACATGTCAGATATAGGAAGAGATTCTGTCTCCAAACTGGCGCCTTTCAAATGCACTATAGCTGCACAGACATCATAAAGCAAATCTACTTGACGTTTTAGATTGTTTTGCTTATATTTTGTATACATTTTGTCGCGTTAAAATTGCAGATAATGTTCCATGTGGGTAAAGATATCAAATTACATTGCAAGTTGGAGCATTCGCTTTAGTCTGGTTTCTTTCAAGCAGGCAGCAGATACTTTAAAAATGTCAGCTTGGGCACTTGTAAATTTAAGTTATGGTTACTTCATTTGCGACAGACAACAGCGAGTGTTCCTGATAAGCTAATGGGGTGTCTCTTGATACATGCGAGCATCTGGAATAGGCGTAGTTTGAGATTCGAAGCAAGGGATGGTCATTGGTCGAAGTGAGTTCAAAATTGATCGTAATGAGTCCGGGGGTGTGTTTTAATAATTTTTTACTTGGAAGGGACGGGACGCGGAAAACGGGCAGAAACGTTCGAATCTCTTGGACGAGCAGTCGAATATTTTTAAATTCGGAGCTTAGCGGTTTCCTTTAGCGCTTGCAGTCATTTACTCATTTTTCTAGATAAATCATTTATTTCGGTACGGCTAAATACAGTGTGTTAAGAAAGGGCAATTAAAAAAACCAAACACGTAAGCGTCGCGACGCGAGTGTTTAATCAGAGTGAGAGGTGCGCGGGTGTTGCACGGATTACACGGTTTTAGGTAATTGACATTTATTTGTATTTCTTCATCGCACCTTTGGTGGTAACAATTGCGTAGGGATAATTTGATTGGCATTAATTAGTGACTAAAGAGTCAGAAAAACAATTTTTATTTACATCCTAGTGAGTATTAAAACCCGATCTTAGAAAAATTTGTTGGTCAGTGTTTCTTTAATTATTAGGCCAATTCTGTAATTTAATCAACCAACAGCAATTAACTATTCCCCACATCTACCTGGGAATTCAATACAGTGTACTCTTAGAAATAATTCTACCCTTGGGGATTGTCTCCAGCAAGTTGGAAACACGCTAACGGTTGTTTTCGATTTGTACAGGGAGGTCGCCGATCTAAATCACTGGTGTGAGGCAATTATATCTGCTGCTGAAACCAAGTGCACCAGCACAATATAAACGAATTTCGTGAAACTACGAGGCCAAACAATTTGAACTACCTATTCAGTGCCAGATTACCCTATACGCAAAATACGCATGTGCGTATAGCGGCAAATTTCTGGAGGCGGCAAAATCAGACATTAATTTGACAAAATCATATTTACGGTCTACCATCAGGAGAAGATAGGCTATATTCATTAGCAGTTTTAGAGATAGAAAGTGACTTAACAGTGAATATTGACTTTGGTCCTATACTTAATGAATTTACATCCAAAAAATCACGGCGGAGACAATTTTGACAAGGTAAATTAGTCTTTTCATTTCGGGGCGGCAATTTTAGCGATAGCGTAAGGCGGCAAATTCCTTAATCCGGCACTGTACCTATTCATAGCCATTTTCTTAACAAAGTTTCTGACCCTGTATGTGTGTGAACCGAATTGTGGTCTTTGCCGAAAGATTTGCAGGTTAATTAGAAGCGATTTGCCGAGAGACTGAAATGGCCATAATCACCCATAGTGTAGTGTCGAAAAACAGTCAAATCTGGGTTCTTGCTCAATAATTTAGTCAGATAGGTTAGCCGACGAAAAAAAGACGAAAAGAGAGATTTGAAAAAAGGTGCCACAGAGCCACTCTCTCAAGGCGATTGGAAGTAGCTGGGAAGTCCCCTACCCATCGACCTTAATTAATTAGTTTAGCCAGTGTTAGGGTTATCCCACCACCTCCAAAAGGAGTCCCTGAAAAACTGGTGATTGCTGTTCATTGTCCTGCAAATTGATCGCCGAGGGCGGCATTTTGTTTCACATACTTCCCCAGAACATCTGATAAATTCATTAATTAACTCCATTAATTAAGTACACTGTAGGCCCACTGTGTCACACTGTGCGTTGGTTTATTAAACAGAACAAGTCTTAGAGTACGATCTGAAGTGACGAACACTAGTACCAAGACTCGAGCTAAGTTGGAATTCAATTAATTGTTAATCTAATTAAGGAGCAGAGCTCTCCAACAAATATCTGTGTAGACGTTAAACCACCAACGGTGTGAATCGAAAGAAAGTAGATCGCGCCGATATTCGAAAGTGAAATCTGTTAAGCGGGTTATACTGTATTTTCTGAGAATCGTAATTTCTGTTTCTTTGTATTTTCATTATACCAGGCCCCGCAGTGGCTGGTACAAGGAGTTTTTACCTTTTTTTTACAATAAATGATTAATTAAATTAATGATGAAATTAATTAAATCTAATTCCGTGTTGTTATTTAACGTAATCAGCTCCTTGTTCTTTCAAGAGTTAGTTTACCGTATGCACCAAGAAAAACGGGTTATCACGACGTAGATTCCTGTTAGCAGGGATCACGAGCCGTAATTGAAAGTATCATTATTTATAGCGGATTCTCCGAAGGGTCGGTCAACTGTAGACAGAATATAGGCCAGTGAAAATTAACCTTTTAGCTTTAGCGCCGACGGTAAGTCTTTAGGCACTTAGCAGGTAGTTGACCGTCCGGAAAGGACGCCTAGGAATGCATGCATTTGTCGAAGAAAAGTCTGGATGACCATTCTTGGAATTCGTCGAGAATAAGCTCTCGGTACAGCTGTTTAAATTGGCAATAAATTTAAGTAGTGTTTGTTTGAGCAGTTTTATTATGTGTTTATTTGTAAGTAAAAGTGAACAAACAAGCGTTTTAAACGGGCGTCTTACTATATCCCATGTATTCGAGGTTAGATTTGCGTTTTGCAAATGTTTTGGGCTCATTGTTCACATCACTTTGGTACTTATGTTCAGCATTTTGTTTTTCCCAACATTTTTCAAATAACTTTCGTTGCTAAATATTTAAGACAAACATTACTCCAACTATAAATTCTTTTGATCTCATGGTATATCTTCGCAGGTGAGATTGGAATGTTATCAATCGAGAAAAACAGTCTCTTTTTTTATTAGGAAGTTAGTGAATGGTTTATGTGGCCTTAATGGTTTCGTATAACCTGAAATGTGATGATGATGATGATGAAATCTAAAGTCAAGGAAACCTTTTAAATAATATTTACTTAATTAAGTGGGTGGCCCTGTCGGGTTTACAACTTTTTTCTTATCAGATGTCAAACAAATTCAGGAATACGGACATTGTCCCGTATTCTGATCTTATGATTAAAGTCGTGATTAAAATAAACAAGAAACGATACAGCTTTATGTCAATTTAATGTGTAAGAGAGTGACGGACGATCGTTGCCATGGGAAATACACACGCTATTAAATTAATCAAAGGATGAGAATACGGGCCAACGTAGATATGTAAAGACAGAAGGGTGAAGAATGTTCAGAAGTAGTGAAGGAAGCAATTATGAATTTTTTGAAAGTAATGAACAAGGAGAAACAAGAATTGAGACAGGTATAATACAGGGTGTTTCGGATAAACTTATTCAACTCTCATAACCAAGTCTATGATTTTCTGTCGCGACATACATTTTAAAAGATCAAAGAATAAGGGCAAGGAAGGCATATAAAGAGGATTAGCAGCAAGGGAAGGGCGAAGGAACTTGAAAAGTATTAAAGAAAAGAAATACGAAATTTCTTTAAGTAAACGAAACAGGAAAATGAAGTTACGGGCAGGGTACTTCGAGAAAAGGGGGCCAGCGAGATATAAACGTATCTTGCCCCCGAAAACAAGTATAACGTAAAAGCCGGGACATTATTATTTTTAAAAGCGGTTAATACAAAATAGAAAAGGAAAATAAGAAATTCCGAACATTATCTAAAAAAAAAAGCATCGTAACGAAGCATGGCATGGACCTCCTTATGTCATGCGTTCTAAAAGTTCAGGCCCCTTTTTGTCGGAGACCCTAAAACTATAATTTGACACAAGGGGCCCCGGCACGGCCCGAATGAGACTCTGAGCGCCATTTTACAACTCTTTGTTATTTTTTCTTTACAACCAATCATTTTATATTGCGTATACATTTTAGCGCAGATTTTTTTTCTTTCTTTGAAAGAACATTTTAATTTATTTTAATTTATATTACAAAATGGCAGCAAACAGCCTGGAGCATTTCACCAATTGTATAAATATTTATTTATTTATTTTTAATGACGATTACCCCTATTATATGGGTAATGTTAACTAACAATAGGTAACAAAGAAGTGATGCAAAGTTAACCGAAGAAATTTATTTGATCGCATCCTCATAAAAAAAATTAATAGCCATTATATCCACGGCCAAAAACATAAATTAAATTAATATTTCATTTGTATGAACCAAGTCCTTGAAGGTATTTAATTTTATTTAATTTTTTTGTCCAAGAAAGTTATTTTTTCTCTCTCGTGTCTTTTAAAAAAATAGTTAAAATTAATCAAGTTCTTCTTATATTTAATAATAATATTTTTCAATCTGTTCCACGTTCAATTTTGACTTTGTTCCCTTTTCGACAAACGGTTGAATATTTAACTAATTTTTAATAATTCTTTATAATAAAAATGTAATGGAATCTTAAAAACTACTAAATGCTGAGGAACTACTTAATAAAAATTTTAAAATATTATTTTATTCACTTTTATTAGTAAAGTACGGATTTTCTCCATTGTGATGAGTCATCGTTTTAGTCGGACGTACCTATGACCTAAAAATCCATTTATGTAAATCCGTGCTTTAGTTATTAGATACAGAATCGGAAATTTTGGTACTGAACATAGCAAGTTTGCTTCGATTAGGTTCGCGGAGAACTAATTGCCAACGCCCGCCAGCATCGAAAACAAGTGCGTTCCCTGTCGCACTCATTATACTTACAGGATGTCAAGTTGAACATTTACCGAATCTGTATGTTGAGTATTGATTTAATAGTTATTGTCTAATTTTTTTTCCTTTCCAATAACAACAAAACGAAAATACGTAAAAAATTGTGACAATAAAAATAAGGACGCGTTTTATAAACAACTCGAAATAATTACAAGTAAAAGTTAATTGGCTTTCTACGTGGATACACGTTCTGAATTCCTGTGCGATGTACCGTCGTTTGTGTTAAGAAACTCCAACAGTTTTTAAACGCATGACTCCACTTGAATTTACGAAAAGTTTTCCTAACATTTTATAAATAGTTTGCGATGTTTGAATTTTCAAGTTACTCTATACCTACCTATAGATTCCTTAAAGTTGCCTTTACGTGAGGGAATGTAATATCTCTCGTGAATCAGAAAGGTTTCGTTTTCAGAGAAAAGGAATTATTCATTTCACAAAACAGAAAATATAGTAAATAACTGAAAGTCTTCTCTTTCTTATACATATTTGTATTTGCAAGTTTCTTTTTTATTTTTACGAGGCTAGATTCTTTACGTGAGAAAATGCATTGGCTCTTGTGATTCCAGAAACCATTATGCCACAGCCACATTTGCATTTCATGTATCGCCTAATGTGATTTTTAACATCAAATTTGATTTCTTTTTCATATTATCATATCAGGAGTAAAAACTACACCAAACTAGTCAAATTAGACTTTGAAAATCACGTTAGGCGTTAAGGCTGTTTTACATTATAACATTTTTTGGTACAAAGTGAGAGAGATAAGCTACCACAGTGAATTCTGATTGGTTGAATTGGTACTTCTCACTCACTTAGTAACAGATTTTAGTTAGAAAATGTTATAGTGTAAAACGGCCATTACATTAAACGTAAATGTGGCCGTGGAATTAGAGGGATTAGATTAGAAAATATTGCAAATAAAAATTTCTTGTTATTGCTGCTAATAATAAACGATATAAAAACGAAATTAAAAATTTACTTTAAATATTTACGAGTTTACGGTTTTGGTGTTGAATTAATGACTTTTGCTTTTATTCAGAGCGTGGCCGTAATTACGGGACCGTAATTAGCTGTTCCCCGAAACCGTATCAAATTGGCGTTCGCCTGATTTATCGCTTCTTGAAGTTACTGCGACAGATGTGCGGTTAATTCACCATTACCACCAATTGAAGTAGGTATACGAAGACGAACGGATCTATTAAAGACAATAGTTTGAAAAATTCGAAGCCTCAAGGACCTCTTCGCTCAAGAGAACGCGCTCGTCGACCTCCATTTTTTTAGCATTTTATTTTTAAACCGACCATTAAAATTTTTTTAGACTGATCATTAAAAAATTTATTTACAATCAGTACCCGGAATAAAACGTACGTTTCAGCTGCTCCAGTTTAAATTTAATATCGAACAAAAAAGTTTTAAAAAAATTCAAAAATAGTCTAAACGAACTAAGGCTGCGTTTAGTTCATGGGCGACGTTGTCGATTTCGTTTAGTCCGTAGTTATTTTACGTTGTCTGACTAATCAGCCGAGTGGTCACGGTGGTCGTGATTTGAGATGCGACCATTAGGCAACCACGGTGGGTATGAGTTCCGTTTAGAAAACAATCCGCCCGTGCTCGTTAAACTTTGACGGTTCGTTTATCAACCAAACGCAGCCTAAAGTATAGTAAAGGAGATTATGGTTTAGAAATAATAAATAAAAAAATACGTTTATACGAAATTGGGATGTTCAGAATCGAATCAATTTATAGTTGAATCGATTCTTTGCAAGCGATGCATCGAAAGAATCAAATCGATTCAATTTGGTGTGAATCGATTCAAGAATCGAATCGGAAAGGTGTGGACATACAACCAATTTTTTATCACCGCACCATCTATATGGCAGCCAATAACTCAAAATGATAAAATTGTGTGTAGGGAAAGTCCGAGGCATAAAACAGAACATTTCAAATTACAGAAATTTCTTCGACCATTAACGAGTAAACATTAGCATTGCACACTTGAACAGGAACAGTAGCTATATACGTATTTTGTATTTGAGTGTGAGTGTAGAACAATGCCTCCTAAAACAAGTGAAGTGTGGAAGCATTTTATTACTGATAACAGCAAATCTGTTCGTTGTAAACATTGCAATGGAACCATACGTAAAATATGATGCTGCGACATAAGTTTTAATCATAGAAATTGGTAATATATGTAGTGAATCGAATCGATTCTACATGTTTAAATTGAATCTATTCATCTGAATCGATTCCACACAATCGATTCGATTGAATCGATTCATTTAACTGTTTTGAGCATCTACGAACCAAACATTTCATGAAATTAACTTGCAAGTGTGTGTGTGTGTGTGTGTACTGAAGATGATAGCGTAGCTACTGAGATGCGTACATAAACACATATACGGACCTAAACGAAATTGAATTAAATCTCTATTGTTTCAATCCACAATATTATTTTTAACTTAGAAATGTACTTATTTCGACAGCTAAACTGGCATCCTCAGTACAGTGGAGATTTGCTTCCGATTTTATCAGCCATGAAGTGTTTATTTGTGTACTGAAGGTAACAGCTTAGCAATTGAAATACATACGTTAAAAATAATATTGTGAGTTGAAACATTCAAATTTTTAATAAATTTAATTTGTTAAAACGACAGTCTTTTATAATACTTTTGGGAACATATTATGGAAACAAATTGAATCAAATTTTTTTGGAAGAGTAAAGGGGTAAGGAAACTCAAGAAACCAAATCAAAATGAGCGTAACTGTAAAGGAAAAAAATTGCAAAGAAAATTTAAGCAAAACCGAAAATTATAAAATAATTATAATAAAGTTCGTTTGCGTTATTGAAAGAAAAGAATAAATAATAATAGAAAATTATTAAATTTACAAACGGGTCCTTGGCAGCAAATAAATTTATTAATTATTTAATAATTTTTTACATTTTTAAAAAGCAGACACGATAGGGGGGGGGCAGAGAGTACAGAAAAGCGATGATAGAAAAGTGTGAAAGAGAAGTGCAGTTGAGTAAGAAACAGTTTAGACAAGGTGAATTTAAATAAAATTTAAATTAATTAAAAAAAGGATTAAATAATAAAATTAATTTGCCTGGCAGCACGAGGCTACTAAGGACACTAAAAACTGAAAGACTGAAAAAGAGAGAAGCAAAAAAGGAACAGATGCGAGTTTTTGGAAAAGCGGAAGAGACTTCAAGTCGACACTAAAGGGGGGCCCAAAATTTTTAGAAATATTTTTTTAAAATTTTGTTCTAAAATTAAGAGATAAAAAAATAAATAATGCAAATTTATTAGAATTATGTATTATATGTATGCATATACAGGGTGTCCATTTTTTGAGCCTAACCATGGGGATCTTGGTTATCTTAAGAGATACGAAGTTGGTTAACTTAGTACTTTTATCCCAGTCAGTAATCTTCAAACAAATTTCACCTATTTTTTACGATTTTCAAGATATTCGAAAAAAAGTTAAAATCACGATTTGCGTTTTTATTTTTTTAAATAAAAACCAATGACGTTAGGCATTTTTAGGTCAGACATTGTTAAGGCATATTTTGATGAAGAATTTGAATATGCCATCTTCCTCATGTCATCAAAAATTACGAACAAACGACATTCAACTTTTTACTTTCTTATGGACACCATCTTGAATTGTCACACGATTAAATGAAGCCTTTTTTTCTGATTACAATGATGTATCACACTTGATGGTTTGAGTTAGATTCTGGACAAAATTTCGAAATCATCTGTTCTGCAAAGAGTGCCTCGTAAACAAAATCAAATTTTTTGTTTCTAAAGAAAATTTGACAATTCTGTACGTTTGCACTTTATTACTGAACATAGTTCAGAACAAAATAAAATCTAATACAAAAAAAATAACAAAACAAACGATTACAACAGATACTCAAATTGTCCACTCTTTAGATCTGTGTACAATTCTTCTTAAGGCCCGATTTTACAATCATCGGATAAGCATTATTATTGGTATAACGTGACGTAGGTGTGACGTAGATATGGAGGAACATTAAAGGATATGTGGCGAACAGTTATTCCGTTCTTATTCCACGATTGTAAAACTGGGCCCAAGTCTTCTTAAATTAAAATTGTCCTTCTAATATACCTTCTTCTCATGTATTTCAAATTTGTAACAATACTTATAATATCAACATCAACTTCAACAGGTACAATTTTGTTTTTCATAGTACCCCACAAAATATAATTTAAAAGGGTTCAATTCTGATGACGTGATGACCATTCAGTTCAATGTACTTGTTCGGTTGATGTCTTTAGGCTGGTTACAGATATACAGTTTTGAACTAATTTGCGAGTTGATAAAACACGTAAACATTTCAAGTATTTCTCGTTTTCTCTATTTCAAAAGCGACATTTTATTACTGCAGTTAACAATAACCGTAACTACCAAAAATTGAATTGAACTGTCAAATTTTCTTTAGAAACAAAAAATTTGCTTTTGTTTCCGAGGCACTCTTTACAGAACAGAATATTTCGAAATTTTGTCCAGAATCTAACTCAAACCATCAAATGTGTACATCATTGTAATCAGAAAAAAAAGGCTTCATTTAATCGTGTAAAAATTCAAGATGGTGTCCATAAGAAAATAAAAAGTTAACTGTCGTTTGTTCGTAATTTTTGATGACATGATAAAAATAATGGCATATTTAAATTGCTCATAAAAGTGTGCCTTAACAATGTCGTACCTAAAAACGCCTAGATTTATTGGTTCTTACAGAAAAAAAATAAAAACGAAAATCGTGATTTTTACTTTTCTTCGAATATCTAAATAGGTAAAATTTGTTTGAAGATTATTAATTGGTATAAAAATACGCAACTTAGTTCTAATTTAACCAACTTCGTATCTCTTAAGATAACCGAGATGCCCATGGTTAGGCTCGAAAAACGGACACCCTGTATTAAGTAATTAATTAATTAATGTTCTATTATATTGGGTGATTTTTAATTATTTTTATCAACTCTTGCTATGAAATTTAAAAAAAGCATGTCTTAGCTTAACCACAGTTTAAGAATCTACACAGTAGTGACACTTGGGTATAACTGTCACATTTGCTATTTTATTTGATACCTACTGATTTGCAAATTACATTGCATTTGCTTAAGGGTATCAAACAGAATGGCGTCTTTTCTTGACACTGACGTTTAAGTGTCCCTACTGAGTATTTACTTATACTGTGGCCAGTGTTGCCAACTGTACAATAATTATCGAAATGTATGATAATTTTAAGGGCGCGTACGATAGCTTTTCTTGTACAATAATTTTGATGATTTTTTCAGCGAATTATATAATAGTTTTAATGATAATCGGAATAGTATTTTTATTCAATATTTTCAGTAATTCATCACCATCTTTTTTGCTAGCTTCACGGTGACGTTCATATACTGATTTCACGTTCACTAGTTTAAAACTTAAAACAATAACAAAAACAATGGGACAATGAGAAGAAGAATTTAAGTAGTTGCGGAAAGTAAAGTATTCAGACAATACTGATGAAATTGATGTTGTTTGAATGATAAGGCAATGAAAATCAATTTTTTTTGGATAAATCCAGTCAATTTTGACTCTCGTGGTCAATTTCATCAGGATTATCAGTATAATTTGTTCTGATGTTATATTTGTTTTTAGTATATTACCTATACGTCATTTTTTACAATAAGCCGATCTGATCAATCTGAGTTAAGAACACAACGTGAATCCCAACTGCAAGTGGCAAATCTATTTCGCGACAATTAAAAGGAGATAGCTATACATATAAAAGTTCTTAAAATTACGAACCATCGATCGATTGGCACATATTAAAAAAGTGATGAATAAAGGTCTTTTTTATTATATGCCGATCGTATAGATCTAATTTTTGAGTTAAGAAATTGAAATGACATGACATGACAAAGACATGACAAGGCTGTTTCACGAAAGTTAGAAGGAGGTAGCTACATAACAGTTCTTGGACTTATCGATCGGCATAATGGCGTATAATAAAATAATGAACTGTACATATAATATTTCTGTAGTAATTATTTTTCACTAAAGAAAAATTGATTAAATATTGGTATTCTTCATCCAAAAATAACAATAAATGAAACTGTGTAAATGTACAATAATTTGGAAAGTGAAAGTTGATAATGTACAATAATTTTGGTATACCCGTACGATAGTTTGGTTAGGCAAGGTTGGCAACACTGACTGTGGCTTAATTGAAAAATAAGTCATTTTCATGTCATTTTGAAGTGTAGCATTGACACTGCGGTAAAGCGACATGCAAATCAAATTTCATAGAATGAGTTGATTAAATATTTAAAAAAAAACAATTGGTACCTATTTTATTTTTTACGTTAAGAACTCAAATATTTTTTTAGATCTGTGGCCTCCCAAGGACATCTGTAGAAGAAGAAAGTATTTGGTAAAAAGAAATAAATCGGTAAAAAAATCTAGATAAAGATAACATAAATAAAGTCGATCCAAAGGAAAGGTTTAATTAAAAAAGAGTTAATAATTAGTTTTGAAAAATAAATTTTTTAAATGAGTTGTATTTTATCTACGAATAAAGTAAAACGCTTGATAACTGGGGGCGTAGCTCAGATGGTAGAGCGCTCGCTTAGCATGCGAGAGGTACCGGGATCGATGCCCGGCGCCTCCACTTTTCTCAAATTTTTTTTCAACATTGAATTATTTTTAATCAATGTTTACTTTAATGACTCGTTTTGTTTTTTGCTTATCGTATGTCGTCACAGTTCAAACAATTCTATCGCCTATCCAAACATTTAAATGATTTCGAATTCATTCACAAGTCCTTTAAATGTTCCCAAAACAAAAAGAATGAATGAATACATTTCCGCTTTCTGATAAACAGAGTTTATGAATAGTCATTAAAGAGTATCTATCAATCAGTACAAGAAATTCGTAAATAAAATAAAGAAAAATTTATTGCTATAAAGATACTGAGAATACAATACAATGCAATAAGTTTCCTATGTTTAATAAAATAAGGGTAACTCAAAAAAATATACATACATTTTGGAATAGATTATATGGGGTAGTTGTAAATAATAAAATTCACTTTGCTCAAAACCAAAGAGTGTATCACTTGTATCTCTTCACACATTTCAAAGAATTAAATATCTTTTTCAGTTCATCATATCTAGAAAAAAAAAACATGCAAAAGGTCCTGATTAGATGTTTTTTTTTTTCCAACGATAGAGATATCTCGCACAGTAAATTCACGGAAGTCGTAATCAATAATTATTTCCGTTTGATGTGTTAATACATAAAAAAAATGTAAATTGAAATTAACATTAAAAAAAAAAAACAAGAGTTACCAATTATTATCACATTAAATATCTCAGTTAAAAGCAAACATAATTTTTACTACATAATAAAAAATTATGGTTGTTTTATCATATCGATAAATTTGTTATGAAATAAACATTTTTTTGGCCAACAAATAAACATACCTACATAGTTTAGATTTAGAAAAATTAAAATTCAATCATTGATTGATTGTCACGACGACGTAGATTTTTTTTATATAAAATCCACATGCAGTAGTACCTACTTGAGAACTCCATTAAAATAAATAAGCTGGAAGCTCCGAAATAGCTTTAATCTATATATAGATCTAGACATGGTGAAGCTAATAGTAAAGAATACGTTTACAATATCTAAAGATTGTCGCAACAGATTTTTTTACGTGAAATATATTTTTAGCATGAAACAAACGAGCTTGAAAAGATTCCGGAATAGCTTCAAGTTTGTATAATCTTTTGTTGAAATAAACGAGTTTGAATAGCGTTAAGATATAGATCTACGTTTTATTATAGTCAAACTTTTTTTTGTCACTGTAGATTGTTAAATTTTTGAAAAGCTCTCGGAATAGCTTCAAGCTACAGATCTAGGCACGGTGAAGCTAACAGTGAAGATTATCCTCTAACTATTAAGAGATGTAGATTGTATATTTTTTTTTGAAATAAACGAATTTGAAAAGCTATCTGAATAGCTTCAAGCTGTAGATCTAGATCCGCGGAAACTAACAGTGAAGATTATAGATTACCATAGTAAATCGTTTTTTATATGTTAATGTAGATTGTACAGTTTTTGTTGAAATAAACGAATCTAAAAAGCTCTCGGAATAGCTTTAAGCTACAGATCTAGGCATGGTGAAGCTAACAGTGAAGATCATTCTCTAACTCGATATGTAGATTGTATAATCTTTAGTTGAAGTAAACGAACCTGAAAAGCTCTAAGGATAGCTTCAAGCTACAGAGTTTAGGCATGCTGAAGTTAACAGTGAAGATTACGGTTTATTATAGTCAACTTTTTATATGTTAACGTATTTGTATAATTTTTACTGAAAAAACTAATCTGAAAAGCTCTCGGAATAGCTTCAAGCTATAAATCTATATAATCTAGACTTGCTGTGGGCCACAGTGAAGATTATGGTTTATTATAGTCAAAGTTTCTTTTTCTTATAAGTAGGTCATTGTAGATTGTATAATTTTTGTTGAAATATACGAGTTTGGAAAAGCTCTTTAATAGCTTGAAGCTATAGATCTAGGCACGCCGAAGCTAACAACGAAGATTACGGTTTATTACATTCAAAGTCTTCTTTGTTATAAGCCCATCAGTGTAGTTTGTATAATTTCTTGTTCGAATAAACGAGTTTAAAAAGCTCCTAGAACAGCTTCAAGCTGTAGATCTAGGCACGCTGAAGCTAACAGTGTAGATTATGGTTTATCGTAGTCAATCTTTTTATATGTCAGTGTAGATTGTATAATTTTCTTTAAGAAATGAATTTGAATGGCTTCAAACTACAGATCTAGGCACCCTGAAGTTAACCCTGCAGATTATGTTTTATCACAGTGAATTTTTTATATGACCGATGTATTTTTATACATTTTTATTGAAATAAACAATTGGAAAAGCTCTCGGAATAGCTTCAAGCTATATGTCTAGGCATGCTGCAGGCAACAGTGAAGATTATGCTTTATTATAGACAAAGTATTTTGTTTTCTTATAAGTACATCAATGCAAATTGTATAATGTTTTGTTGAAATAAACGAGCTTTGGAAAGCTTTCTGAATAGCTTCAAGCTATAGATCTAGACACGCTGAAGCTAACAGCGAATATTATGGTTTACCATAATAGTCAATTCTTTTTATATATCAATGTAGCTTGTATATCTTTTTTTAATTTAAATAAATGCATTTGAAAAACTCTCGGAATAGCTTTAAGCTACAGATCTAGACACGCTGAAGCTAACAGTGAAGATTATTGTATATCATAATCAATTTTTTATAAGGCAACGTATATTGTACAATTTTTTATTGAAAACCCAATTTGAAAAGCTCTTGGAATAGCTTCGAGCTATAGATCTAGACACGATGCAGCCTACAGTGAATATTATGGTTTATTATAGGCAATTTTGTTTCTTATAACTATGTACGTCAATGTAGATTTTATAGGTAATTCTTTGTTGAAATGAACGAGATTTGAAAAGCTCTCGAAATAGCTTCAAGATATAGATCTAGGTCCGCTGAAGCTAACAGTGAAGGTTACTGTTTATCATAGTCAATTTTTTTATATGTTAACGTATATTGTACAATTTTTTATTGAAATAAAAGAATTTGAAAAGCTCTCGGAATCGCTTCGAGCTATAGATCAAGGCACGTTGCAGCCTACAGTGTTACAAGTACTCAATATAGATTATAACGCGTGATCAATATCTTTTCTAATCAAGTGACCTATGGAAAAAATTATGTCGTTGCTTGATTCATTATTTCAAATGCCATTTGAATTATTTTTATTGCATTCCTATCGTTTTGAAAACACTGCAATATAAATATGTAATTCAAGTGGCATTTGAAATAATGAATTAATCAAAGACACATGATTTTATTTCCATAGGTCATTTGATTAGAAAAGATATTGATCACCTGTTAGAATTCTTTGTTGAAATAAACGAGATTTGAAAAACCTTCGCTACAGCTTCAAGCTATAGATCTAGGCATGCTGATGCTAACAGGTTTGTGGTTAATTGTGGTTTATTACAATCAACGATTGTCGAGATGTAGATTTTTTTTAACATGAAGTCCATATGTAAGAGTATATGAATTACTTGCTTGAAATAAAAATTTTGTTATAGCTTCAGTCTATAGGTCTAGATGCGGTGAAGTCGACAGTGATGATCATACCCTACCATCTCCAACGATTATTGAGATACATATTACATGAAATCTCCGTGTGTGGTTTAATAAATAAGTTTGAAAAGCTTTCCTCTATAAATTTGGACTCAGTGAAGCTAATAGTGAAGAGTCTAACTAACTTTTTCCAATCGTCCACGAGATTTAATTATCTTTAATAAATGCACAGCACATAGTAAGCACGTTGAAATAAGCAAATATAGAAAAGCTCGAAGAATAGCTTTACTCTACTGTAGATTTAGGCACGACGATGTCAACTGCGATATACTAGCTCCCGCCTTCTTCGATTTTATGAATGGAAGAGCCAATACAGAACATTTCAAATTGACGAAACGAAAAAGAAAACACTAATTTTGGGAAGCACATTTTATACAAACTTCGACTTAACTTCAAAATCAAGTCGTCTACATCACATCTTACGTTATCAAAGGAAAGATGGATATATCATTGGTGGAAAGTAAACAAATTGAAGTTTCAAGAGTACAAGCGCAAAAGTAAATTCAAAAAGGAGTATAGAAATATTGCAAGTTAAGAGATAACAGAAATATTGAATGAATTCTAATAGAAAGGAAAATGAAAGGTGAGAGCTTAAAAGAAAATGAAAAGGATTGAGGAAAAAAAATTTGAAAAGTTAAAATCGAGAAAGATGGAAAGCGATGGTGAAGCTTTGAGCTTAAGCATTTCTGCTTATTTTAGGTAATTACAAATAGGAACCGATCATTGTAATGTAAAGCAATTAGATTTGGTTTGTTGTATTTCAGCTCTCAAGGTTTTCATTCGCATGAAAAATTTACGTGGAATACGAACATCCTATTTCGACACAATCAATAATAGTAGAGTTTTCACCTCTCATTTGTATGCGATACAATCACCTCGAAATTCGAAATTTCCTTACCTCAGGCTGAGCAAAATTTCGAACACATCGAACCGCACGAATTCCACAACCGAACTGAACTAAAAACAAACAATTGTTGCCCACTATTACTCATAATTTTCAATGTTACTCGTCACACACCTGCACGCGTTCGAGTGAACGTCGGCGATTAATTTTTCGAAATCCTCCGCGTTTTTTCAAAATTTCTCGAAAAAAGTGGCTCACGCGCGCGCTCTTCTTCGTCGTCAGAGTGATTTGTATTTAACGCGATTAGGAAACGAGCCCGCCGTCATTTTTCCACAACTGGTTCTCGTATCCGCCGATTTCAATGCCATACGATTTGAATGGAACTCGGAATTATTTGAACCGCATCTGCTCACCGGCGCTGCTCGATGGCGTTTGACGTTCGAGTGCGTCCCCTGCCCATATCTTTTCGGTATTGTGTGTGTGTGCGTGTGCATAATTCTATTCACTTGCCTTCCTTTTATTTCAGGTGCAACAATGGGTCGTTCGAAACGGCCGAAAGGAAACGCCGTTTATTCCGAAAGCAAAAAAAAAGAGGAAACGCCGTTTGATTTACATACTCATTTAGTACGTTGCCGTGCACGAAGATCGTTGTATAAATAGCTGCGGGAAAATCGTAACGATGGGGTTTTGAAATTGTGGAATGTGTTCTGTGGGAGGCGAAAAAAATTGGCAGCCTGACGTTTAAAACAACATTTTAGACGTTTAGGTTTCAACGAACTTGTTTGGATTATTATCTGGCTGGATGCAAAAATAACTGAATCATCAATTCCGAATTAAATGAAACAGACATTTTTACATCGCCTACGAAATTTACAACAGCTTTCCCAAGCAAATTAATCCCAAAATACAAACAAAAATTAAAACGATACTAGCGTGAGTACTATCACGTTCAAAACTCAAAAGAAGAACGCAGAAACTACGTTACAATTTACGAAATATAACAGTAATGAGCTTTCCCAAATTAACCGCGAAACGCCAAGTCCAAAACTCAAAATAAGAAGACACGAACATTATATTGTTTATTATTGATATGCGCGTTACATTCTATGATATAGTAAAAATTATTAAAAAGATATTAATTTTTATTGTCGTTTTATTACGAAATAAAACGTCTTGATCAACAAACAAGATGACTTTGTAAAATCAACTTACAATTATTAAAGGTGTTATTTTTAACAAGAAAATGAAATGTTGTTTACAGGGCGAAAAGTTATTACAAGTAGACTAATTAATTACTTGCACTTTAAACAAATAGGAATTTATAAATAAATGTTTGCATTAAAATTTGTGGCACTGCTCAAAAATTGATTGAGTCGAAATAAATAATTTACTCGATGAAGGTTAAATAAATAATGTACGCACTCTACCAGAGATGGCGCTTCGTACCATAAGTAACTTTAATTGCTGGCTAAAAGATGGTGCTTTCGACAGTCTATCGAAGTCACTTAGAACTGATATAAATTGTAGAAATGTTCGTTTAACAAACACTGAGTTTGCAAATTTGTTGCAAGTCGGTTTTGAGCGCAATGGATTCCTCGAGCATCCCGTGGACAGCTACCTCGGTCCTACTTGGGGCCTGTTCAGCAGAAGAGTAGCTCGAGAACTCCACTGTAGTCAAAAATTGGCCGCAGGATATCGCGACCTAAACTTTTAAACAAACAGGATGAGAACTATAGGATGAGAACTATATGTACCTATGTACATACATACATAGCTGGCCTGACTAAGACTAGGGATACGCTTAATTGTGAGTAAATGAAGGAGAGGCTCATTGAAACTTGTGTGGAAGTGAAATAGAGATATTACAATGTTGCGTAAGAAGGTAGGAATTCGACCGGCGCCAGCGGCCGGAGCGTAGCCCGTGTTATCAATCGGCAACGTCGATTGATGTAGCTATTTCGTTTACTCATGTGGTTTCTACTATTCCATCCTTCATTTACTCATAAGAAACGCATTCCTAGTCTTGGTTAGACCAGCTGTGTATATTGCATATGTTGTATATTTAGGCAAATTTGGTAAGTTAGGTTTTTATTGAGGTTATATTTCTATCAAAGTAAATAAATAAAATTTGTATTAAACGTCAGAATTACTAGTAACGTTTTGAATATACATTAAACGTCAAAAATATTACAGCGAGGTTTACATTGTAAAAGTTAACGAGTACATAAAATCAATCAGAAGTGTTGTTAACATTAAAATGTTTGCAATTTTTATGAATCTGTTTCCTATACATTATCTATAATATCTATGGTCGCAGTTATATTATTCAAGACCATATTGTCTATGGTTCTACCACGCGTGCTCTTTATAGTCGATTGTCTATGGTTCTATTGTCTACAATGTTGTACCTTAGTTTGTCTATAGTCTACAGCGTCTATATTATCTATGGTTCTAGTTATATTATTCAGGACCTATATCTGTAGTATATTGTCCATGGTTCTACCACGCGTGGTCTTTATTTATAGTCGATTGTCTATTGTCTACAGTCTGTGGCCTTAATTTATTATTGTCTATATTCTACAATATGTTGCCTGTAATTTTTTTTATGAAACTATTTCCTTCCTATACATTATCTAGAGCGTCTGTCGGCATAGTTATATTATTCACGGCCCGTATCTATAGTAGAATATCGTCTGTAGTCTATAGTCTACGGTATGTTGTTTGTAATCGAGTAAATGTTTTTTTTTAATAAAACTGTTTCCTGTATATACGTTATCTATAGTATGTTGTCTATAGTTCTCCTACGGATTGTCTTTATTTATAGTTGGAGTCCATTGTCTATAGTCTGTTATCTTACAAGTAATTTATTATCTGTAGCGGATGGTCTGTTGTCTATAGTCTACAGTATACGTGTATTGTCTGTAATCGTGAAACTATTTCCTTCCTATACATTATTATAGTATCTATGGTTGTACTTCTTAGTATTCTACCATGCGTTGTTTTTATTTACATTCGATCGTATATTGTCTACAGTATCTTACCTTAGTTTATTGTCTGTAGCACATCGTCTATAGTCTACGGCATATTGTCTGTAATCGAGTACGTAAATATTTCTTTTTTATAAAATATCTAGATCTATATTATATTATGTTGTCTATGGTTCTCTTATGCGTTGCCTTTATTTATACTTATTTGTCTATACTCTGTTACCTTACAATTAGTTTATTATCTGTAGCGGATGGCCTGGCTGTAGTCTACAGTATATTGTCTGTAATCGTGTAAGTGCTTTTTTTTTAATAATACTATTTCCTTCCTATACATTATCTATATGTATGTAGTATCTAAGGTTGCAGTTATATTATTCAGGGCCTGTATCTGTAGTATTGTGACGATTCCGGCTTCAGTCTCGGGCATTTCAAGATTACGCCAGCGGTGGAACCAACCCTAGACATTCTGTCGCGTACTCGAATGTTCGCGAAAAACAACCCCGGCTTATAAAAGCACGCGACCGGGGACGAGTAGGAATTCGGCGTTGAACAGTTCGGCATTAAGTTCGTGTTAGATAAACGCTCGGCTGTTAAAATAAATTAGGAATAAGCTTGTTAATAATTTAGTGCTTAATCTAGCGTTAATTAGTTTGCTTTTAAATAAATTAGTTTATTAACTTTTTCGTGTTTTGATTTAAATTAAAAACTAATAGAACCCTTAAAATCGTTACAGTATGTTATTTGCGGTTCTGCCGTGGTCTCTATATTCATAGTCGATTGTCTACGGTTCTATTGTCTACCGTCTGTTACCTTAGCTTATTATCTGTAGCATTTGGTCTGTTGCCTGTAGTTTACAATGTATTGAGCCAAATGAATAAAACGAAACAAATGCTTTTACTTCTGTCAGAATTTCTTTTAAAGCTTAAATACGTGGAAAAACTTCCTCTGCAATCGTTATACAATTCTATTTACTGAAATTTTTACTACGTTGCAGGTAGAATTATTTCATATTTCTTCAAATAGTTTTCATTGAAAAATTTGTTTCGTTTCATTCACCTAGCGACCTAGCCCATTGCCTGTAATCGTGTAAATGAGTAGTAGGGATGGACCGATTTTGGAATCTCCTCCGGCCTTGACCGAATAATTCAAGGTTAAGATCGAAGGAAGTTCCAGAATCGGCCTCTCCATAACGTGACCTTCACCTTAACCTTCAAGGGCTCGAATTTTATTGCCAGCTACCGTACATTAAGTAAATAAAAAGTGAGCAAAAAAAATTAGATTAGAGAAGGCGGTGAAGTGTCTGTGATTAACTGAATTAATTAATGTAATACATTCAAAGACTGTCAAATTTATTGACTTTTTTTTATTTAATCACAGACATACATTTTCTTTGCACCGTCTACTCTAATCTGATTTTTTTTTGTTCACCGTTTATACAGTGAAGAGACTAAATAATGGAAAAAAGCGGTTACATAAAATGAAAAAGATTTTAAAGATTTAAAATTAGATGGCCGCTAACAACTCTAATAATTTAATTTAAATTTAATTTGTTCAAGACTCAACAATAATGACGACAGCTTATTTTTTACTTATTTATTTATTTTTTTAATTTTCTTAAAATTTCAAATGGCATTTTTGTGGCAACAACAAAAAAGGGAGTTCCTTCCAAATATACAAAATTAATTTAATAAAATTATAAGGCAACAACGAACAATATTTTTCATAAAAATTTTGAGCCATTTTCTAAGGATAAAATTAGGCATGTAAGAAAAAATTCTAAAAAGACGCTAATGAACATTATACATAAGTTTTCAAAATAAAGAAAAGCCTAGTCATAAAAAACACAATGAAAAGTTTTAATCGCGACATCCTGCGATCGCTTTTTGACCTAACTTTGCATTAGGATAGACAAATTGAAGCCATTTTGGTTTGCAGTGGAATTCTCGAGCTACGCTTCTGCTGACGAGGCCTCAGATAGGGCCGCAACAGCTGTACAGAGGATGCTCGAGGAATCCACTGCAATTAAAACCGACTTGCATCAAAAAAATTTAATAATCATAGTAGTGTTATGAACAAGGATCATATTTGAGACCACTTACTGGCCACGCACTTCTAACTTGACTGTACTCGGCCGTCCCCACCTTGTCTAAGGCAGCAGCGCAATCGGCGATCGATTCTCCCACTCTTCGATCTACTGCTCCTGTGTACACTCTGAATAGCAAGTTTTCGTATTTTCTCCGCAGGAAGTGACCCCAAATATGATCCCTGGTTATGAATAAGAAATTATTATTTTTCTTATAAGTCACTTTGTACATATTTATTGTTGTTTGTTTGTAAATAGCTTTGTGGATTCGTTATAAAATAAATAATCTTTTGGAGCTCCAAACCACCACCAGTAGCGGGTGGTGCGGTGGTGGGTGGTGGTGGTGGAATAGAATTTTATAAGTACTTGTTTTTCAGTCTGTGATTTTAGTAAAATACAGCAACTTTTTCTTTGAAAAATAATTTAAAAAAAACAGGCGGAACAGAACGAAGAAGCAAGAAGAAAACAAGGCAAATGATTACTAATAAAAAGAACAACCTGAGATGATGGTTACAGAGAAGGACAAGAATTGGATTGCAGTTCATCAAAAAATGTTGCTAGTAAATATGAAAATACGTCATACTAAAAGGGATCGCAGAAAAAGAAGGAGGAAGTTGGGAAAATAAATCCACAAAAATTATTAAATATCACTATATTTCAAACCAAACACGTTATAAAACCCCTAAAATTGAATTCGAAAATATATCCTCATCCACATTACTCCTATTACTTACTGGCGTATAGGCCACCAACAAATCAGAAACGAATGGCCTGTTAATATCCAGTTAATCTGTCGTTGCAGAAGTGAGCGCCAAATTTAAATCGGTTTTATTCGACCGTGAATGTGCGAATTAGTACATCGAATAGAGAACGATGAAATATTTTTAAACATTAATATGTTGTGAAGCGTTGTACTTTAATATACTGATTGTTTTAATTGTAAAACGCCGAATTACGAAGTAGAAACATTTTCAAAAACATAATTATTTAAGGAAGGATGTTCAACTAACACTGAGTTAATTTTTATACATATAAGATTTTGGCTAGTTTCACCTATACCGGGCATCCCAAAAAATTTAGGATGTGTTATTTAGACCAAAACAAGAAAAAAGTTCCCATGAGCACATGTCCGATAATCAGTGCTATTCTGTAGCGTAGTGGTTGACTGAATACGAATTTAACCACTGACGTCAGTAGCCAATGTAAACCACCACGCTACAGAGTAGCACTGATTGTCTAGTTACTGCTGCTTTTCGTTAGTCGTTAAGGCTATCGTGTCAACAGCAGCTTTGAGGAAATTTGTCTTTAACGGAGTATGAAACGTTGACAGGAGAAACCAACGTGACGCAGTTTCAACCGGAAGCCAATTCAATCATAGATGACGGCCGCGAAAGCTTTCAAGTTAATCATTAAGCTAAGCTGTCTCGGTAACTAGGCCTTATCGGACATACGTTCATAGGAACTTTTTTTCTTGTTTTGGTCTATATAACAAACATATCCTAAAAGTTTGATGGTGATTTTTTGGGACAGCCGGTATATACTGAGTCACAACTTTGACAATTTACCTCATAAACTAGGTTTGATAATTGAAATTTAGGTGTTTTTATTTTCAGATATTTTCGACTATGAATAATTTGCCGGAAAGGAACACTGCAGGATCAGTCAAGCTAATAATAACAACTTTTTGATTGATAAGAGTTATAGTTAATATATCTGCCTGACCATGTGGGTTTGTGACACCGATTTATTATTAAATTATCGTTTCGTCTGATAATATTTACATTTAAAAGACTTGCTATTATTATTATTCTCTCTTTCGATAGTAAATTGTAACCTGTTATGAAAATAATTGAATTGATTTAAATATAATTTACTTTATCATGAGGTAAAATTTAAAAAATATATCTGTAATATATTATAAAGTTATTTACAGTTGGTTCTTGTCCGATGAAATTTGTATCACAAAATCTTCTAAGCGGACACTAAATCGCGCAAATATACACTTTACGTTTCACTTCTGACGAAGCAGTCGAACGACTGCGAAACGTAAAGTGTATATTTGCGCGATTTAGTGTCCGCTTAGAAGATTTTGTGATTATAAAGTTAGTTTAATAGGCAAAGAATTTATGATAGTTTTTTCTAATTTTTGAAAGAGAAGAGGAGAACCCATTGCTGTGCCAAATATGTGTTTATAAAATTTATCATTGAAACCAAAATAAGAAGTATTAAAACATAATGTTATAATTTCTACAGGAAATATCAGTGTATTCTTTGATCTCTAGCCATCTGTCTTTAATGCTTTCTAAAACAAGGTTTTTTTTTGAATATTAGTGAATAAAGGAACGACATCAAGAGATCATTTGGTACATCAATGTTCTTAATTTTTTTAACTATGTAATTCAAACGTACCAAATGCCCTGATTCAGAAGTAACATTTCACACACTACTTTGATATGTAACATTGTAAAAGGGCAAACCAAGAGTAAATAAACAAAAAAGACTTCCATGTTTTTGTTTTTCATTTTCGAAAGTAATTAAACCGCGCTGAACATTTCATGACTTCCGCTCCGAATTTTTCACATTTCACGACTTACATAAATATGTCGTTAACTCGAAACTTTATTTCCCTCTAATTCCAGAGTAAAAATGCGATGTAATTAGCAGTAAACTCGAAACGTTCGTCTGCGAAAATTAGGTCGAAAAAGTCCCTAACCCACACACATATTTGTAAGCGTGCCATAGATGCGCATGTAGCCTCGCAGAGATTTTTGACAATTAATGACCAATCAAATTAATCGCTTCATATAATTAGGCTGTGAATAAAATTTTGGATTTGAGTCAAGGACGAAAAATTGATAGATTAGCGGTCAAATATTTAATGTATCACCCACGTAGCTATGTAAATTAGAAATTAGGCATTTAACGACGGTTATATGTCGTATCCGCAAGCAAATCGTAAACGTGTTAAAAAAACATAAAATTTCCGGCCGTATTGATTTTACTACTGTTTCAAGTGTTTCTGTTTAAACTGCAAATTGCAGTCGTAAATGTAACAACATCCATAAACAGATAAAGTTAATGCAATAATAATAATAGTAATCATGTTGCCTGTACGCGGCTACTGATAAATTGCCGCATACCTTGGCACTGTTTTGTTTTAATCATAAACCAGAATATTAATCTGGGCTTATGTTTCAAAGGGAAACAGAGGCGGAGTAAGGATAAATTAACATTATACGTACGTAGTAAGAAAAATATTTTATAAAGAATTAGTTATTGTTCGAAGGATGCTTACTTATCTAAAGCAAAGACTTCCAAGTAGCAAATCTGAAAATCTTTTCGTCTTACCAAATTAATAATCAATTTCTACAGAGTGGTCAAAAAAATTTTAATGCTTTCTTTACATTTCCGAGCTGTAAATATGAAAGTTTTTATGTCCCGCAAGATATCCAGAACAAACGAATACTTTCGGAATAAAAATATTAATGGCGAATAAAAGCGCAGTCAGCATGTGGGTGCGTGAAAGCAAAAGCACAAAAACACTCACGGCTGTAAAACAGATAAAAATAATCCTCGTGCAGGACGTGCGAAGCCCGAGCCTGCGCCACCGAAGGTGAAGGATAAGAATTGCAGCTGGGGGGGCATCGGAGGGCACTCTTGTTCGCGAAAATATCGGCGCACTCCATTGACGAGGTTGTACGCTCACACAATGCAACAACGAAATCGGATGAAATCCCAAAGATCGCCGTGTAAAAGGGCTATTTTTAGAGAGCGGGGCTCCATTGAATTATTGGTGCAACGATGTGATCCGGCATGTGTTGCTGATGTTTATATGTAAATGTAATACATAATTCAAAAATTGTTAAACTATCTTCAATCATCAAACAATAAAATGTCGTTTGTATTTGAGACAAGAGGGCTGCAAATAAAGTAATGGAGAGTATCAGAAAGTTGATAAGACTGAAATGACATCTAGTTGCTAAAAAATAAAATAGCTCAATTATCAATGATCATTACAAACCCCAATTGAAGTACCTTGCCAAAAGAAGCATTGTTGTTTGATTTTAACTTCTTAACTTCCACGACGTGTCCTCACAAAGAACTCTCACTTATTTATGTATTCTTTAAAGGCTTCCCAAATAGTGAAAAATTAACTTATGATTAAAATCAATTTGTTATTTGTAAAAATATTGGGTTTATAGCGTACATCAAAATATTAACAGCTCTAGAGGCTATCTATTTCTGGCTTGGTAACATGATTGAAAAATTAAAAAAATTAAAAAAGATGATACAGAAACTATTATAAATATTGTTAAACCTGAATTGGAAAATATGATCAAGAAAGATGATTCAGAAAATACCATAACACGGGGATATATTGAACAGTTTTTAGAAATTTTTGTTTATAACTATGTTGTTTTTTGGACTAATTAAATGAAATTTTCAAAATAGGTGCTAGTTTGTTTTTGGAACCTGTTTCTAATATCAATTTTTGAAAAAGTAGGAAAATATCTACAAGAAAAATTAAAATCTGTCGTTTAATACAACTCAGAGTCTGGGGATATATTAAACACGATCGAAATTCTTAGTAAATGGTGTGTGTTCGTAAAAGTTTCAATATAGGGATATCCTCTAACCTTTATTGAACACGTGTAAGCAAAAAAACACCAAAAAAGTACCTATTGAAATGGAACTATTAATATGGTACCTATTAATATGGATGACCATCCACAACATCCCCTAACGCTTCTTCCATTTTTTCTTTGCAAAATCAGTCAAAATAATGCTAAAATATTAGTTGAGGTTATCAAGTAATATTAATCTCGAACAACCATATACAGTGACTTTCATAAAGTTCGTAACAAATGGGAAAAATTTTTATTATTGTTTTCTGTGAAAAAATTTTAGTACAGTTAGTTCGTGCACGAATCAAAATGAAAGACAACACAATGCCATCCAACTACTCGTTTAAAATGTGGCTGAAAACTTGAAAAATAGAAAGTCTCGAAAATGAAAAATTGCGATAATTCAAAAATTATCAATCTTTTTGTTCTAGAATCGATGTACTCAGATAAAATTAAGTGTAATGAATAACCTGCAGTGTCTAAATACAATAATTTGCTAGAATTATGACCAAAAATCCATTTTCTTGGAATTTTATTTTATGTGATCTTAAAATTAAAATGCTGTTTTGAATCCTTCAAAAACAAATATAATCTCGTTCCTTGATCTGTGTATACTAAGATAAATATCACTAATCTGAAAATATTACTTTAGATAGGACGCCTTTTACAAAAAATTGAAATTTCGCTTTAAAAAACACGTTTTTGTTACATTGCGTTTCTAACAAATAAAAATAAATTGTTTTAATTTATTTTTTGCATAATAGAAAGCTAAGATTTAAATATGCTCTTTTTATAGAAAAAATGTTCTTTACAGCATATTAAATGCATACTTCTGGCCTTCTGAAAAGTATTGTACTTTGTATTGTATTTAAGCGAAAATTCGTAAAATAGTGTTAGCCATGACGTTGAACTTAACGTCAACAAGCGAAAACATCAGTTGGTTCGTTGATATTTCTTGTTCATAGCAAAGTTAATCTTAATACATATTCCGTTAAAGACAAAGTTGACTCAACAAGAAATATCAACGAACCAACTGATGTTTTCGCTTGACGTTAATTTCACGGCTAATATTATTTTACGGATTATCGCTGAAAATTCACAATATTTTTCAAAATACCAGAAGTATGCATTTAATATGCTGTAAATGACATTTTTACAAAAGAGCATACTTACATCTTGCCTTTCTATTACGTAAAAAGAAACGGAAACAATTTATTCTTATTTGTTAAAAACGCAATGTAACAAAGACGTGTTTTTAATAGCGAAATTTCTATTTTTTGTAAAAGACGTCCGATTTGAAGTAATACTTTCATATTAGTGGTATTTATCTTAGTTAACACAGATCAAAGAAAGAGATGATATCTGTTTTTGAAGGATTTAAAAGAGTATTTTAATTTTAAAACCACATAAAATGGAATTCTAAAAAAAATTATTTTTGGTGAAAATTTTAGTAAAATATTGTATTTAGACGCTGTAGGTTGTTGATTATACTTAATTTTATCTGAGTGCATCGATTCTAGTAGGAAAAGATTAATAACTTTTGAATTATGGCAATTTTTCATTTTCGCGAATTTCCATTTTTCAAAATTTTAGCCATATTTTAAATGACTGGTTAGATGGAATTATGTTGTTTTTTATTTTGACTGATGCACGAACCAACTGTAGTAAAAATTTTTGGCAAAAGTCAATAATAAAAATGTTTCCCATTTGTTACGAACTTTATGAAAGTCACTGTATGTAGGATGCACAGATTTTGTAATAAAATAAATGCTTTATTTCATTAATTGCGCTTTATTATCAATTTTGTAGAAAATCGTAATGAAATGGATATAAAGAGTTAGGTTATGTTTATACCGTATAGTTACGACGTGACTTTGCAAAATTTGCATTTGAGAAAAGCCTACTTGATAACGGTTTTTATTGAACGCACTTTATAAATGGAAGGCAACATAACTATCAATTTGAAAGAGAATTTAATATCTACCGTTTGTTGTACATACAGTGTTGTGATAAAGTAACGCACCAAGCGAAAAAACACCCTTAGCGTTGACTTTTTCGAAAAACGCTCGGACAGGTCGATTTTATTTTTAAAAAAGACATCTTTTACAATTAATTTTAATTTTATGTCAGTTACCACTTTTGCACCGTGAGATCATCGACATTTTTTTTAAATGGCAACCTATTTTTTTGAAAATGTCATTTGAAAGCACCCATTTTTCTGAGTACAAAAATGTTAATGAATCACTGTCTTTTTTAAAAATAAAATCGACCTGTCCGAGCGTTTTTCGAAGAAGTCAACGCTAAGGGTGTTTTTTCGCTTGGTGTGTTACTTTATCATCACACTGTATATTAAATGACGAAGCAATTCTATTTGATCTAAAAGAAGATGAAGAAGGTGAATTGTTACGAAAAATTGCTGTTATTTTACTCACAAAATTATCTCCAGAAGAAGTGAAAAAACATCTGTATAAATTCTTAGAATTTGTTTAAAATTGTTATTTTTGCTCTTTTACTTAAAATATTATATTTTTTAAATGACCTTAAAAACTTGGCTATTTTACTTGAAATTCAGCACAGCCTCATGAGCTGAAAAGACTTGTAAGGGTCTAATTTATTTATTGGAAGTTCTTAATATTTTGAAAAATACATAAAATATATGCAGGAACGTTAATTGGGTTGCCTATCTCGGAAAGTCAAAATAATTAAATTAATGACGCATCTCTTATAGCCTTTTCGATTCAGCTGCACTGGTTGCACTCAGTGTATTTGTATCTTCTTTTAACCTCATGCAATAACATGAGATGAACATACTCTGAGTGCGCACTAAAGCGGTCAATCGAAAACGCTATTATTCTGGTAATTTGTATTTTGTAATAAATTGTGTAATAGGCGCCATGCACATCTCTGCATGGTAATAATATCACTCTTATGACAATTTACGATTGTAGTACATAATACTTGAGCTTCCTGATATTGAAATACATTACAATATTCAAGTTCAAATGTTCACTAATAATTTTAAACAACTCGTATTTTCATACCACTAATGCAGAATATAATCATTGGTGGCGCTGGCTTCGCATGTGCATAGTCCCTATCAAGGTTACTAAAAAGACAGGTTGCCTGGTAACTTTCAACGTCACTGCAACGTCACTCAGTAGGCCCATTTAATGCATATACACAAATAGATGGCCTACTGAATGACGCGTCACTCCACGATTTACCAGGCAATCTTCTCTCTTTAGTAACCTTGGGTCCCTATAGAGTATAGGCGTTTGATTTTAAGATCGCAGCGCTACCGTGGATAAATCTGAACCTCTGTAAGCTACACGGAATTTTTGTAATGCACGTGTTTAAGTGCGTACTAATACAAATACACAAGTTGATTTAATGTGAATGTCACATACAGATTCCGCCATATTAAGTAGAAACACCCGAGTGCTCACGAAGCAGTCCAGTCTTAGTGTGAGCGTGCGATCCTTTCGGAACGGTCGGCGCGCGGCGGTCTCGAGAAAATCTCATTTCTTTGTAATCTGATACGTAATTACATTGCGTATAAACATATTAATAATTGTTTATAAGAAATGTAAATATTCACGTAAATTATAAATTTCCATTGTTGATACGATAATTAAAAATAAGAATAATAAATAAATTTGTTCTTGGGAAACTAAAAAAATACAAATAAAATAAAAAGAATGCTAAACCGATAACAGCCTTATGACATAAAAATTGAAATAAAAGGTAAAGTACCCTAATGAAAACAAAAATAACGAGAAATACTGTAATGTGATCGCAACGCGTGTAATCCAAACGCTAGCATACAAGCGACTGCCGGTGCTTGACGATTTAAATTCTGTGCCTAGTTAGAGTGGTTTCATCTGTATAACACAATCCTGATACATTATACACTCAGGATCAACGCCAAAACACGATTTGTTGTGTAGCATACAAGAGTTTGTTTAGTTGACACCAGGTGGCGAACGCTTAGCTGCAAACTCCAATAGACAATGGCCGCGTTCGGGTAACCGCAGCGCTGCAGTGCTTTATTAAAGCGTAAACCTGAACGAGGTGCGTGTGACGTCATTGTTTGCAGCGCTTTCTTCAAGCGGGGTATTTATATGCTACATCGCGGCGCTGCATTACATCGTAAAGAATTCATAACCTCTACAACTGAATCAGGTTCAGGTAATTTAAAGCGCTACAACTTACGCTGTGCTGCAACGCTGAAAATAACTTTTTACCTGAACGCGACCAATTAGAAACTAAAATTTGCTTAAAATTTTTAGCAGGACATAAGTTACAGCTGAAATCAATAAAAACGGGAAATGTCAAAAAAAATTGGCACGTTTTCAATATTTTCATAGTATGAAAATGACTTTATTAGAAAGAGGTTAGAATTATTTGACGCTACGTCAATTTATAAATAAATAGGTCAGATTTTTTTTAAAAGGTATGTACTGTCAGGTCCCTGTTGTCAAGTGGACAATTAATTGACAAATACAACCAAATTTACAATTGGAAACATTTCATTTCCCGTTTTTTTTTAATTCGCCTGTAACATGAGGCAAAATTTTTAGCATGTAAATCACTATGGCCATAGTTAAAAAAAAAGCACTGTATATTTCTAAAGTCAAATTCAAAGTCAAATAGAAAATTATTGTAGAATTTTCTTTATTTATTGTGACATGGTAGACAGTAAAATTATTGTAGAACTACAATTATTATTGTAGGGTTGGCAACACTGTCCGGTAACAAATGCTATTGGCGGAAGCTGTTACTCGCTGTTACCATATCGTTGGCGCAAAAATGTGTTGGTATCTACCGCTGGTTATAACCATTGTTATAAATCGCTTGTTCAAATACTGAATTCGTCTTCTTAAACTCATGTTCCTACGTGATGTATTAAGATGTGTACTTAATTAGCTCATCTGTACATATTATCAGGCAAAAAATTGTTTAAATAAAATATAATATTGCGGTACTTAATGTTAGCATTTTCAAACTAATAAAAATACAGAACGCCTTGAAACAGCACTAATCACGTGGGGGAACATGTGTTCCGAGCACAAGAATAATAGCTGGTGTTTGAGAGGGGAGGGGGACATATTGATCGTAAAACGCGAGCGTCCAAACGCTAACTGGAAAGTGCGCTTCGCGATTTCTTATTTCTTAGGCTTTTGGGTTCGTTTGCGTGCCCAAAGTAGGTAACGGAAAAACAGCTAAAAGTAAGTAGTAAGTCGCAAGAAATCGCCTATCAGTGTCCACTATCCACCAGGTGGCGAATGGCGAATGCTTAGTTGGAGTGTTGCCAACCCTACAATCATAATTGTAGTTCTACAATAATTTTACTATGTCTACCATTTCACAATAATTAAAGAAAATTCTACAATAATTTTAACTAATGTAAGGTAAAAGTATTTTTGGGGTTACTTTCATGGCCGCTTTACATTATCTGATTTTCTATTTATTTGATTTTGAATTTGACTTTAGAAATATACAGTGCTTTTTTTTAACTGTGGCCATAGGGATTTACATGCTAAAAATATTACTTCATGTTAACTTATGTCCTGCTAAAAATTTTAAGCAAATTTTAGTTTCTAATTGTCTATTACACAATTCATACAAAATACACCTTACCAGATCAGAATACATTTTAGACGACAGTGTATAATTCCTTTCTGACGTTAACCTATTCGATCAATATTTGTTCATTACAAATTTCAATTTTTAATATTAAAATAATTAGATTAATGGTGCACCTGTTATTTTGGGAATGTGTAGTTTGTAATAAATTATGTAATTGATATGAAATTGATTATGAAACTGAAATTTGCTTAAAATTTTGAACAGAAGATAAGTTACAGCTGAATTAAAAAAAACGGGAAATGATTTTTTTCCAGTTGTAAATTTGGTTCCATTTGTCAGTTAATTGTCTACTTGACAATACATACATATCTTAAAAAAAAATTAACCTATTTACCTATTAACTGACATACCGTCAAATAATTCTAACCTATTTTTAATAAATCCATTTTCACACTATGAAAATATTGAAAAAAACGTGTCGATTTATTTTGACATTTCCCGATTTTTTTGAATTCAGCTGTAATTTTAATTTGAACAAATATTTATTTCAAATTACGAATGATTTACAGTTTTCTGTATTACCGATATGACAGTTGATTTAAATTTTTTTTTTGTCACAAACATTACGTCAATCTTTTTGCTAAGGTCAAATCGTTAATTAAATAAAGTAAGTACGGTAAACGATGTTTCGTAATTAATAAACCTAAACCGTGCTTTAAATTTTAGTTCATAAAATATCATTTCTTCTAAACGGTTACAGGATTATCAAAAAACTTGAATATTCAAGTTTCAAATCAGTTTAATTTATTCAAACGACAATTTTAATGCATAAAATATCATTAAATATAATCTCTTGGTTATATTAAATTACCCTATAAAGCTTCTCTCTTCAAAACTGTTACAGAATTATCAAAAAACTTGAATATGTTCATTATTTACCGTGGTAAATAATAAAAAAATTATTTACCTCAGGTCGAGAAATTGTTTTTCACAGCAACCTAACACATGTCAAAATGACAGGCTATAGTACTAGTAGTGGAAAAAATATATTTATGTATCTCTAGTAACTTGGCATACATTTCGTTTATTTGTTAGAAACATCAAAAAGTAAACAAATAATCTGAAGGCAAATTCAAATTTCCTCTGGAAAACTTCAGAGAATTATTTTTGACAACTACCTAAAAACGATTTATAATAAAATGTCATGAGGAGGCCCCCTTCAATTTGGTTCTTGAACAATCCCATAAGACGGACGCTTTTCTCCACCGTTGTAACCCAAAAGAAAAGATCTGACAGATGCAAAGATCAAACCCAGAAAACAAGACCTGAAAGATCCCTGATTATAATAAAACCGGATGGCATTCAGAGAAGTTTCATCGCCAGAATCATCAACAGATTTGAACAGAAGGGTTTCACTTTGGTGGGCATAAAATTAATGCAGGTTTGGTATTGTTATTCCTCGTGATTTTCGTGAATCAATGATTTTTTATTAGGCATCAGAGGAACTCCTCAAGGAGCACTACTCGCACCTCGTTCAGAAGCCGTTCTTCCCAGACATATTGCAATATATGACCAGCGGACCAGTTTTGCCTATGATTTGGGAAGGACAGGGTATTGTAAAATCGGCTTTCATATTGATTGGGGCCACGGATCCGCTTGAAAGCCCTCCCGGATCAATGCGTGCTGATTTTAGCGTCACCAAAGAACGTAATATGATACACAGGTCGGACTCAATAGAACAAGCGTACAAGGAAATCGACATGTGGTTCAAGAAGGAGGAAATTGTGGACTGGCACGCCGATTATGAACGGTGGGTGTATGAGAAAAAGTAATTCAAAATTCACAGTATACTCATTGTATACATGTATTTCTCAAATTGTTGCAATAAAGTTTGAGTTGACAAAGAAAAACGTTAAAATTATGACAATTATTGAGCGCTAATATCATTCTACAAGAAAATTAAAAAAGTGACATGTACAGTCAGGCGCAGTTTAAGTGCTACAATAAATACATTTTCTACACTCTACTTAAAAAGTGGGTTGTGAAAAGTACGACCGTTGTCATGGAAATAATATAAATACAAGATTTGTGGAAATAGATGAGCGAGATACAAAATAAGTTAAAAATCGTGAGTGAGAGAGATGCGATTACACGCTCAAGGTGCACTCCAAGGTATATTTTATGAACGCAACCCTGGTGCTTAAAAGTATCCGAATAAAAAGCAATAAAATCGTTTGAATTTGACCTTTACGGTAAACTTCCACAATGCCAGGTGATCACGCCGGTCATCCGGATACTTTTAAGCACGAGTTACCACAAGGTTTTAAGGGTGAGGCACCCGGCCCTAGTAGTTAAATGACTGCTGTATGCGTTAAGCTTGTTTTGATTTAATGAAACTAAATTAAAAATGTACCGATTTGAACATAGACAATTTAAAATTGCTTAATAATTTGAAAATGAAGGATTTGAGCCAGTTTGCAGGATTACAGAAAACTGTAAACTGCTTTGTTGAATTTCTTAAATTTTTAATTAAAGTATTTGTTTATCCAATTGCTGCTATATTAAATAACTTTTTAAACTTCATATAAACATATTATACGTGATTTAAATATTAGAATACATAAAATTTTATTTTGAGGTTGACAGTAGTGGTTTTGATTTGACGTTTTTTTATTATACCTAACCTAGAATTTAGAGGCATTTTAAATATTTTCAAACATTTAATGAATTTTACACTAATTACTAACAAAGAAAATAGATCTCAACTTTATCACAATTATTATTAAATAATTTTAAAGCCGTACGACACTACGTAACGTAAATGGAAACGAACAGACCTTGTGGATGTAAGGGCATAAGAACGTGCTTATTATGCGAGAAGGATTTTGGAATCGTGAAAACCAAAGCATGTTTTCAAGTAAACGACGCTTACATTTATTGTCCATATTGCAACAAATGTTGGACGGGATGGAAATTAGGAGATTACACCGATCACCCCAACCACAAAGGCAAGTCCATCGATTACCCCGGAATATACATCAAGCTAGATTTTTTAAGTGAAGATGAAGAAAGTGACTTACTGCGTGAAATCGATAACATGCCCTGGGATTTATCACAAAGCGGAAGAAGAAAACAGAACTTTGGTCCCAAATGCAACTTCAAGAAACGAAAGCTACGTAGTGGAGACTTCAAGGGCTTCCCCGCTTCGACGAAATTCGTTCAAGAAAAATTCAAGGACTTGGATATTTTGGCCAATTTTCAAACTATCGAGCAGTGCTCTTTGGAATATAACCCAGAACGTGGTGCTTCGATAGATCCACACATCGATGACTGTTGGATCTGGGGTGAACGCGTTGTAACAGTGAATTTACTGGCCGACTCTGTGCTGACAATGACCTACAATGATAAACCTGCCCGTTACAATTTAGACTGTGTTCAGAGCTACCCAGCATGTTTGACTGAGAATGGGGAGGTATCTTCTAGTGGTGATAGTTATAAGTTAAAAAGTGAAATGAATAAGTTATGGCCTATAGTGAGGGTACCGATGCCTAGGCGATCGCTTCTTGTAATGTACAATTCGGCTCGGTATGAGTGGGAACATCAGGTTTTAAGGGAGGATGTAACGTCAAGAAGGATTTGTCTTGCATACAGGGAATTTACACCAGGGTATTTACCTGGGGGTAGTAAATATGCGGAAGGGCGACCTGTATTAGAGGTGGCTAAAAATTTTTGGAATACCTAAACCCTAAATAATAGTAACTAATTAATGTATTTTCTGAACAACTTTTATAATGCTTGCAGTATCGATATTTCACAATGTAAAAAGTACACACAGAGAAATATCAATGTTTAAAAAAAAAGGTAGATACAAATTATAGTAGTTGAACTATGTAAGCACTTATTACTTAATAAAAATAAAAATATTAAATATGAATCTTTGTTAACCATTAATATTTCCATATTAAATTCTTTTTCTTTTTAAGCTTGTAAAGCCGGCCTTTCTTGTTTACCTTGCAACTTATCGTTCGTCTGAGAATATCCGGTTCCTCCCTAAACAATTTGTAATTACGTAACGTAATTAATTTGCACATAAAGTCTACATACCCTCTGCATTATTATTATATCTTTTTCTTTCAACTTTTGATTAGTCAGTGGATGAATCCAGTCTTTCTTAATAATCTTTTCGACACATTCCAGAGTTACAACATCGCCCCTGCAAAATAGTTTAAATTTATTTTAATGACGTTTACTAAGGTGAAAGCATTACGTCGGTCTTAACACAGCGCAGGGAACAGAATTGCTCAAAATATCATGGGTGACGGCACACATGTAACGATTTTCTTTTGCGATCAAGGACTTCTTGTCCTCTGGATCTCTCACCGGAATAAATTTTACATCGACTAGGTCTTTAGCTTTCAAGGGTTTTCCAGAGATGGGGCAAAAAATCGTACCTTCCTGTAATATATGATACATAAAGAAACACAATAATAAAATGTTACATTCATAATAACATACTGGCTTATGCAATTTTGTCTTTTCGGCATCAGGTGTTTTAAAAGGCACCCAAAAACTAGGCAATTGTTTATCTCTGCCGTTTGCCATATTTGATACTGAAGAAGTCCCCGGATCTCCTGAAAGAACGTGCTCTGTGGTAGTATACCGACTGATTTTTCAACCAAGTATTACCAGATTTAAAGCCATCGATGGGTCTGCTGACGATATTATTTTCGGATTTCAGAAAGTTTGTGACTCTCTCAGTGGCCTCGGATGCTATTTTTAACTCGTCGTCCTCCTCCTCTTTCCTCTTTAGCCTTTCATATTCTTTCAGTTTTCGACTGTATTCGTTCTTTTTTGTGATGATATACTGCAGAATTACTTCTTTATCGAATAGGTAGCCGTCTTTGCTGTTAACCAGAATTTTTTTTAAAAGATTTTTGAGGGAGTGTAATTTGTAATGGCTTACGTTATCACTGGATTACGACAGGGTTGCAAGGACAGACAGCAACAATCAAAGTCTTTCACAGAATCTTTTCCAAGTCGCTGTGAGTTCGTGCCGTATCCAGAAGCAGCTGCGTCTTTCTTTTTCTCGTGGTAAGTGTATACAGCACCTGCTGTACAATTTCTTGCATGTCTTGTCATTTTTAAACCAATTTATTTGAACACTTTAAGTTTGACGTTTGACACTACAATTAAAACTAGACACATGCAAAGTGCTAATAAATAAATAACCTTACCAATCCTTACCTGTCAAAATTTCCTAAGTCAATTTTTTTTTCTACCAATCTACCTAACGATTATTAATAGCATCTAATTAATATTAAAAAAACTAATTAAGAATATCGATAAAAATTACTTAGTTCTTGGTTATAATTTGTTTTCTCTCAGTGCTACCAATTGCTTAGCGTTTATTAGCATTAGCGATTGGCAAACCTTGTGATTTGAATTCATTTTTTTATGTAATTTGGATTTATCTTAATTTAAAATTAAAACTAATAATAGAGATTGCTTCCATTTTATTACATTATGGTACTTATATGTCAACAGTATAACGAACATTCGATGTGCAATTGCAGGGTCAAGTTGATAAATTTAACTTGAAGCAGCAGTGGTGAAACCAAGAGAGGTTGCATAGAGGAATTCACCTTGATCCTTTATTATTTATAAAATCTATTAACTGTACCTCACAAACTCTACTCAACAAGCAATTTTTGCCTTGAGTCGTTTACTAAACAATCTATTCTAATCTGTTCAACATGATTCTATTGATCAAAACGATCAAGCAGTTGAGTACTGTTGCATATTTTAGCCTCGTGTTTGAGATAAGATTTAAAATTACACACAAGTGAACAAGAAAAGTAGAACTGTAACTGCGAATTTCAAATATTTATTTCACGTTTCGGTCATTGGTGTTCTGCAAAAATGTATACATTGAAAACGACAGCTGAATTATCTGAAAGAAAATGATATTTAAATACAACAATAAAATACGGTCAATACAATGTAGGTAATTAATTGCAAAAAAATTCTAAATGTTACCAAGAACGTGACAGAAGTCGCCACCAACTAACGAGAGTTAAACTGAAAAGTCCATCAAGTTGGTTTAAAATATTCCGTTAAGCCTAGAACACAATGGATTTGCATAAAACATAAGACATAAGCCGTAAGAAACACATTTGCTTTGTTCTCGTTACGGAGCTATTGTGTTACAGCGCACTTCTTTACATAGGTCGAATTACTGTTACGGCTTATGTCTTATGTCTTATGTTTTATGCAAATCCATTGTCTACTGGCCTTTAGTAATTTTTCCAAAAATACAAAAAAAATTAAGAGCAATTATCTCTATACTTATGGATTCTACATTTAACACCTGCAAAGGTATAAGACTGATGGCGGATTTCACAAACGTTACTAAAATTTAATCATCCGTTAAAAGTAAACGTTGCCATGGTTACATGTGTTGAAGGTATAGGAATGATTATTGTTAATCAATGATTAAAGTTAAGTGACGTTTGTGAAATCCAGCGTAAGGATCGTTTGAATTTACCACCAAACTAAAATTATTGCTATGTTGGCAACACCTCCTGAATAGATCTTATTTTATTAGGTTTGTTCGCGGTAAGGATTCAGGACTGATTCGGGACTATTCGCATGCGCAGTTGAAATAATGGCGTTCGCGGATCACAAAATTCCGAACTTCTAGTTACAGTTCTGTGTTCGCGGGTCAGCCAGATTCGGTTCGAGATCGATTCTTAACTAGTTCTACTGGTTCTAGGGATTGAACAAGAACTATAAGTTCGAGACATGCGCAATTTTATGTACAGCGACAGTGGGCATTCTGTGGCTATATTCGCAGCTTGCGGGGCCATATTCACGATTGTTTTTGTTTTTATTCTGGGTTTCTCTTGTAGCTTTTTTGTGATAGTTTAATTTAGGTTTAATTTGATATTGATTAGAATTGTAATTGTTAAGTAAATTAAAAAATGTTTTTACTTTTCACTTAATAAAACATATATTTTTAGAGTACGGCCATAATGTCAGATCATTTATCGTCATTTATAGAGTTAACAATTCAGAGTTCTCATTCTTGGTTCCGAAATCGTTCGCGGTAAATAAACATCCCGAACCGGTTCATAATCGAGCATGCGCACTACGACAATCCTGAATTAGTTCCGTACTCGTTCTGAATTGGTTCGAAATGTGTTCCGCGAACAAAGCTATTATCGTTTCAGAGATACATTTTATAACTGTTCAAAATGCTCACCGTTGTCAGTGAGTATATAATAGTTGTAAAATGATGCCTGCTAAAGTTTTCAATTTAACCACACATATGGTGGATTTCACAAACGTTGCTTAAATTTAATCAAGCGTTAAAAGTAAACGTTGCTATGGTTACATGTGCTGAAGGTATAGGAATGGTTATTCTTAATCAATGATTAAATTTAATCGACTTTTATGAAACCCAGCATCAGTACGTGAAATATACTAAAAATTACGGCGCCAAATTCAAACCATCTACAATCTTTAAAAGAAAATCTTTCATTCCTCATGGCAGTTCTCAGTACATTTGCGATTTTTTTTCAATCTACTTCGTAGAAATTATTTTTACCTGTATGAATAATTGCAGATCTAATTTCACCAACCAAATTGTTATAACGCATTCTTTGTTTGATCGCATTATTATGAACTGCACGGAATTCCAGAAGTTCTTATCGTACGACTTGTACCAATCGGAGAAGTAAACTGCTTCAGATACCAATCCACTCTGTAATATATCGTTTTTCTTTTTTTAATAATAAGCGTTTTCCCGTTTGCTTTGAATTATGCGGACAATAAAATCCGGGCACGTCATTTGCCCAATGTAAACCTCAAGTAATATTTTTGACGTTTAATGCATGTCACTAGTAATTCTGACGTTTAATTAAAATTTTATTTATTTATTTTGACAGAAATATAACCTGAATAAAAGCCTGATTTACCAAATTTGCCGAAATGCGCACGACGTGTCAAATTCTTGCCCGGATTTTATTGTCCGCTACTGTACTATCGGGGCCTTAAAATTTCGCACGATTTTTTATCAAGTAGCTAGAATTTCTCTAAATTATAGTTTTGTAGAACTGGCTCTTTCCTCAATTTTTGACACTAAAGACATTTAAGCAAAAGTCAGATTGTTTGGTTATATTTTAAGAACAGCAAAGCAGTAAAGTATTAGAACTGAAATAACAGAAAAAAAATAGCGACCAACCATCTTCTAATTTTGCGATTGCAAAATCTTTCCTTGAGAAAGCACGTGGTTTGGCATTGTGATGCTACAACTTTAGCTGCTTTCCCGTTACCCACTTTGTGCACGCAAACAAGCCCAAAAGCCCAAGAATTCGCGAAGCACACTTTTCAGTTGACATTTCGATGTTCGCGTTTTACGCCCAATATATGTATGTCTTTCCCCTGCCCTCTCAAGCACCACCTATTATTTTTGTGCTCGAAACACATGTTCTCCCAACTCCCACCGTTGAATTCTGCCTTGATACGGTGTCTACAAAATGACTACAAAACAAATATGTATTATTGAAAAATAATTACTGTAAAATATTTTAATAAAACACTTAATTAAACAATTTTTAAAATTCATTTTCAGTTTGTTGTATGTCACAAATACGTTCCCGTAAGTTTGTACTCGAAGCTCATGGGTTTAAAACTCAACTGTGTTTAGTACGCAAAATTCAGAGCTAAAGGGAAAATGCCTTTTAATATTACATTTGAAATCTGACGTTTAAAATGATTATTTTTGACAAACCGTTGGTTCAAATTAAAGTAATAGCCAATCACAAACGATTGCTTAGTAAGCAACTCAGCTGCTGCAGTTACCTGAACGCGGCCAAAGCCATATTAGGTCTGTACCAGCAATAGTTCGTAACTAGTTCGAAACCGTCAAAAGCATGCAGTTATCAAAATTGTACATTTGACGGCGCTGTTGAAATCGGTCATTACTTCGGTGGGCAACTGTTTTTAATGGTTCCGAACTAGTTACGAACTCTTGCTGGAACAGACCTATTTACAGCGGGAAATTGAATCGTGCGAAATTTTAAAGCCGCAATAGTACGTATCTTAACGAAAAAAAAAAAGCATGGCTCTCTAAAGTCTAAAAAGATTGTGAATGGATTATTAGTATTATTGCGTTTCTCTTTTAAAATTTATTTCTGAATATAGTAACAAATTTTAGGGATTTTCTCATTTTCTACATTGAAAAGGGATTTCTACTTTTTACGCGTTGGCGACACCGTTGAATTGAAATTTCAAAATGGCGTAGCGTTGTTTTTGAAAAGGTAGCAAGTTTTTAAATTCCACGATTTGCATTAATTTTAATCATTTTACTTACCTCATGTTGCAAAATTTGACTGGCAAGGCAGAGCATGAACATTTGAACGCAGGTGCCGAAGGCATAAGCGAAAAATTTTGCAGTATGTTTGAAATCAGCAGAACTGAAACAAACCATTTCATTAACTGCTTAATTCCGCTACTAGTAAGTACTAAAATATCAGTTAATAGTAAAAATGTAAACACTTGTAAATGTTAGGGGTAATCGATGAGGTCAGTGCAGTTTGAAGTACAGAGCGCACAGTAAATAGATGTTGATAAAACATGACGGGTTGTTAAGAAGATGCTCCTCACCAGGACCGGCCTTATATAGGACGGGGCCCAAGTGCAGTAAGGATAATTGTGAAACTCTCCCTTTTTTTTAGCACAGTGTTATGGTATTTAGTATGTGTGGCCGGCATTGTTCTTCACATTATTTCAAATAGAACAAAAAGTTCTGAATTGATCTTTTGAGTAGGTGGAAAAAGCCTATTACCTACCTTCTTCACAGCTACTAAATAGAGTTTCCTTCATCATTAACTATTAAGTAGCACGAAGAAACTAATACATAATTCATGAAAACTTAACTGCCAAAAAAAGTTTTTGATTTCTCAGTAAGCAACTGGCCTGATCAAACACTCCATCAGCATTCACAAGTGTATAATTTTCTCTCAATAAAATAAAGACATACCTATCTGTAACTAAGTAAGTCGAGGTACACATAGCAAGCAGGCTACAACTAATATGAAGTAATATTGGAGATTTGAACAAAGTCGTTAGGTCTTCGACGAATCTAATCAAAGATACTTGCAAAATTCACGTGAACTTAACAAATATGGATAGATACTTACTCCAAAAGTACTTTATGATGACGTATGTATCGTACAATTGCTTGCTTACTAGAATTTGATTCGATGTTTTTTATATTTCGAAGTGCACTCTGAAGAAGTTTAAATTGCAAGATGACAGCGACGAGCAGAAATCCAATTAGGCAGTCAAAATAAAGCACAGCAAAGTAGCCACTGAGGCACAATGTTAAAACCTCGGACACATTCGCCGCTAGCAAATGCATCAGGCTCGTCTGCAGCAAGGCTCTATCGAAAGGAAGCCATGCTGGAATGATCATTTCGTGATACAGAGTCGGTAATATAATATGCATAATGAATACGATAGATATTAAAGTTCGGTAGCAGTGAAAAACAATATTTGCAAATGTTAGATTCGATTGAAATTGTCCTCTGTATTCTTCAAAGGTATCGGCCGTCCAGAATAATTCTTTGAGGGTCTTAGAGATTTTTAACAACGTGTTTTTGTTCAAGTATAAGAGCGCCGCCTTTCCGAGAGCCTAGAAAATCCGATTTAAATTCATCACTGTAAAGCCCTTGAACATAACACAAACCTGCGCAACTATTGTGGCATTCATCACAAATGAAGTGAACGACTCTAGTGTTAATGCTTCTTCTAAGAAGAGTGCCGTGACTAGCAGTAAAATAATCGTGACTGCAACACAATGGTAGCTGAAAAGAAGTTTGTATGCTGGGTGAGTCTTCTCTGGATTACACCCGATCCATTGGAGATACCAAAGGATGTCGTCGAGCATTTTTCGTTGAGTAACCTGGAATTAAAGTGTTTCAATGCGGTTCGCTTAGAGCGATGATAAATACCATATTAGTTTTAATACGATCCAACTTGACTGGCAAGAAATGTTAATTCAATCGACTTATATAATTTTCAGGACGCAATACCTGTGAGATATAAGCAGGTGCAGTTTAGGTTAACAAAGGTATTTAATAATAGTTTTGCGTATTACATTGCAAGTTGACAGGAAATTACACATGCTTGCATTCAGATTGCATTTGTAAATAATTAGGTGGACTTGGAAGTTACTTCATAATTAATTTTCAAATAAGGGATTGAATTTATAAGAAAATATTATGTAGAGATTGGCCGGATATCATTTCAACGACTTTGCATACGTAAATAGCACAAGTTCTTATTACGAAAGTGATTACTCCCAATACTTAATTATTTATACTACGCTTAAACCATAAATGGAACATATAGATGTAATTGATTTTCAACACAAATATTGAATTTCTTAAGCTTATAATAACATTAAATTGACTTTTTAGTTCAAGTTGTAAAAAAGAAATAGATTTTAAGAATAATAATTTATTAGGGATTATCCCAACAGTTCTATTACATAAAAATAATCATTAAGTACATAAATAATAATCATAAATAATATATTTAATGCCTCTATAACTTAAAAATTATATAACAGTAATAACAGTTAAGTTAATCATAATGACTAATGGATTGGCACCTTGGAATAAGTATACTAAAAAAATTGCCTAATGTTCTACGTCTGTGCAGAACCGTAAGTTCCTGGCGGAGGCCTATATAATTTCGGAAGTGCTAGTAACTGCAGAGAATTAAAAGCGTACTTTCGAACACCGGTGTTTTTCAAGGTGTTTTCACGCCTACACCCCTCGCTGCAACAAAATTAAACCGATGAGTGTGCGCTTCGCTCGAAACACTAAAAGGGTACCTTCGCATGCAATCGAGGGCCCTTTGAAACTCGTGCTCTGCTAAATGATACTCATCGACTAAAATCTGGCATTGCTCCAGAGTGACGGACATTCCGGTTCTATCTTTGGCACTTTTACAGCTTGTAAATCGTAAACCTACAAATATCATTTTCATCAGGTGGCAATGGCAACATTTAAGTATAAACCTACCTTTCATTTGCCTACAAATTTGAGCAGCCAAGTGCAGAATCTCAACGTTCTTTGCCTTTCCACTATGTACAGAATTTTTAAGTGCTAAAAGCAAATCCACTAAGGGTCTAATCTGTGTGGAACACGAACTACTGCGTCCGTTACTCAAGTTCGCCTCCGGCATGTTTAACTTTCGATACCTCAAAAAGTATTCATTCAGTCGATCGTAATTGTCAATGTTGGACCGCACTTGCGGCCTAGTAGCACCAATGTTCTCGGCCAGAGTCGCCATTTCATTAATTCCAATGTTAAAGAACACCGGAGTGACGTGGAACGACACAATTTGCCTACTGGGAATTAAACTATAGAATGCATCCGGCACAGGAAGTGAAACCGTCAGGGAATTTCTTCCGCCGGTGATTTTCGGAGTGGGATGTGCATCACCTGAAGTAGGACTCGGACACCTCGCTAAAGTAAACGTAACAGTCCGTAGGTCCTCACACGCTATTGACATGTCACCCCACATGTCTATTTCATTTCCGTGATAACTCAGCAAACACTCGAAGTAAGCGAGGGGCCCTAACGACATTAAACATGTTACGAATGCCGGGTCAGGTTTATGGCACCAGACTCTCGTCATTAAAGCCGTTACAAGTGATGTAAGCTGAAACAAGTAATTTAACCAAGATTTGATACACACTGTATATACTTACAGCTTGTGAAAAACAAACGTCTCTTCTATATTGAACGTTACATACTCTCTGAGCCGCTTTCGGATCCTCCTGGACTCTAAAAACAGAATGTGTTAAACGTGCGGTCTTTAACAAACCATCCATGGCCTGTCTGAGCTTTCTCATGCTGGGTCTTAACTCCGCAGCCCAATCGACAATCTTGTTCAAGTCCAATCCATCGGTGAATTTATTTCCGTTCCGCACCGCTTTCGTTACAGAATTAACGGCCCTAGTTACGGCTTCGCTCTCCCTGTTATATTCAAAATTCTTCGCGTCCTTGTTATTAACAGCACCGGGTTGATTGGTAATCACAGATTTCTTCAGCATTTTCTGATTTTGCCTGAGTCTAACAGCGGGGCTGCCGCAACGTCCGCACAGAAACTTTACTTTGCTGACGAGACACATCACACTCGCTTCTATGTTCAGTTGAGTGAGATCCCAGGGCTCCGGCTCGTCTGTTGGCTTGTAATAATTAGCCGATGGTGAACTGCACATCACATGCGTGTCTAGGAACATTCTACCAGTGTCCGGGTCAACGAGTGATTTCGGTTCTTCCCCGTTTGTGAGGGAATAAGTCGAATGAATGGATTCGTTCATGCTATCCTCACAATCGGGAAATATAATGAAGTTTGATTCATCCGGGGTCTGCACGTTCGTGCATAAGCTCTTCACCCCCTCGCTGGTGTTCAGCAAATTCGATTTCTTGTCTTTTTCCTCCTGTGAGTTACACGGTGACGGGACTTTCCAGATATCCTGGACGTTTTGCGGAGTGCACGGGGTTGCAAAATCATCGAGGTCGGGGCTTTTTAAATCTAGTGATGTAAGTTGCTGGGTGATGCGTTTGAACGGGGATAAGACCAGCATGGGTTTGCTGTTGCCGTCCAGGCTGTAGTCTTCGATTACGCCTGAATCATCCGTGATGATCAATTTGTGTTCTTCGATGAAATTTAGGGCTTCTTCGACTAACCCCGGGTCCCACAAGCTTAGCAAGATTCTTGTTTTTGTTACCATGTCTTCGCATATCGGTAACATTCCAGCGGTTTGCTTTTCTTTAGCCAGTCGCATTAGTGTCTTCATTGCTTCTACTACATCTTTACGAAGTTGTTTGATGGCCTTATGATGATTCAAAATCAATTTAGAAACAAATTTTTTAATAAAGGTACTCACCTGGATAGCATCGTGTGCCATTGACACTTTAGTTGTGATTTGATAGTTGGAACTGGCTCTCGTTGGAGATTCTTTTAACTGTTGCACTAATCTAATAAGACTTATTTTAATGATTGTTAGTCGGTAATGTCAGGGGGACTTACTTTATCAGTCCTCCGTTTTTAGATTTATGAGAGTGAGCGGTGAAAGCCCCAACCGTAATCCAGTCATAAAAACCGGCCTTATTAAGCGTGTCGTTATGCACCCACATTCGTTGTAGGTGCAGATTGATGGGGGCAAATTCTAAAGTGCGATCGTTCTTCCTGGAACTTGGCTTGAACATGCGCCCCTTGTGTGCTTGAAGGTACTCCCTGGCCTGTGAGTACAACCGTAAAAGCTGTAAATGTCGGTCGAGTAATTCAACTTGTCTCGAATGCCAGGGCTCTCGGAGCTCCCCCATGCCAGCAACTTCCTGCAGCAATTCCTTCTCTTGTTGAATCCAAACACCCCTACGAGTCAACGAGTGTTTAAAATGCGTTGCGTTTAAGTTTGAATGACGTACAGTAGTTGATGCGGGAATGTAAAACACAGCTTGCTTTCGGCCATGAGCTCGTGGACACAGATGTCACCCCCTAGCCCCGAGTGAAACCGATATGTCTGCAAGAAAGGTGAGGTGAAGAGCAGTTTTAATTCGGCTTGTGATGGCAGTCGCATTTTCACCCCTAATCTCGGGGGCAAAGACTGCGAGCGTCTGTGAGACCACACCTAAAAATTCATCAAATAAAAATACGTTTCGTGAGCGTTAGAGATGAGCAACTCTGTTGTGAGATGCTCCAATTAGAATGACGAATGACTACAGGCGCAATCATAATAAATTAAATTGCTGTGTGACCTGCAAACCTAGATTTCTAAGTTTTAAATGTAATAAAGACATTAAAAGATGATGTCCGTGTAATAAAAGTGTGTTGTGATAATTAAGTTTACGAAAACGACTAATGAAGCGGTTGATTAAGTAATTAATGGTCAAATGGAAAAGTGGATTTTTGAGTTGGACTCAGTGTTTATACAGATTTGCATGTGTATACTGACAAATAATGTGGAGGATTATTTTTATATTATTATTATTATTTCAGGTAAGTAAACTCGAATATTCACAACAACTTTTGCAATGTGTTTTCTTCTGATTTTCTCATTTGATTTAAGTGAGATTATTTGATTATTCTTACATCATTAGTTAAGTAATAAACATAATTTTTTTTTACTTTTTCTTTGAATAATTGAATTATGTAATTTATTTTACTTGATAGGTCACAACGAGCAAAGATAAAAAGAAAACGATCTCAATACAGACAACTGTTAAGAATCCCATCGTAATGGATTCTAAAAATTCAACAAAAATGAACTTCGTAAACACGGTAACAAAAACTAAAGCAGCTGCTAAGAGCAGAACGAGAATAATATTAAAAGCCATGACCGAAATGAACACGACAACAAACACCCAAGCAGATGAAAATCAATCGCCTCAAGCAGATGAAAATCAATCGCCTCAAGCAGGTATAATCGCCAGCACATTGAAGGATTTAATAGACGAAGCCGAAGAGTTCTTCAGGGATGCTGTGTATGGCCTGAAAGTTCTGGTAGGACTCGATAAACCCAGCACATTAAAAGCCTGGAGGAGTCTCTTTCGAAACACCTACCACTCATTTAAGTCCGGATTAACAATAATAAGAAACTCGATATTTGCAAGAAACACCCAGCCTGATTACATCTTAATTTTAAGTGACCTCGCAGAACACGTTTTGTATTACCTAACAGGCTAAGGCTAAAAATAAAATTTGCTTTTAACTCACTTGCGTGTTTGTGTGTGATGGCACCCTGCAAGGAGTATGCTCCGTGCTGCTTCCCCTGTCTTCCGCTTCTAAAGACCACGCACTTATAGTTAGGAATCCGACTGTGCTTTGAGCCCTGGACACTAGAGGGATGCGTAGTCTGGAAGAATCTTGTATGGCACTAAGCAAGACGCAGGCTGACCCCAAAGGAATCGCTGTGTGCGAGACTCGCTCTCTCACATCGAAAACTGTGAAGCGAATGCGGGAGTCACCGGCCAAGCCATCGCTTGTACGAAAGCTGACGGTGCTCAAGAATCCAGGGTTGCTACTTCTCTACACCGAAAGAAACAAATAATGACATTCTTGCGAATAGAATTTAGAAGTAAATACCTCTATAATTTCAGTGCGAGCATACTGCACCCAAACTTTCGCTGATGGCATGAATACATCGATCACTAAAGTGGGATTCGGAGGTCGACCATGGCCATCACACAAAAGATTATCACAAGCTAATGACACTTCACAGAGAGGCAATTCAGACATATCTACACGGAAAAAAAAAGTTGAATTCACTTAAAATTTTGTTGAGCTTGAGCTTGTCAAATGACAGCGACAGCAATAAACAAACCAATGATATGTCCTCTTTGCAGCCTCCATATGGGAAGATCCACGTGGGGCTTGTGATTTCGTCTACGCTCGATGCACTGCCTCAAGGCGTGCATTTCCGCTCTTATCCCCTCGTAACTGGCACTTCTTATGGCTTCCATCCAGCTGGAACGTTCGCTGTCCGAAACAGCAGCCAACGCCTGACACAAACCCCCATCGAACACTACCAAAAAAAATAACTCTAATTAATGTCAGGGGGCAAACGATAAGTGATTAGTACCGAGATAAAACGGATAGTGCCCCTCGGCTGTTAGGGGAGCCGAAGCCATAGGGGGGTCAATGCGTACTTGACACTGCTCCAGAACCACCACCCCGACCGGTTCTGACCAGGGGTCTTTGCTCTTGAAGTAGAACAGGAGATTTCCTCGAAGGCGGCACCATCTTTCTAGGTTGACTGCGCAGAGAAAAAAAAACTGGGATTAACAATTCTTACAATTGTACCAAACGATACCCCTTCACCATAATTTACAAGAAGACTCATTGTGGTTGGTCATCTGGTAACTATATTGGCGCGTAATAAACCAAGCAATTGCAAATTACAAAGCCGAAAAGCAAATGTGTAGAATTGCTTTTAGCAATGAAAGACCAAATTTTACACATTTGCTTTCGCAATCAAATTTCGTAGTAATTAAATTGTTTAACGCTTGCAATAAAATAAGACATCGAAGAAGCTATGAAGCCAGCTGAATGTGTCAGTGGAGGAAGGACGTGTGTTAACAACATACTTATGTAATTTATTTATTTAAATAAAATTTTTGTCGACGCAAAGACATGCAATGACATACCGTATATGTTACACATATTTTGCAAAGATTCATTCATTTTAGCAAGCATGTGAATACATTTTACAATGTCCATAATCTCAACACATTGAAAAGCATTCAATAAAAACAAGAAAAAATTGACAATGTATACCTCATTTCATTTCAACGTGCTTTGCAAAAATAATAAACTTCAATAAAGTGCTATACTGAAGTCTGATTGTGAGACAGATTTAAGCAACACATTTGATTATAATTGTACTGAATTGTCATTTAAAACATTAAAATTACCTAATTGCTTTTACTTTGATTATAAATCTCACCTTTCTGTAAAAGAAGGACAAGAAACTAAAATATAAATCTTGATTAGTGGAATTAAATTAAAACTTTCTAACAAAGTGGTGTGAAAGTGAAACACAAACAAAAAAAAAAGCAGTATTTTATTAAACCTGAAATGGCATTGGCATATGAAGTGCGCCCCCCACCTGAAATATTAGTAAAGCACCGACAAAATAAAAATAAATAATCAGCAAAATATGATGTTAGTGAAACTCTGCACCCCGTGTTAGTGATTAGTAAAGTAAATGTTAGATCCTGTTCGATCTTGTGTGTTGTAGTAGCACGTGTGAAGTAGTAAGTGTGTTATAGTCGTGAAGGTTTACATTAGTAATGTAACACAAAAAGGAAACGCTCACAGTTGAGAAAACCTTTGCCTCACCCTCGTAGATATAAACAAACAAGATAGAACAGGGATGTGGTTATTTTAGGTGCAATGTGGTGGCAGTACCTTTGCTGGCGCCCCCAACACAGCTCAGATTCCGAAGCCTCTTTTGTTTTTCTTTTTTGCATTTCCTTCCTGTAATGTACGATGATCATGCCTTGGATTATTGGATTATTTTCGAGGAATTTAATAAAATAATTAATTATGTAATTAGCTGTAAATATTTACATTAAGAGAAACTAATTAATTTTTCTATTTTACAGAAATCTGACAAGTAAACTTCTAATACAGCAACTGATGAGCACAGCAACTTAGAGAAAATACTATTTATGTATTTACAAAAGCTAAATATAAATTAAGTAAAAATTAAAATTGAATGTACAGATTGTATTTACAAAATGAGCAATTTTTGTTACTTCTTAACAGTCTTGAATTGAATAGAAATTCAGTTTTTCTTATCTAAAAATCTGCGTGTTAATTAGGGACCAAACTAGTTAAACATAGCAATAACAAAATTCATTTCTTGTGAGTCATATTCAAACAGATCTCGCATCACATACCGTTACTTAATGAATAATTAAACCAACTTTTTCCCACACACAATGAAGATGACCGTGTTAACAGTGCTAATGAAGTCAACTCAATTATATTATCTATTTTTACTTCTCTGTGTTTTTTTTTCTTTCTAATCTGTGCTTGTTAGGATTTACATGAAGCTGAACGTTTGCTGAAAGACGTGTAAATGAATAGTGCTTTATCTGAGACTGCAAACAAACAGAATGACAAATTCGAGTATTCCCAGTATTATGCAAAATTATCCGTGTTTTTTTTTTAAGATTAGATAATTTTTTTAACTTCCTTTTAAGAGACTTTAAGTACTTGTAAATTTATCTGTATTTAAGTAAACTGTCCATTAAGCAGTAATTTTATTAAAAGGAACTTTATCTGACATGTAAGTTGTGGGTAACCCAAACTTCCTTTTAAATTTTTAAAATGAGATTTTGCGAAATGTCTTGTTTACTCTTTATCTTTTGAATGATTGCATCTATCTCAGTCACAGGAATGCACGTTGGACGTTGCCATAATAATTTATTTTATATTAAAAACAACTAGGTTACATTGATTTATCGCTCATTTTAATAAAAAGGTAGTTTACAAGGAAGTTAAAAGACCGGCCCTTAATTATTTATTGCTTCTTATGTTACCATTTCGTAGCAAAAATAAATCAGGTGCATTTCTTGAAATCTAAATTATTTTTGTTGTTGTAAATTATTGTATCCTTAAGTTATTAAAACATTACAGAGACATACAATTAAGTTACTCTTTGAACCCACAATTAAGTTAAAAAATATATAAGTTTTAATTTGTCTGTTATGATGAAAGGTCCCCTTGTTTGAACCAAAGAAGAAATTACGAGTTATTCAGAAAATAGTCTAATACATTTAGGCCTGGGAACAACTGTTTTCAAAATGTGGTATGCAATTTATTTAGCAAATAATTAAATTAAGGGCAATTACGAAATAAATTTAGATTAACATGTAGAAAATACTTTCCGATACAAGAATCACTTTACTTTTGTGTCATTAACTTAACTTTAAACCAAAGCTTAAATCCTTAACATCGATTGTTGAGATAATCGTTGTTAATGGTTTAAGCTTGAGCTTAAATTTAAACTGGCATAATACAACTGGGCCTAATTGAAAGTTAAGTCTATTAATTTTAGATAATTTTATTAACTAAGTGAACCGAGAGATTAGTTTTTTTTTTAATCGTGACTTATTTGATGGTTCAGTTAATCCATTAATTGATTGATAAATCTCTAATTAATATTAATCCGTATGCTTCTAATTGCGTACTGGATGATTACCATACATTTATATACAGGGACTCTCTTCAAAAGTTATTAAAAAATATTGCCCTGAATGGAATTAATTGTCAAGTATAAATTAACAGAATTAAAACATCTCTGAAAAGTCTGTTCTAGGTGGTTTGATAACACGGTAATAAAAGGACTTGTTTTTAAAATACATTGAGCCTCTGAAGTATGGAATAAAATTCGTAATTTTTTTATTTTTTACATTTCGAGAAAACGCTCGGACAGGTAATTTTTTTTTTAAAAGTACACATTTTCAAGTGAAAATCAATTTTTGACAGCCATTTGTTTTCGAGTAATGACGCCATCGACATTTTTTTTTAAATAGCAACCCCCAATTTTTTTTCTTGATTCTGATAGCTGTATATTATCAGTTGATTAAGTGCACGAAGCACATATTTTCAAGGACCTAATCAATTATTATTTGCGCACTTTAAAAAAGCACTCCCTCTCACATACAGAATGATTCAGGCAACCGTTCGTTAAAAGTTTCCGTGTGAATTACTTTTTTTATATTTTGGATTGCCATGTGATTCAGAATTAAATTGTCATTCGTTCTGTTCTGTATTAGAATTTCCTATAACCAGTATTGCCAACTTTATTCTAAAAAAGGGAATTTCAAATTTTATTTTACAAAAGAAGCTGGAAGCTGACAGCCCCTAGACACTTCAAAGTTGTTCTTTTATTGTATATAGAGAGTGATTTTTAAAATTTTTATCAATTCTTGCCATGATTGGAAACTAGAAGGCATGTCTTAGCTCTACACCATCAAGGAGTGCAATGACATACTTTTCACTTAAGCTTTCAGATTTCATGGCAAAAGTTATCAAAAAAATTTTAAAAATCACGCGCTAGAAGGAAATCCACTTATATTGAAAAACTACCATCTATTGAGCAAAGTTTCAACTGACAATCATTTCTGCACGGCCGCCTAGATTAATGAAGCACCAGTGCTTTATACGGCCGGTCGCGTTTGATAAGTCCGTTCTACGAAAACTCTCGTTAGTGTGGCTCCCTCTGCATAATTTTGAATTGAACTTCCGGCGTTGCCATAGTTACTGCGTTCAATGCACGGTGTAAGATATAAGGTGATATAACTTCCTATGCGTTCCGAAGATTTTGGTGGCTAATTTTTGTCCTAGTTCTATAGCAAATCCGCCAGATGGCGAACGTGCTGCGAAGGTAAACGAAAATAAAACTTGATCTTCATTTAGTATACGAAAGAACGTTGGTGTTGGTTGGTCCGTGAGTAGAGCTACAAAGAATTAAGGTTTATGAATCTCTTTCAGTGTTAATATGAATTTAATTCTGATAATGTGATAATAATATAACTCCACTAATAAGTGAAGATCTGCTTAATTTTTATTTATTTTAGATTTTCATTCATATTTAATGTATAAATAGAATAGACTGCTAACTGAAAAAGGTTATTTTATCAAATTCATTGCAAAATGCGTTCGTAAAATCACCGAGGAACCCGAATAACCTCTGATAATTGCTTACGTCACACAAGAAACCTGGTTAGCAGTGCTGCCAGACCTCCCGTTTAAACGGTAGATCTACCGTTTTGGTCAACGAAATACCGATCCAGTTGGTGATCAGATGACAGTTGTACTCCGCTCATGTTTCCGATCGTTATTTATCCGCTCTGATCAGTTTTTCATAAACGTTAGTTACAGTTTATCTACCCCGATGTGCCCCCGATCAATGTTCCGTAAACGCCATAACACTTCTAAGGTAATTTATGTATTTGTTTACAAATACCTACGCTACACGTAGCCACCTATTGGATTCTTTTAGAATGAGGATAAAATTTAGCCAGCTCACAATCGCAACTCATCACCTTATATCTTACACCATTTTATAACAATTTTAGTAATAAATCATAAATATATTGCATTCTTATTATCCCAAAATGCTGCACTTTAACAGATTATGAGCAGTCACTTCTTTGAAGTTACCAAAAGGTCCTGTAGTGTGGCGGCATAGAAAAATGGCTCTGAACTAAGAACGCGACTAGTCGAATAAAAAAACTTTGTTCTTGATTAATCTAGGAAGCCGTACATTTCTGGATGGTAACAAAAAATGACTTGAGGAAGATCAATAAGAAAATGTCACTTGTCATCGGTAAAGGCTGGTTTACATTAGTTAAGTAACTCGTCCTAGTACACTTACCAGTGCTCGGTCGAGTACTCGACTCGCTCTCGGTTATCGTGTAGATATTTACACGATACTAGTTTATTATAACAGTAGAAGAACTTCATTTTAAGTAAACAATGCACCTATGCACGTTGCACACTAGCATATCATACAATATTGTTTGGTATAACGAGCGTCTAAATAGCAGAATTACTAAATGTTGCCTTTGATGTAGCCTACTTGACCAGGTTTTTATTTAGACACGAGTTACAAGGCAAGTAACGAGTCGAGTTAACAGTAGAGGGTGGTGGTGGTGGAGGGCGAGTGGGCTAGTTTACATTAGTCAAGGAAACGGTATACTCGTAGTAGAGAGGCGAGTGTGAAAAAGCATGTGTAACTCGACTCGTGTAAACAATTGGTCCAGTAAAAAGTTGAGTAAACAGGCGAGTATCAGCTGAGTCGAGTGGTAGAGCGAGCAGCATAGTAACTCGCCCACTCATCCTTCCCCACCACCCTCTATTGTTAACTCGACTCGTTACTTGCCTTGTGTAAACAAACAATATGATATGCTAGTGTGCAATGTGCATAGTTGCATTGTCTACTTAAAATAAAAGTTCTTCTACGGTTATATAAACTAGTATCGTGTCGAGTACTGGACCGAGCACTGGGCTCAGTTCACTAGGGCGAGTTACTTAACTAATGTGAACTAGCCTTTTACTATGCTGCCCGCTTTACCACTCGACTCGTCCGTTTACTCAACTTGTTACTGGACCAACTGTTTACATTACACGAGTCGAGTTACACATGCTTTCTCACACTCGCCTCTCTACTATACCGTTTACTTGACAAATGTAAACTAGCCTTAGGACGAAATTACAGTAGAGTCTCAGTTATCCGAGTCGCGGTTACCCGAGTTCCGTATTAACCAAGCTATTGAACAGAAAGTCGTTTTAAAATGGAATTCCGTGTTATTCGACGTGGCTTTAAAAGTTGTCCAGTTTAACCGAGTATCTGAATATCTAACTTTAAATACTATATTTATTTTAAGCTGAAGCTTAAATCCATAAGCTGAAGCTTAAATCCATAACAACGATTATTTGAACAATTATTGTTAAGGGTTTAAGCTTTGGCTTAAAGATAAGCTGGAATTATACAACTTGGCCTAAGATTGTTAAATAAACACATTTAAAAAGAAATCATATAATTTTTTCAACGTTTTTTCAAAAATGGGTATTAACATTCAAATAGTTCCGGTTATTCGAGTTTTCATTTATCCGAGGCAGGAGCCGCCCACCGTACCTCGGATAATCGAGACTCTATTGTAATTGTTTTTGTGTAACATATTGAACAGCGCCATCTATTGCAGTTTTTTTTATAATCTGTTGATCACGTGGAAGGCAAATAATTCTTTTTTTTTTACTGTTTAATTATTTCTTTTTTTTAAATTTATATTATGAATTTACTGAATTGTGCTCTAAAATTATCTTCTGTTTTCATTTTTTAATTATTATTGTTATATATTTTTTTAAATTTTGTTCATTTATTTTGTCATCTTTCCTCCCAGTCTTTTTAAAAATTTATTAACCCACTGAATTATGCTGTAAAATCGATTGTCTTTTGTTTTTATTATTATTACTATTAAAAAAAAATTATTTTATTATTTTGTTTTGTCATCATTCTTTTAAAATTGTTTTTTATAATTTATTTATTATTATTATCAACAGAATAATCGCTGTAAAATCGACCGTCTTTCTGTTTTCTTTAAATTTATGTATTTTTCATGAATTTTTTACGCCTTTTTAAAATTTATTCCTGAATCTGCTGAATCTAGTAACAATTTGAGGGATTTCTGCTTTTTAAGCCTTTGCAGCACTGCGTATACCTATATCTCTTACCACAGTAAGTAATTACGCAGTAGTGTCACTTAAACGTCAGTGTCAAAAAAAGCGGCCATTCTAAGGGGCTGTCTCAGAAGTAAAGAGACAACATTTATTTGCAATTGAATTTTTTAACAAAAGAGCAATTGAAATTTAACTTACAGGTAAACACTCACATAATACTATTATATACAAATTATATTAAATTGGCTCCAGCAACTCCTGCATAGGATATTTTGCGCAAATTTATTGCTGCTCTGTGCATTACAGCCATTCCAGACTGTTCACCTACTTTTTTGCTAATTCGAGTCCACCTATTTTTGAACTCTCACAAACTTTTTGTTTTTCCATATTCTTTTGATACTCCTTTTAACAGAGAGACCAGAATTTTTCAATACCTCTTGCTTGAGGAAAGTTTGGTGCGTTGTCTTTCTTTTCAATAAATTCAATTTCTTGAGAGCGTAAAAGAAGCCGTGTAATGACATCGCATTCCCTTTATTAATAAATTCTACAATAAGGAATTGCAGGAGTTGTTGGAGCCAATTTAATATAATTTGTATATAATAGTATTATGTGAGTCTTTACCTGTAAGTTAAATTTCAATTGCTCTTTTGTTAAAAAATTCAATTGCAAATAAATGTTGTCTCTTTACTTCTGAGACAGCCCCTTATTTGATACCCTTATGGAAATGCAATGTAATTTACAGCTGGGTAGGTATCAAACAAAAGAACAAATGTGACAGTTATACTCGAGTGACGCTACTGTGTGATTCTTATACTGTGCTCTTACCATCAGTGGTACCAATTCGTAGGAATTTTTTTGATTCATGGGAATTTTTGTCTTAAAATTGCAAAGGGAATTTTTGAAGCCAAAATTACATATATCATCTTGACAAAAATGCATAAAGATAGCTTAAAATTAAAATTTTAGGGAAAAACAAGCGTAAAAGGGAATTTTTGTTCCAAAACTACTGTCAAGAGTTGACAACACTGCTTACAATTCATTCAGTATCGATGACTTTATCTTTGACACATCAAATTTTTTCACTTTTCGGTATTATCTTTGAATAGTGCATTATGAAAATTAAAGTTTAAAATTTTTCATTTTATCAGTCTGGTAACTAACAAAAAAAAAATGACTGGGTTGCTTGAGTCACCCTGTACATGTATCTACTCAATAAGTGACATCATTTTTATATTAAAAAAAATAATAATAAAATACGAAATAAGCATGCAGTATTAGACACATGTTACAAACACATGCCACATGTTTTTTTTTTTTATTAACTATTAACATCAGCATGCCATTACACAATGTTCCAGGGAGTTAAAAATAACTGCACGGATTCAAACATTTAGAAACTATCGCTTAATGGGGAGGCTTAATTAGATCACTATTTTTAGTGCTACGTACTTTCCGATTTCCTGAAGAATCCCTCTTGCCTTTCCCTGATGTGAAGGACGCCCTCTTTCTCGAACTTGCTGGACGGCTGGGTGGCCAGCGTCTCGAGTTCTTGTTTGTTGAATCGCATGTTCCTTTCGTCTCAAGTAACCGTGGCACATCTACTGGAACAAACCCGACGTGTAAGTACGGTATTGATTCGAAATAAAAATTTCGCTAAGTGTTATTCCAAGAGAATCGGGGAGTATCTCTGCGTCACTCCGGACGCCTAAAACCCAAAGCCCGAATTTTTAAATTCATAAATAAATAGGACACTACCAACTAGGGTGGTGTAGAATAAATAAATAAATAAACAAATTGTAACGTGTATCGAACGTACTTGTTCCCGCTCGGCATTACTGCTGTTTCGTTGGCGTTATTTGATCGATTTCTGCGCCGTTGGAGTTTCCCTAACGATGCTCAAGGAGGACAAATTCAACATTTTCTTGTTTTCAAAGTTGACAGCCAGCACTCAAACGTCAAGACATACGATACGTAATTGACCCCCACCCTTGTGATTCATGCAGTAAATTGAATTGGAAGTTCAGCGCCATCTGTCAAATCTAACTGGAATTATGTCAAAATTATAATTTTTTGCAATTTTCATTTAATAAATTAATTAAAAGTTATTGTTTATTGATGTTTTTACTTTCAATTACGTTTTATACTAATCGTGTTCAGTTCCGCGTGGTCTTAGTTACCGTAATGAAATAAACAACTAATCAATTTACTGAATTAATCTGCCATCGTTGGAGCCTCATATAATTTTTCACTAATAGCTCAAGTATAATATTTTCACATTTCTTCTTTAATGATTTCATTAAGCTTTATAAATATTATCATTTCAAATTAGTTTAGTTTTAGACCAACGAGTTAAAAATATCAGAAGAGAGTCTTAATAACAGTAGTTTCTTGTCCAAACTGGTCACTAAATATGGCTACACACAAGCGTTTTACTAAATTCTGGAACGTTCACAAACTTACAGTTCATCATTGTTTGTAACACACTTAACTATATTGAAGTTAACTAAATAAGATTCGAGAAATAATAATAATAAATTGTCTTTATTGTCCATAACTATTAAAAATAAAAAAAATTATTATAAATTATTAAATAAGAAAATGGACAAAAGGCGAAGTTCTGTTTTCATAAGAAATCTGCCACGTACTTAACCTAAAAGATATTTCATAATCATTTAAGGCAGGATAAAAAGTGAATAAGCAGTAAATGATACTAATCACAAGTATTTGCATATAATATAGACACTCTTAACAGTAACAAGTGGAGCAGTTTATATTAGGTATATTCGTTTTAGAAATCCTGGGTTTGCCACAATAACGTCAACGTCAAGTAATTAGTGCACATATAGGTCAAGTTGTGGTTGCACCAGAAATTTATCTAAAACGAATAGATTTTGTGTTGACTTGATATTAATAACTACGTAACCTCCCTAATTTAACATATTAAACTAATTTTTACATTACGACTTTGTATTATTTGTTATTATGAGCATAATGGCCAACGCCGGTTTTATTTAAAGAAGTCTTAAGAAAGTATTATGAATTCGGGCATAGAATTTTGTATTTACTTATGAACATATACAGCGGGAATGTTTTGGCAACGAACATATACAAAATTCGCACTATTATGTGATATCCGCAGTAACAAACAACTGAAATAAAACAAAAAATTAAGGTTAACCTGCGGCTGACGCAACTAGACCCTACTCTCGAGTAGGTGCGCATTACGTCAACACCAGCGTTGCCGTAGTGGCAAGTAAAACGAATACGTCAATGGCAAATCCGGCAGCCCGAAAATCTAAAACGAATGCATATTTCGTTGACGTAGGTGACTTGGGGCAGTCCAAGTCATCTAAAACGAATATACCTATTGTTGAAAATAGTAGAAAAAGAGAAGAGGAAGAATAATAATATCAGCAGTGGCGTACGCAGGATTGGTGAATGGGAGAGGTTGGGTTGGGTTGAGTCATATTTCGCGCATGTTCAAGTACCAATATTTGTTGAGTTCGGAGATTCACATGGTGCAATTTCGAGTGTAGTCGGTTTTTCTGATTACGATGGTACAGTCGCAGCCAAAAAAAAACTTTTTTAAACGTCAATTTTATAATACTAATGCCCGGTTGCACCAACTTTTTAAGCAGAGCTTAAATTTAAGTTATGTTTAGAATGTGACATTTCCGTATGATGGTCAGTATAATGTCAAATACATTCTGATTGACATTTAAATTTCAACTTAAGAGTCAATTAGAATGTGACTAACATTTTTTTAAATCTATAAATAATGTCTAGTCATGTCATCACTCAAATTTAAGCTCTACTTTAAAACTTGGTGCAACCGGGCATAAAACTTTTGCTGGATGATTGTAATTATGAGTTGATACTTACGGATGACAAACAGTAATACTTATTGTTTATCATCCGTAAGTATCAGCTCATAATTACAATCACCCAGCAAAAGTTTTAGTATTATAAAATTGACGTTTGAAAAAGTGTCCACTTTTTTTGGCCGCGACTGTACATTACGCTTGCTGCGCCACACACAAAATCCAGCAATTATTTTTCCACTATGGATGTCAACAAATAGTCATACCTATTGCAGAAACTGGCCTACCACAAAGTGGTAATTTGTATTAAATGTAATTCCATCCCCCTATGCCGTATCTTCCTCCCTTGTTTTAGGCTAAATGTGATCATTTCCGCATGTTTTTATTCAGTATGATGAACTAATCGATGCCATCAGCGCGGTTTGTCATTATTTTTTCAATAATTAATTAAGGTAATTTATGTGTACAAATTTGATTAAATCATACTAAACGCGTCACGTTATTACATTTATTGGAACTTGGGTTTTTTTAGTGAGTAAAAATAAACTCCTATCAAAATTGATGACGTCGATTGTTTCATCGGTGAGAATAAAAACGTCGCGAATAAAACCAAAATTTCTAATACTTTTGAACATACTATTGCTTTCATAAAAAACTAGACAAGACTTTTTAAGCTATGTAAAACAACTACCGACCATAAATTTAAAATTATTTGAAATGGTCACTCATTATCAATCATACCTGCAGTTTACAGTTGGTTCTTGTCCGATGAAATTTGTATCACAAAATCTTTTAAGCGGACACTAAATCGCGCACTATACACTTAACGTTTCGCAGTAGTTCGACAGCTTCGTCAGAAGTGACGCTTAAAAGATTTTGTGATACATACCTGCAGTAAATATCGTTTTAAAAGCTAGGATAGCTGCTTACATAGAAAAAGGTGTCACAGTTAGACAAATTTCTCAGAATTTCAGCATTCACAAAAATACAGTTACTGACTTGACAACAAAGTAGGATTCAATATAATAAAATAATGGAAAAGCATGGCTACTGCATTTAAAAGTTGTCCTAGTTTTTTATGATATCGATAGTACTTGCTCGAGTAGGGTATACTGGTGCTTAAAAGTATTCGGACGACCGGCGTGACCGCCTGGCACTGTGGAAGTTTACCACAAGGGTCATATTCGAACGATTTTATTGCTTTTCATTCGGATACTTTTAAGCACTAGTATACAACCAGCGATGGGAGATTTCACGATTTGATGGATGAATCATTAATGTAACAAGAAACCACAGATTTTCGGAATGCATGGAAATAATTAGTCGGAATCAAATGAAATAATTGAGAAATAATAAATAACATCGGTCTTTTCCATTCATGTTATCATAGCGAATACTTATTTTCTTGTATCATTTTCTTGCATCTTTTAAAATAAGGACACTTTACTCTAAAGCCATATACCGTAAAAGATAAATTTCACCTGGCATTTCTCAATTCGACTTGAAGGAATGCAGAAGCGTCTTACATCAATAAAGTTTAATAAAAATCGATAATAAAGAAAAATCCCATTTGTCATACGTTGTACCTTTTTGAAAGGCACTGTAAGATACTTACATATAATAAAAGCATATTAGTAATCTTATCGCGTTCTTGATTGACTGAGTACGAGAGTACTCTCAGAGTATCTCCATCTTGTTTTAATCTTATGTAATAACAGAGGATGGGGAACACTCTCAGAGTGCTCTGGACCAGTCAGTCGAAAATTCCAATAAATTTTTCTATGTTTTTTAAATGTACCTACATTGGAATTTATGCTTTGCGTTTTGCATTTTACGATATCTCACGATTTTTCAACCGATATTTTACGATTTTCTGATACCGCCATCTCCCATCACTGGGTACAACAATATAAGCGAGAAACAATAATTTACCAGCGGAAAATTTTTAAGTTCAAAATTCAATTTGTCAATCCTACTGCAATGATCAGAAAGTGATCACAGGATGTCGTGATCTAAACTTTTCATTAAAGAAAAAAACGTTCAAAACTTTAATGTAGGTACATAAATTTAAGTATTCCTTGCAGAAACCTTCTGCATTCCTTTAAATCAAATTAGGAAATGCCAGATGGAATTTATCTTTTACGGCATACCTACAGTGTGGACATCGAGAAATGAAAACGGTTTAAGAATAAAGTGCTCTTATTTTAAAAGATACCCACAGGAAAATGTCATAAGAAAATGTTGTTTAGAATTAAAAGTTATAGTCAAATACAAAATTATAATCTCTTATCTCAAAAAATCACCTTTTATTGTATACATAATATACTTATGTATGTAATATAAATATATATATAGGGTGCTCAGATACTTTGACATGATGCATTTGCGAAACAAGGTGAAAAATTAAACTGATACTCAAGAAGGCACCCTCATCTTTTTAATAACATTTCGGCGTGCACCATTCATTTTTGCCTTATTGCAGTGTTGCCAGTTGAGGCGATTTCACGACTTCTAGTTCTTTTTTCTTGAAGACTCAAACTTAAATCTCTAGATTTCACGACGACGCACGACGTTCATAATGTTTAAATTTTGAAAAAAGTAACATTGGAAATTAACAATAAAACGAATGAAACCTAAATAGTACTGATAATAGATGACGAAACAGGCGTCGTGGTTGAGATATTTCCTCCAATACAAGTGCTTAACAAAGAGGATGTCAGAAGCGGTTCACTTTTCGCCCTCTCAAGCGACAGCTTTGGATCAATTTCAAAGTAAACTCTGGTAAAACTGCTAAAGTTATAATTATATTTGATATTTCATATTTATTGCTGAAATTTGACGTACAGTTTTTTCGCTCGATCTTTGCAGTCACGTCACACTTTACCGATTCGAGAAACGAAATCAACATAATCTTTTATCCTTATCTAATACGTATGTTCAAACAATGATAGAATTTATAAATTTGTCATTTTGAGTCGATAATTTTCTGACGTAACTGCAAAGATCGAGCGAAAGAACTGTAGGTATGTATTATGTTGCATCCTTGCATGTGTAAGGAAATTTGGGGGCGTACATTTTGAACGTTTACAATAATTTCATCATTTTACGTTACCTCTTTAAAATAAAATGTTTAATAGATATGACATTGAATTAAAAAAATTGACTCTATTTTAACCCCTGTACAGGGTTCTCAACAATGTGTACTCGGGCAATATCTCGATATCTACTGAAGGTATAAAAAAGTTTCAACGAGTTTTTTTTTAATACTTGAGGTTTATAATTTAATGCTCATGTTACGTCTCCTATGATTTTTAATGTTTATTATTATCTTAGTATTTTTGATTTGTTTGCTTGTATTACTGCATTATTGCTTTGTTGTATTACTTTTTTGTGACGTCAGTGATACACTTATGTTCAAACTGCAATAACATAAAATTATTTTCATCTACCTATACGGAATGAATCAAAACAGTGGTACCGGATGCAACTTTTTTTTATTTCAAATGGCACACCCTATTCATTCACCCGGTTCATTTGTTTTCCACGGTCACGTTAGACAATTATTCGTTTGAAAAGAAATAATTCAAATAGATCTAAGGTATAAGACATACTTAACCAAAATGAAAGTACTTTATTAAACGAGGAATTTAGGATAGAATAATATAGGGCATGCTGATTAAGAAAATTGATTTTATCATTTTGAATTTTTTTGTACTTATTTTGTTTGTTATCATAACCACCCTGTAACGATAAAAGCACATTTAATAATGGCTTACAATACGCAGAAGTATCAACAATATCTGTACCAAAAGTCTTTATCTTAGAATTAGTAACAATAGATAAAATAAGATTAAATAAAATAGTAGAACTGTTAGGCTTAGGTAGGTATCGATAATGGTAGGTATACAAAAAAATGAGTAGAATTTTGTGTGCAACCCAAATTTGACAATAATATTGGCAAATAATTTCGAGTTACCCCCTGTATATTAAAAAAAATTATATCACTGAACTAAATTACCTCATTCTGTTCAAGATACTGAGAACTGCTGATGACATTTACAGCAGGGCTTCCATTCGTCCGTGCATGCAAATGACGGATGAATTCACGTCAATGTATATTTTGTACTTCGATTATAATCTAGTCTTTTATTCTAAATTAGCGAACCGGCACTAAACGTTATAAAAACATAAATACGTCTGCGACAGATTTTTTAATTTCGGAACGACTTCAGTAACTAGCTCTACCTCACACGTACACTCATGAATATTAAACAATTTTTTATTATCACTTAATAAGCCTTATCTAATAATTAATAATTATATTTAGACGCCTGCGTATCGATGAACGAACGAACGAAGAATGGGTTATCAGAAAAAAGTTCTGTCCTGATCACTCTTCCTGAAGTCGTCACTCGCCAGTAAAATTGGAAATCACAAAACATTAAAAAGAATAAGAAATTGCAATTATTTGAGAATAATTGTACATTTGTTATAGAATGCAAAGGTGTAGAAGAGAGAATTCGAACTTACATAATGACATCGATAAGTTCTATAGAATTATTTTAATAATTACCTTTGTCACCCACGGCAACTCTTCGTTATCGAGCTAACGATGGACATCTGATGCAAGTCCACACCTGGCGTCCTGAGGCGTCGCGACGGCCAAAGCGTCTTCCTCGAGTTACAGCAAGAATTGTTATTAACTTTTTTTGCGGAGTTTATTTCCCAGATTTGAAAGGGACTATGAGCGTTTGCCCCGCGAACAAATCCTCGTTAATTATTTATCAAATGGCCGCTTTCATTAGCACGCTAAATTTACAAAACAAGCAATGTAATTAAAACAAGAGATTATGTTTGTTATGAATACACTTTTTGATGTTGTCGGTGGTTTTTTACATGCGCTAATTAATCTGTGTTACTATCTGTTTTGACTTTGTTCAAATTTGTTTCAGTTCTGTTTGTAAGTATAATACATAATAAACACATACAGGGTGAGTATAAAGTTCCGCAACAAATTCATTATTCCGTAATTAAATTTTTTTGTAAAAAATCCTGAAACAGGTCGATTTTGTTTTCAAAAAAGATACTTTTTGACATAAAATATTTATTTCTAACGTCATTGGTTTTCAAGTGATGACATCATCAAACATATTTTTTAATGACAACCTACTTTTTTCTTAATCAATTTTGATACATTGGCTCACAAGCTAAATGACAGTGCAAAAATATTAATACCTTACATAACAATTTTTTTGAAAAAATACACATTAAGTTCAAAAAGTCCAAATTATATTGTTAAAAAAATTAATCTATAATTATGAAATCAAAACAACAAATAAACACTAAAAGCTTTCTTAAAGAATAACAAAACTTTTTTAAAATAAATTTAACGTAAACTGGTTCCCATTCTGTGTTTGACACATTCCTAAACGTACATAAACACTCTCTACTGCACTGCTAATTGTGTCCAGGCTGATATTCCGCATTTCTTCTTGAATTCGCTCCTTTAGCTCTTCAAAATTTTGGGGTCTGTTAAAGTAAACCCGTGACTTAGGATGACCCCAGAGAAAAAAATCTAAAGGTGTTAAGTCGGGTGACCGCAAGGACCATTCCAATGGTCCTCTTCTCCCTATCCATCTGTCAGTAAATGTATTATTTAAAAAATTACGAACTTCTACGGCGAAATGGGGTGGAGCCCCATCTTGTTGAAACCAAATTGTTTCAAGGAGTATGTCGCTAACTTCGGGGTTAGGAAATAATACGGCCAAAGCAGGAAGCAAATCAAATCTAAAAAAAATCTAGATACCTGGTGCCCGTTAAATTTCCATCAAAAAAGAAAGGACCACACATTAACTTTGTCTTGACGTTGGCTATGGGATTCTTGCGTTCAGTGAGGATTTTCCCGAGACCAATATCTACAGATCATCTTTATTTAGCTCGTGAATGAATTGAACCTTGAAATTTTTCTTTTTTAAATAATTTTATGGTTGATGTTTGACAAATGTTATGGTTCCAGGCAATATTTCTTGTGGAATCATGAGGATTTTCTTCAGCTTGAAGCAAAACATTTAATTTAACTTCCTCGTTTATTTTAGGTCGACTACTACGCGCTAAATCTTTAACACTTCCAGTCTCTTCGAATTTGGCAACTATGCCACTGACTGACTATTCTACAGGACGTGTTTCATTAAACAACACGCTAACTTCTTCATAACTCCTTCGTCTATTCCCATAACCGACCATTATTAAAACTTCAATTCGTTCTTTTTCATTTAAACGAGCCATTTTACCAAATTGAAGAACTTAGTTTTGATCATAGAAAATTTTTGTCACAATTGAACCAATTGTCATATTTATTTGTTGTCTTGGTTTTATAAATTATGCATTAATTTGCTTAAGAATATAATCTGGACTTTTTGAACTTAATGTGTATTTTTTTCAAAAAAATTGTTATGTAAGGTATTAATATTTTTGCACTGTCATTTAGCTCGTGAGCCAATGTATCAAAATTGATTAAGAAAAAAGTAGGTTGTCATTAGAATAAATGTTCGATGACGTCATCACTTGAAAACTAATGACATTAGAAATAAACATTTTATGTCAAAAAGTATCTTTTTTGAAAACAAAATCGACCTGTTTCAGGATTTTTTACAAAAAAATTTAATTACGGAATAATGAATTTGTTGCGGAACTTTATACTCACTCTGTATATACCTACTTGAAATTTCTTTTGTTAAAAACAAAGATGAACGTTTGGCTAATTATTAATTTATTTGTTATTATTTTTGCTATTGTTTGTTTACTTCAAAGTTTTCGGTCAGGGCTTTGAATTTTTTGAGAGTTTAATTTAAAAAAATACGTAAAGATATGGACCGTTAAAGTTGTTTCATTGGGCTATTACAGCGCACCATTAATTGGATTATTGTAATTTCACATTTCTATAGTTAATTGTTTGTAGCTGTCTTTAGGGAATTTTGTCTTGAGAAACTGATAACCATGAAGACAACATCATTGAAACTGTAAAAGAAAGAAGCCTGGAATGAAAATAGAAGCGTCTCCAAATGAGACTTACAACTGCCCTTAATTAATTCTAATTGGGCATAACTACGGCACATCAAAAAAAGAAACAACTAGAACTGTAGCTGCCGTCTCAATAGCTCAGTGGTTAAACCGTTAGTCTGACAATCCAAAGATCATCGGTTCAAATCCTACACAAAGCGATTTAAAAATCGAAAAAAAGACGTGCACATAAAACCATTTATGAGTACATTGGTAAAACCTGCTTTTCCCAAGGCAAAATTCCCTGAAGATGGTAATAGACAATTATATAGTTATCGAAACGTCGGATTACAATAATCCAAAGAATGAAGCTAAACTGTAACAGTATGAACATTCCGCTATTGACGTTAACAACCCTCTGTCAGCATAGAATGTGTATGGAATAAGATAAGGTAACAAATTCGCAAATATGTTAATTTGTGGGGATTATTTACTAGAGCCGAATGTACCAGCTGTTTATTCCACAAAAAAAACCGCAAGGATTTAAATCTTGTGATCGCAGGGGTCAAATGTACGGCCCGACAGACAGCTGATAGTAAAATGTTCGTCTCGTTATTGCACAGAGACAATAAAATTATTAGGATACAGTCTGTTGTTTTAAACGTCGCTAGTATTACGCATAATACTAATTGGTAATAAATAACTATCACCACAAAAGAATGATTACATGATTACATTTGCAAGGAGTCTCTTAAACGAATCGATTTTCTCCGAAAATGTGAAACGATTTATTAGACAAGAAGTTCATCGCCGACAAGTTTTTTTTTGTTTATTAGACTATCAACAGCTGTTTTAAACGTCGTTGGTGACATGCGTACTATTTCTAATTAAATCGCGTACATGAATGAACGTAACAGATTACAAGATCATGTTTAAAAAATTCTAGGGAACCGTTTATAATTAAAGTTGTGAAATTCCACTTAAAGGTCGACTTCACGAAGCCACGCCGCCGTATCATAAAACTATAAAAGACTTTTACGACAGCATTTATGTCGTTCAGCTGCTCCTCGACTCTTTAAACAGGGGCGCGTCGTCGTTTTGGGGCTAATTTTTGGTTCATTATTTATTTCTCGAAAACTAAAGTAGAAAGAACTTTTTAAACATATTTCACATTTTCTCGGACATCGCTTTTTAACGTGGTTTCATTTTATCAGGTTAATTAACGGTCACCTGTAGAAGGTGTTTACGTACATATTTACATAAAAAATGCCATTTTCTGAAAATATTTCTAAGTAACTTAAAATTTTGTTTTAAAACAAAAGTCATATCGTCGGTTTCAGATTTTATTTTTGGATCACATGGTACGATAATTTTACAATTTACGCAAATGAAACGATCTTACCTGATGTATCTAAAGATAAACTTTTAAGTTACCTACATGGTTTGCATAATTAAATTAGACATAATTTCATAATAACTTTTCACAGATAGTTAAAAGACCACGACGTTTCCTGAAGAAGCTGTCAATCGATAGCGAAACGTTGAGAATTTGGGATTTTTTAAATTATCCGTGAGGTAATTGCTTTCTAAACCGAGTTTATCAATTTGCTGTTTATTTTTTATTATGTTCGTTCGGCTTTACTAAACATGTTTTATCACTCAGAAAGGGATTACACAAATTAAATCTCTTTACCACATCTTTGTGAACACTTTTAGAGCGAACACACGTTTCGTTTCCGATGCGGACATCATCAAAGGAAAAAGGGACTCTAATATTTTTTCGCAAAGTATTATTTGTTAGGGTATCTTTGTTTCAGAAATACGTCCATCATTTATTTTAAAATTCTTTTCTTTCAAATCAATTTCATTTCACACTCGAACAAATCTAATGGTGTTTACGTAAGGGTTACTACAGTCGTGAAGGGTTGTCATTACCAACGTACATGCGCGGCTTTGTCGGATTTGAATGATAGACTCCCGCTCAGCACCTGTGTTAATATATACTACAAGTACGAGAAAGAAATTAACCACTACACGGTGACACCTGTAGCGGTAGAAAACGCTTGCACAGTTCAAACATGGTGGCGCGTAATTTTTCCGTGCAAGAACTCCCGTACTCGCGCCTCCTGCAGGTTCCGGACGACGAAAGGGATTTTTTAACCCTGGAGGAGCTGAAACCTTCGAGCGTGCAGAGTTTTTCGCCGCAACACTACCAGCCGACTTACTATGAGCTTCACAGCATGGTCGAGTAAGTTTCATCACTAAATTCAAAATTATTTCGACTTAGCTTAATTTTTTTTTTGTTATTGTAGAAATCCTTGCTCGTCCTCGTCCGTTTCTTATCAGGCGACCAATCATTCGTCGAATTCGAGTAATATGTTGGACGTCCAACGCGTGGATAGCTCGATGAATCCGACGAGCAGGAAAAGAAAAGCATCCTATCAGTGAGTACTGTTTATACCTTGACATTTATTTATATTGTTTTCTTTGAACATGAGGCCGTTCAGTTCACCTTTACTATTTACTTGTAATGGGTAATGTTGCCTTGTAAATAATAATAAAAAATAATTCTGTCGCTGCTAACTGCTAATAAAGATTATGGCATTATCTGAAGAATTTAATTTAATACACTTATTAAAGAAATTTTTAGTGTAATGATTACATCAAACAAATCTGTAATCTATTTCGGAAATTTTTGTACTCTGATGCTTTTTTGTAACTTTTTCTAAAATCTCGAGTAAAATGTTCATATTTATAGTGTCATTAAAGTTGTTTAATATTAGACTACTAATCAGTGGCAAAAATATTTAAATAATTTTCCAAGGATTAACCCCCCCCCCCTCATTTCTTTTCGCAACTCTCTACATGCCTCATCCGAAGTGAATGGATGGGTATTTAAATTTATGCTTTTTCTAATCTTATTTCTGTTCTATTTTTTTTACTTTTTCTGTTTTGGCTCTCCTTTCTTTTTCCCACCCTTTTTCCAATTTAATTAATTAAACTTTCTATATACAGCTGTCCAAATAAAAAGACACAACAAGAGCTCCACAAGGAGCACATGTTTCGATTAGCATAAGTTTTTTTTTGTTTTGATAACATCTTTCCAAATTCACTGCATTACTGTTTTTGGCAGATTTTTTTGACAGAAAACGGAATCGCTTTGAAGGACTCTCATGTTGTTTGTTTCGTTTTAATTTGATTGCATTGTTAAAGATTTTCTAGAACTTTTAAATTTCCTGTCACGAAGATATTTAATCCTGTGGGCGAAGTGAGTACTTGAGTATTTGTACCTAGTCTTGTAATTCGAAGTATTCTACTAAAATACACGGCCCAAAGGAATACTGTTAACAACAGGAAAAGAAAAAGTGATACCAAGTTTTAATAATAATTAAGTTTGAAAGGGGAGGGGGGGGCTAATGATTTTTATTTGTAAGGAGTCTAAAGTTGGGAACCCCCCTGGGAAAATGAGTGGAATCAAAAATATAACACTTCACTTAAAATATCGAACGTGACGGCGACTTCCGGTATAACCGGAAGTGTAATTAATAATATTTTAGGTAAACTTCCGTGAATCATCATATATGAACATTTTCGTTTCTGTTGCAAAGCTTCTATTTCTTAGTTTTTATTTTTTTACTATGAAAATCCTTTACTAGTTTATAAAAACAAAGAAAAAAATATTCTGGTACCTAATTATTAAAAAAAAACACATATCATTGTGTATTATAACTTAAAGGTAATTATTCTTACAAGCATGGTAGAAAGGGCCTGTGCCTAGACCTGACAATTGCTTAAGAGTTTAACCAGTGCCGGTTCTAAAAACTAAGCGCTATGTGAAACTATTAAACAAAAAATACTAAAAATTAATTTTTTCAATTTTAGATTTTTTTTAAAGTTGTACCATTTGACGTATTTAAAAAAATCAGTTTAGAAGTAATTGTAATTTTCACTGTAATTTAACAGAAAATTTTTCTGACGTATCAAATTTCTGAAGGAGGTTTTAAATAAAACCGAAACGTCTATCACTAGGTTTTTATTGTTTTTAACCCCATCAAAATGCATCCAAAAGAAAATATCTTAAGGCCGGTCCAGACGCAACGACTTGTCGCATCAGACAAAACGTATCAAGCAAAATGGACCGTGTGGACCGCAAAACGTTAGACATGACGTACGTTTTGCAGTCCACACGTTCCATTTTGTCTGATGCGACAAGTTGTTGGATAAGTCGTTGCGTCTGGATCGGCCTTTGATTGGTCAAAATATGTTACTTCACGATGTCGTTATGAGTTACAGAATAGGAGGGTTACTGTGTACTTGAAGTTTTGCTTAGCATAGTTGATCCATAAACGAAGTGACTCTCGCTATAACGTTGCTGTTTATATAGACATCTTGATTAGTGATGCACCACGATCAGCTATTAGTAAACAGTGTCTGTGACTCCTGTGCCAATTGTTTACGATAATTCACGATGCCTGAAAGCGCATATTAGAACAAGTTTCGTAGTAATAATAAAGCAGCAACTTGCCTAAAATGTGTGGGTGGATTTATATGATCGATAATTCAACTAGGTTCTTATCCGATGAAAATTTGAATAACAACTTCGTTATAATTTGACAGCTTATGAATCGTATAAATAAATCTCAACGTTTCGCTTTCGTTTGAAAGTTTCTTTAAGCTTGGTTTCCATTTATGCATTTCCATGCATGCATCTTTTGAATCTGCATGTTTGGAAAAATGCATGCATGTTTTAGTGCAAAACAGCAAAACATGCACGACCATTTACATTTATACATTTATATTTTTTGGGTGTATTGGCGGACGGTGATTTTAGTTTTGTGCAACTTGTCATTTTATGTTTCCTGCTTGTTCAATGTGGTTGCTGTCAATATAAGCACCAACTTTCCAATAGCAGTTGGTAATAAAGAAATTACCGAAAGCACTAAGAGTTGCATGCAACTTGAAGCACGAAATTAGAACAGATTCTAATACCGTGCATCACGATTTCATGCAATATTTTAATGCACAGAGCGTAATGTAAACCGCAAAGTGCGTGCAACATATTGCATGCAACACGATTGCATGCATCAAAATGCATAAGTGGAAACCGTACTTCAGGAGTGGAAGCGTTGAAATTTATACGATTATTAAGTTGTCAAGTCATAGGGAAATTGTTATACCTACATACAGATTCAGTAAATGTTCAACTGGACATCCTGTTATAATGCGTGCGAAAGGGAACGCACTAGAAAAATAAAGAGAGAAGTTATTTTCAATGCGGGCCGTAGGCGCGGACTGAATCGAAGCAAGCTTGCTATGTCCGGTACCCAAATTTCCGATTCTGTATATTATTGTTAGTTAATGAATCATTTATTTTTAAATTAAATTATTTGTTGCAATGTTAGGTCAAAAAGCGATCGCAGGATGTCGCAACTAAAACTTTTCATTAATTATTTTAATATATTTACAGTTGGTTCTTGTCCGATAAAATTTGTATCACAAAATCTTTTGAGCGGACACTAAATCGCGCACTATACACTTTACGTTTCACCGTCGTTCGACAGCTTCGTCAGAAGTGAAAAATATGTTGTCAAAATAAACAAGGTTTAAAGATTTAAAGATTTTGTGATATATATTTTAATATACATAATTTTTATTACTCACACGATATTAAGGAAATTGTACTGCTTCCTTTATTTTCTTTGTATCATTTACAAAATCACTTATACGATGTAATTTTTATTCAACGTAATAAGAATAAAATTGTAAATTAATTTACACGATTTTATTTATTTAATGAAACGAGAACTGTTACTTTATATGATTATTTTACTTGATTATCTATTTATATTTAAGCAACTAAAATTGCTTCTTAATTTATTTCATGTAAAGAGAATTGTCAATGAATTTATTATAAAATAAACTAAATTTAATTGAATTAAAATATTTTAAAAAAGGCTTTTTTGTGAAGAGCTTACGTCGCGACACCCTGCGACCAATTTTTGACCTAACATTGTGTGAGAATCGACAAATTGTGATCAGTTTGCACACACGTTTGCTGTCAAAGCATTTTTGAAAGTTTAAAAACTTTGTTGCAAGTCGGTTTTGCTTGAAATGGATTCCTCTTCTGCTGATGCGGCCCCAAATAGGACCGAAACGGCTGTCCAGAGGATGCTTGAGGAATCTATTTCAATCAAAACCGATTTGCAACCATTTAAAAAACAAATTTAGTAAAAACGCAATACTATGACTTTTTTCTTATCTGTGGTGGTTGCCCAACGGGGTCCTAAGTTATAGACTTGTCAGGACCTTAGGAGCGGGAGTATATTTTAATGTGTGTAAAGTGTTGGCTTTATTACTTCCAAACCTACTCGCCGTTTAAGGGGAAGCAGTGTCGAATTTTATCCCCAACACTGACTGAAGGGTGCCTGAAGTCGATACCGTCCACCCCCGAGAAAAATCCCGAGCGCGGTTCGAACCGATCACCATGCGATTGCACGGCCGGTTTCTTACCACTTGGACCGTTCAGGCGTTAATAATAATAATAATAATAATAATAATAATAATCCTTTATTTTGCTATTATTAGTGATGTAGAATAATATAAAATAAAATACACATATTAAAATATCAATATCACATGCAAATTCAAATTGAAACTACAGATTAAAGGTGATTTATATCTTAAATGATTGCTACCGCATACACATTAAATTATCACATACAAAGTCAATTTAATACAACGTTAAAGATTGTGCTTATGTAAGAGGATTTAATAACAATATTTGAACAATAATATCTGAATTTTTACGTAGTAAAAAAATCCGTCGTAGAGTAAAAGGTATTGTCAATGAGATATTTTTTCAGATCTTTAGTAAACAGTTAATATTACCCCAATTCTGTAACTCATAACAACATTGCTAAGTTAACAATATTGTTAAGTGAGATATTTTGACCAATCAGTACATAGAAATCCGTTGTATCTAAGCCCTGATTGGTCAAAATATCTCACTTAACAATATTGTTAACTTAGCAATATTGTTATGAGTTACAGAATTGGGGTGTAAGATTAGCAAGACCTTTGATATCAGAAAGTAACTTATTAAGGCCCAGTTTTACAATCGTGGAATAAGGACGGAATAACTGTTCGCCAAATATCCTTTAATGTTCCTCCATATCTACGTCACACCTACGTCATGTTATTCTAAGAATAATGCTTATCCGATGATTGTAAAATCGGCAATAAATATTTTAAAGCTCTGATAGACAAATGATTTTTCAAAAAGAATCGATTGTTAGTTTGATATACTCTTTTTCCTAAATAAATAGTCGTGTGAAGCTGAATCATATGAAATGTGGCGATTATTGAAAGCATAAATTGAATTTTCTAAAATAAATAAGTTGACGATTGATAAATATACGTAATGATGTAAAGTGGTTCCTACACGAATCACGTGGAGCCGTAGTTTTAATATAATTCGGATACATTGTTTTTGCAGTCTCAAGAACACAGTCTAAATTTTCCCTATTACCCCAAAATAATAGAACAAAACGTGCAATTGACTCAAAGCAGCCGTGAAATCGCAGAAAGCATGGATGCAGAGGATGTAGTACGTGCCGGCCTTAACCATCTCAAAGCAAAAATTGCTCTACTGAGCTTTGTACGTAATTCATTAAAGTGATCTGTCCAACAGTAACTAACACAATCAATAACCAGCCCTAGAAATTTAGACGAAGGCAAATTTTTTATTGACAGTTCTTTATAATTTAGGGAATGTAATGGTTCAATTCCTCTTGAATGCATTGTCAGAAAACCAATTTATAAGCTCGCGAAGTGAACATTCTACATTATATTATTTTTTAATAAAAATTGACTCTCACCATACACACATACACTGGTATCATTAGCGTACAATGTAAGGTGTGCATTAACGTTAGAAGGAAGGTCGTTTACAAAAATCGGAAATAATAAAGGACCCAAGATGGAGCTCTGGGGAACTCCCTTGTTTACCCCCAAGCAGATTTGAACTAACACTCTTACCTTCACTGTTTACTGTGACTACGAATTGTCGTCTATTTTTAAGATACGACGCTAACAAATTCCATAATAAAAAAGTTTATTTAATAATATATTATGATCAACCAAGTTTTAGAGAGATGCCTTAGAGAGATCACAATTTAAACAGGCCACCAACTTTTTCTCATTAATGAGATTGTAAATATAAGATAGAAGAGACGTCAGGGCTGTCTTAACGGATCTTCCCAGGCGAAAACCTTGTTGAGCATTGTTTATAATGTTTCTTTCGATGAAGTTAATAAGACGAGATTTAATAGCAAATTCAAAAATTTTTGACATGGCTGGAAGCATCGCGACTGGTCTATAAATAATTTAATATGTTCAACCTGTCTGATTTTTTAAAAACAGGTAAAATTTTTGCCATTTTAAAACATTGAGGAAGCAACAGTTAATAATATTAGCAATGACATTTGCAATAAGCTTAATATTACACTTAAAGATTTTTATGGGTATTATATTATCTATTCCCGTCGCATTCGCGTTCTTTAAAACCCTCCATACACGCTCGAGCATGTTGGGCGAGCATGTTGGTAAAAGTAGTTGGAAGCTGGCTCGGCGAACATGCTTGAAGGTGTGTGAGAACGTCGAACATAGTTGGCGGTTGGAATGCTGTGCTCGTTGTGCGGCTTGCTGATCCCTACCAACATGTACCGAGCGTCGAACATGTTGGGACGTGTATGGTGATTTCGCGAGCATGTTGGTGATTAGCCATAGTTTCTGATAGTCGTGTGAGAGGTTGTAATTTTTCTTTTGGATAATGTCGTTCAGTGAGAATAAAAACTTTTGGACAGCATTCATAAGTGTTTACAGAGAACAGAGGGCCCTATGGGATGTAAGAAGCAAAGAATATAGCAATAAGCACATAAAAAGGAATAGTTATGGTGTGCTTATAGAAAAGGCTAAAGAAATAGCCACCCACAATCGCAATCGTAGTTTCTAAATTCATCGTCCAAGCAATGAGGCTCGCGATTTTAAATTTTGAACTGAAGTTGGTTAAGTTGGTTAAGTGCGTGTGTGGGAACCGTCGAGCATGCTCGATTCGAATTTGGATTCGAATTTGCGAGCCGAGCATGCTCGAGCGTGTATGGGGGGTTTAACATTTTAACGATGCTTATGACTTCTGCGTCGTCAATAGGCGTCAAAAATAATGAACGTTGACAGTGGAAATTAGTTTTTTTTTAAGTTAGTATAAAAAGCATCTGTGCTTGAATGGTTGGAAATATTTTGAGCCGCTGTAAAATGTACATTAAAATATTTTTGCAACAATTTTCAAGCTTCAAAACTAAAATAACATACATAGCAATATATTTATTTATTTGTTTATTGAGATGCTTTACAAATTGTCCAGTTTCACGACTTGAATTGATTTTTAAACTAGGCAACGGTTTGTACACTATTTTGTTGCAAGTTGAAGAGGTTTTCGTATTCACGGTATGAGACATAATTAAAAATGTTTAAATAAGAATAAAATTGACATTTTTCAAATATTTGTAACATTTGGTTATTTTCAGTCACCCTGTCCCTAGCTACTCCTGATGACCTTTGGACTTTCATTTCGCTTTCTTAATTTTTTTCTTGCGCTTTGGTTTCTTCAAACTTTCCGCAACAGCTACTACCTACTACGTTTACTGATAATAATTGTTACATCCTAGGCCGTCGACAAACAGATTTTTATAATTGTCACGCCATCGAGGACCTCTCCGATAATTCGCGAATGTTCGACGCGCCCTCCAGATAGCACTGGAATTGTGCGAGAATATTTTTCACGGGTTCTAGATCATTTCCCGAAAGAGGGAACCTCTTTAAAAGCAGAAGCCGGCGCGAGATTTAAATTAGTTTCTTCTTCGATGACAAAGTGTACGGGTAATAGCAAATCATACCTTAGAACGATCAACTAATTAATTGAAGTATTAGTTGTTTTGGACAATTAAATTATTTTAAATTTACTCCCCGTATTTTTTTCTTAATCCGACGCTTTCGTTTTTTATTCTTTACATACTTGCTTATCTCAAATTCCTTTTATTTTTATGCATTTTTTTTACTTGCTATTTTTTTAAATTTGTATTTATCTAGACAGAATTTTCGCTTTACTTGTTTTGATTACCCTTATTTTAGCAATAAGCAAGTAATGAAATGAGATTGAGACCATGCTGTATACTTATATCTGGTGTTTCGTTGTCTGCTGCTGATAATTTTTTCGGATTTCAATTGCGTTTCTGTTATTGTTATTATATCATAATAAAAAATGCTCATAACCATAATAAAATGTAAATCTGATTAACGATCTTGTTGCAACAATAGTAGCCGGTATCTCTCAGAATAGAAATTACTTACAACACGCCTTAAAACGCGTAAACATATAATACATAAAGTCAAACCATAACCGATTAAAGAATACAATGCGGGGCAATTACGCGTGAAACACGCACAAAGAAACTTCGACGCTGCGTCAGGAACAATGCCCCCGCCGAAAGCCCACAAAACGAAACTCAAAACTCGAAATTCTTGGAGAAAAGTTTCGCCCCCATAATGGGCCTTAATTAACTGTTGTGTGCATGTGTTTGATTGAAGTGCCTTTTGCGGGCGCCTGCTCCTGGGGGGAAATCTTCAGTTTGATTGGTTAACTGCGCTCTGGGAGAGCCGTAGACGAGCATTAATCGGGATTCTCTTGTAATTAGGTTCGCTCTACTTTAAGTTTGTCGCTAGTAAATATTACGTAAACTCATGATGCCAATTTCAACGTTGAAGTGGCTGAGTTGTAGGCGACAATTATTAGTCCTTTTGTGTATGGAGTCGGGAACTTGCGTCAGATTGCCTCATTTGGAATACCTAAGTATCTGGCTAAAGTAGAAAGAATTATTTTATTGATTGAGTTGAAATTATACTCTTAAAACGTACAAAATCATTTTGAAGTTCGTTTAGGGAGGGGAAGACCTATAATCCCTGATACATCCTCACCTATCTTCCTCAAAAGAAGACACCTTCCTAACCACGCTAAACCTAGAATAAAATAGAGGGATGCAACAATCCAGAATTCTATTAGTGGATTTTGTTGGTGTAAGTGGGGTAGGATTTCTCAAGTTGGTATCCCCAACATGCAGGGGAGGTTCAAGAAACCGGGAGCAAAATTAACGGGAGCAGCATTGAATTTGAATTTGAAATAATATGAACTTTATCGACTCAAAAAAGTATCGACTCAAAAAAATAACACTAAAAAATCTTCAACGCTTTTTCTATTTTTTTTTAAAGTAATGTACAGGATGTTCCATTTAAAATAACGAAGAGTGAGTTTAAAATCAATTGACCAGAAGTTCGACTATTTTTACAACATCTCCAAAAATTATTTTAACTACTATTTTCCATTAAAAAAATTATTGGATTAGCATTGACGTCAAGCAATCACACAATAATTTATTGAATTTATATCATCTACAGAACGTACGTAACAATCTAAGGCAAACTTACAAATGAGAAAAAATTAAACACGTTAAGTTTATGAAAGAAACAAAAACAAAATATTACAATAATAAAATTAATTCTTCAGATAATCCACAGCGTACAGCGTGGAATATTGTAGCTGACTTGAGGGGCAAATGCTTGAATAATAAAACATTGAATATAAATGGTAAACTAACATCCGATCCGGAAGTTGTTGCAAATCATTTTAATAAGTTTTTCATTGAAGCTCCTGTAAGGGCCGGTCTTTTACATCAAATATTTTATCTATAGCTGTGGGAGTACCACAGGGTTCTATTTTAGGTCCTGTGTTATTTCTGCTCTGCATTAATCACAATGACATTGTAGGCAGGGTGACGTGCAGTGACATCGTTTTATAAGCCGATGACACTTCTATACAGTATGAGCATAAATGTTTGAGGACAAGTTGAATTTCCCGCGTCTCTATCTAGTAATTTTTACTCTTTGTGTGTGGCCGTCCTGAAAAATTAATTTTTGTTTAGTGTCGCCGGTTCCAAGAATTTATAAGACAAAATGGGGCGCGTTTGCCTAATGTACCTGTCAGTAGTTATTGCCGCTTCTTGTATTTAAAATAAACAAATTACTTGCCTATTTTTTTTTGTAACCTATGCATTTGACCAACTTAAGAAAAATATTGGAAGGCGGGAAATTCAACTTGTCCTCAAACATTTATGCTCATACTGTACTTGTCAAAGGCGAAACAACGCAAAATGTCCAGAATGAATTAAACGATACCACAAAACAGTTAGTTGAATATTTTTATGCAAATTCGTTATATTTAAATCCCAATAAAACTAGTTACACAGTTTTTCATACTTCCCGTTGTAACAAAAATTCTTCACTTAATTATACGTATAATTTAAACGCTAATAGATCTGACACACAAAAATTTTTAGGTATTTATTTTCAAGATGATTTGGAATGGAAAACTCATTGTAATTTTGTAACAAATAAAATTAGTCCAATATGTTTTCAGATAAGAGTACTAAGAGACATTCTCAGTAAAGAGTCAATTTTATCCTATTACTTTGCTCAAGTGCAATCTCTGCTAATATACGGAGTTTCTTCTCATAGCAGTATGGTTTTTGTAGCACAAAAAAGAATTTTAAGAATACTAGATGGCTGGAAGCCAATTTTTAAAAAATATGGCATCTTGACAATATATGGCTTATATTATTATGAGCTTTTAATTTAAATTTTTAAAAATAAAGATAAATTTATTAAAAATTAATTTCATCACAATTACCACACACGTAATAAAGAAAATTTCTGCTTACCAGCGTTGTAGCATATCTAGTTACAAGTATTTAGATACAGTATCTAGATAGTTTTAGTGTAACTTTGGAGCCATATTTAGTGGAAGAATATACAGGGTGACTGTTAATTATACCGACCGAATGAAACCACGATAAGAAGCGATGTCCGAGAGTATGGGAAAATGTTTATAAATTCTTTCTACTTTAGTTACTGGTAAAAAATTCGAGGAGCAGATGAAATAAATGCCGTCATAAAAGTTTTTTTTATAGTTTTATGATACTGCAGCATGGCTTCGTGAATTTGACTTTTAAGTGGAATTTCCGTTTTTAAGTCAACGCCCGACGTGAATGCGAACTCGAAAATATTTACTTGATAAATAATACATGCAGCAAATTACCTTATTATTATTTTTCACTTCTGACGAAGCGGTCGAACGACTGCGAAACGTAAAGTGTAAAGTGCGTGATTTAGTGTCCGCTTAAAAGATTTTGTGATACTTATTATTATTATTCCACGCAAAGAATAACAACACTTTGAAGACGTGGTAAACAAATAAATCATTAAACTCATTCGTAATTTGTTTCGAATATTAATTATTATAATTTCGTTTTGAGAATTATTATTCACACAAATCTATTAAAACTTTAACAAATTCTTAATTAATTATGAACTATCCCTTAGAATTTTTTAAACGTGATCCCGTAATCTATTACGTTCATAAAGTTTTTATAGTCAGCGTTAACTTCAGGTCTAATAAATCTTTTCACATTTTCGGAGAAAACCGATTCGTTTAAACAATACTTTGCAACTGTAATCATTCGTTTATGGTGATAATTATTAATTATTACCAATTAGTATTTCGCATAATACTAGCGACGCGACGTTTAAAACAACAGATTGTATCCCAATAGTTTTATTACTATTTATTTACTATCAGATGCCTGTCGGGCCGGTCATATGACCATTGTGAACATCAGATTTAAATTCTTGCGATTTTTTTGTGGACGAAACGGCTGGTACATTTCGCTCTAGTAAATAGACCGCACGAATTAACAAACAATTATTTACACAATTATTTCGGAATTTATTATTCGTATTTCGTACGCAATTTTAGAAATTACTAATAATTACGTCGCCTAAAAGAAACTTGCCTTCTCCAGCTGTTAAACGAGTAATAAAATAAATTGAAATGTTTGTCAAGGTCGCATTGTGTGCAAGCCAGAGTCAGTAAAAAATTTATAGTCCTATTATACAGCCGCATTTATAGTACGTGGCCGCCGTATTTCGTACGAAATTTTTAAATTAATTACAAACTGTTTACAAGGATTTCTCGAACTTTCTTCCCGTAATCTGTAATATCGATTCTCTCATGCATTTTTTTTGTCGGCACAATTGTCATTCACCCTGTGTACAATGTAAGTAATCTATTTTGAACTTGTGAATTTGTTCAATTGATGTCTTGTAGGTACTACTTTTTAGTGTAATTTTATTATTGTCACAAAACGATAATTGTTCTTTCTGTTTACATTTTTCAATTTCAAACTTTGATGCTTTATCAGTTTTTTTTTATTGAAATAAAGAACATTATTATTTTTATTATTGTGTAACACATTTATGTATGTATCTAAAAGGTATCTAGATACATTTATACTATGTGTATCTGTACCTGGATCTAGTTACTTTTAAAAAAGAAGTATATGTAACTGTATCGAGTTACAAATTAGGGTAAGTATCTGTATCTAGATACTTTGAAAAATGTATCTGTTACAACACTGCTGCTTAACTTTAAATAGGCTCTCCATGTCGCAAAAATCTCCCAATTATATGAGTATTAAAGCTTAAAAATGTGCTACCCGAAAAACTTAAAACTTTAAGTAGTATCACTACATTTAAGAGAGAAATCAAATCATACCTTTTGAATAAATGCCTATACTCACTGGACGAATATTTTTCTAATTCCGAGAATAAATAATTTAATGGTGTATGTGTTTAGTCTGTCACATTTATGTTACAGATTTGACTCTATACATTATTATTATTATTATTAATTTTTGTAATACAAAATTTGACAATGTCAAAGTTTCTTGTGAAACATACGGCAATAAATTGAATTGAATTGAAAGAGACAATGCCCTGGCTAAATGAAACACTCTGTATACGTCAAACTAATTTTAAAATATGCTCCACATAATGTACAATGTAGTGCAACTTTCTTTTGAAATATTTTTTTATAAAATGAGTAACTAGAAAGGTATGAAAGAACCGTCTTAAGGGAAACACCCTGCATAGCTATCTCCTTCTAACAACTTGCGTGAAACAGCCTTGCGGCTTTTGTCATGTCAAGTCATTTCGTCGTATATTTTCTTAACTCACAATCAGATCTATACGATCGGCATATAATAAAAAAATGAATTTTTTACGTCATTTTTTTTTAATATATGCCAGAACTTTTATGTAGCTATCTCCTTTACTGTATTTTTTATTCTCCGCTTGAAGAAAAACGAACGGAAAGCCTCTCTTTTCTTCTCCGTCAAAAACAAAAGACACGAGTGAATTTCAACTTTTTTTCCAACAAAAGACAGACAGAAAGAGCAGCAAATTTTAATTTTGAATATCGGTCCCAAACCCCCCAGTAAGGGACATGAGGAGGTTAGAGGAAGAAGGGTTATTATTTTGAACAAATTAAAAAAACTTTAAAGCGTCCAGAATTATTCCCCTTGTGATTGGTCTATTTATAAAATGCAGAAAAAATTAATTGTTTGCCGATAATCTCCACATTTACTTTCCGCATTACTGTTCTTGAAAACTGTTTTCCCAGAACCTTAACATTACTACCGGTTTCTGTAATAATTATTTATTTATACCGACTTTTAATAAGATTTATGTACATATTCACTTTAAATAAATTAACTCCTGACATTAAACGCGCAAGCTGCCGACGTGTTAACGTCAGCAATTCCAGAAAGTTACAGAATTTCGTGTTTTTGAATGCGGGGATGTAATCAGGTACAGTCGTGGACAGTTAAAAAAGAACGCTCGGAAATTTGCTTAGCGTATGGTCGAATTTGGCACAGTTTTATTTTTTGTTCTCTTTTAACTAAAACATAGCTACTCGTACATACATAAAATACGCCTACATTCCAACAATTATGAAAGATATTTCTACCTGGTTTTTATCTTTTTTTAGAAATACAAGGATTATGCAACCTCGCCTTGTTTTATTAATAAGAAGTAACGGTTTCATTTGTTGCTATCAAGGAAGGGACCTTAAATGCGCTTGTTTCTTTATTAAACTGAGTGTATCAATGCCAATCAACGGTGAGATTAAATTCTTCTATTTTTCAGTGAAACGAGTGACGTCGATGATGAAACTGGAGACGACGCGAAATCCTGCAAGACGAACGATGAAAACAAGAAGTGAGTATCGCGTGACGTATTGCACAATATTGTCCTTTTTCCTTCAACGGAGGATGCGGAAACTCGCGGTTATTTAAAGGCTCGCGCGAATGACATAATCTAGGAAGCCCTAGGTGGTTGGAGTTCAAGGCGATTCGCTTTTATGCACATTCCTGTAAAAGTTCCATTTTCTAGGTCATTGTGAAATGTCACGAATGCATTTTTTCACTCACACCCACGGAATGAACAACGCGCGTTGTACATAGGTAGTACGTACGGCGTCCGGCAAATGAAAGTATCGGCGGTAATTTTATAACAAACTCGTAATTATACCGCAAGAAGGTTACTACAACCTAACGCAAAGAATGCATTAACCGTTATTATTTAATAATAATTATGAAACGCGTACGTGTGCAAATCGATTACTGCGAGCGAAGAAAAGTACCTGCGAATATGGTCATTATCATTGCATTATGCGCATTACTTATTTAAATTATGTTTATTTATTTCTCTTTTGATTGAACATTGAAACAATCTTTCTTTTACATTCATTTATTTAAGTGCAAACAATTTTTTAAAGTTAAACAACACAAAAAATTGTACATTATTATACAAGTTGAATAAGACGGCTTTTTCCACTTTGCGGCATTAATTTAATAAAAATGCAAAAATTAATTTTAAAAATGAACTCTTAAATATCTAGGCAGTTTTAACTGTAACATGCGAAAGCACTGACAAATTAGTATAAAACAATTGTTAATGGGGTGCGTTCGGACTGTAATGACAGTGTTGGAGTAGAACTTGATCACGTGACATGCAGATTGTTTCGAGTAAGACAACACATCCGAACGGATTAGAGCATTTCGAGCTTATAAACTTAAGCTAAAAGTATTTAATATCTTCCTGTGCTCCAAAATTTTGGTCAATGTTTATTCATTTCTTTGTCAGTTCACTTTAATAAAATTCAATAGTGAATTTCCATGTATTTATTCCATATCTCATCAAATAAAAACATTCTGTTTGATGACGACTCAGATCAAGAAGCTACAAAATAAAGTGCATTCAAAAAAACCATCACGTCGTAACCATACGATTATTATAAACATAACCTAACTTTTTATATCCATTGAATTACGGTTTTCTGCAAAATAGATAATAAAACGCGATTAGTGAAAGAAAACATTTATTTTATTGCAAATACCTTGAAGATGTAAACAAAGCTTTCGACAGTTGACGCTGTTGACAGCCCGTAGTTATTCAAGGTTGCAACATACGCACCAGGCTACGACGTGCCATCATAAAATAAAAGCAAGTTCAGAGCCTTCTCGATAACGGATTTTTTGAACGCACGTTATATTATTGGAGAAAGTGAATAATTTTGTTGAATTTATCATTCCCAACGTGGTTAAAGAAAGTAATTTATATTTGAATAATAGAACTTTGGCGCACTTTTTAGAGCTCACTCTTCTCGAAGTATGGCGAATATAGAATCAACTCCATACACTCAGGAGCGTTTAGAGCGTCAAGAGCTTTTTGAGTTAGCAGTCCGAACGCACCCAACCCAAAATTTCACCAAAAATTGTTTCATAATAACTTAAGTTATGAAACTGTTTTTGACATTATAATAAGTTCATTATAAACACAAATAAGTTTCATACCACATGATTTGTCTTATGAGACGTGTACGTATTTATTTTTTATTTTGGTTCTTAGTTGTAAGAAAGCTCAAGAATCAGCGTCGTTTTGAAATTCAAATATAGGAAAATTCTGTTTTGTTACGTGACGGTTGGTGACATTGGTTGGCGTTTAAAATAATCTCAAACAAATTTCTGGGTTATGTAGATAATTTGAGATGTAAAGAAAAGCGATTTTTGCGACATACTTTTATATGCTGAGTATGAGTTACGTATTCGTTTTAGCGAGAAAAAAATATGTGAGGAGAAATGTCATGACGTAATATTGACGTTATAATTATATGTCAAATCACATACAGATGTGTTCAAAAAGGTGTTGTACAGCACGTTTTAAATATCTGCTTTTGAGCGGCAATTGGTTTTTCTATTTTTGTGTTCAATAATATTATTATTGCCAGAAACCGTATATGTAACAAAACTTATACAACAATCTTTTGCACTTCGTCATGAATGAACATATAAGTTTAGACAGTACAAATTCTGTACAACACTTTTTTGAACACGACTGTACTTTTACATATCCTAGGGTGCGTTCAGAATAAACGTCGGGCGTGCAACTTTTTACCCCTCGCGTTCATAATAAGCTCAAGGTAAAAAGTTGTTCCGTTCATAATAAACGCACCATTTCGTCCGGTAAACAACTTTTTACCTATAATACTAATAGTAATACTATACATATAATATTAACAATGTAATCCATTGTTCTGGTTTCAGGACGCTTTCAGTATTTCAATCTTCACTATTTGACCGTTTTGACAGCTCGTTTCAAAGCGTTCATAATAATCCGTTGTCCGAGCAATCGTCCTGCCAGGGTAAACACACTTTGTCAGGCGTTTATTCTGAACGCACCCCTAGGCTGCGTTCACAATCATTGCTCCGAGAGCGCCAAGAGGCGTGTCTTTCTCACTCATGATTTTTAACATATTTTGCGTCTCGCTCATCTGTTTCAAAACGTCTTTTGTTTACGTTATTTCCATGACAACGGACGCATTTTTCACATCCCACTTTTAAGTAGGACGCTTAGAATGCGCCCGTTGTCATGGAAACAAGTCGTTTTGAAATGGATAAGTGAGACGCAAAATATGTTAAAAATCGTGAGTGAGAAAGACGCGATTACACGCCCAAGACGCTCTCGGAGCTATGATTGTGAACGCAGCCCTAGTAGCCACCAGGTAATGTAATGTAAGTAAAGTTGATTTCGCGCGTCATTATAAAAATCGCAGGTTATAACTCGTCATAAAACTGAGAACTCAAATGAATTGGAAATTTGAAACTCAGTAATTTATGGCACGCAGAAAAATTCTTGGGAAAAATCGCCAAATAGGGAAAACACCTTTCCAAATATTTTTTCTTGCTCTATATTACTCGTAAACAGGGACTACATACATAGAAATCATTCACAAATCAATTAAAAACTTTTCTGCAGTATATTTATATCGTGTACGAGCAGCGGCGGTTGATGCATGTGAAATTGGGAGTATAGGAGTGCTGCAGACATACTCGCTGAAGCGTCAGCTTCGTCTAAAGCTGCGTCCAGATTTGAACAGGACGAACAGAACGCGCAGAGGAGAATTAGCCAAGTGTGGACGTGTCTCTGAATCGAACCAAACGCGCCAAATGTTTTCCGAAGCTTATCGGTAAATCGGAATTGCTCAAAAGGATTTATTGTTCGCCGAACAATTAAGAGGACGGAAATATATATTTCAATCTAATAGAAAAAGAAAGAATTTGGCGAATATGTGGAACGCTACGAGCACTTGTTCAAACTATTCTGCTCTGCGCGTTCGGTTCGTTCTGCTCATTCTGTTTGTTCGCGTTAAAATGTTCTAGAGTGGACGCACTTTAACGCAGACAAACAGAGAATAAACAATGGGCGTGTTCAGCCGGAACAGCGCTGAGACAGCGATCGCTTTGAACGCCTCGCTGACTTATAGCGCTGTGACTTTGCTGTGACAGCGGTCGCCATTTTTCTCAGCAAAATTGTTTGTGCTGCACGTCCGCTTTCATAATGTAATCATTAAAGCACCAAGAGGAAATAAAGATTTCATAATTCTCTAGATAAAAAAACGAAAAAAAGAAGAGAGACAAGAAGAAAGACAAATAGGAAATAAATATAGTAAATGACGAAGAATAAAGAAAGAAAAGAATTAGAAACAGATGATGCATTCATGAACTTGTTAAAATCTTCGATAGGGTTGCAGTTAAAAGAGAAAATAAAGACTTCGCTCAATAATACCTAAAATCAAGCGAAGTTTATTCACATCTCAACGAAAAGCACGTTAAGATTCAATCCCAAATGAAAACAGATTAAATACTTATAAGAAGAAATAAAGCAAATCGTGGAAAGCTAAATAATGAAAGGAATATTTATTTACCGTTAGAAAAAAAAAAACAAATTGGCAATACATGAGACAAAAATAAAAGCAGAAAACTGCAAAGTACTTATAAAAAAAAATTACGCTAAGGCCCGATTTATTCACCTCCAAGTAAATTTATCTGGTGATTAATTCCTATAGTAACTATAGTGATCACAATTGTTACTATGGGAATAAATCACCAGATAAATTTACTTGGAGGTGATCACAATAGTTACTATGGGATCACAATAGTTACTATGGGAATTAATCACCAGATAAATTTACTTGGAGGTGAATAAATCGGGCCTAAAAATTATAAACCAGCAGTTTAGGTGGCGACATCTTGCGGCCAATTTTTGAACTGAAAATCGAGATGCCGAGGAGCTCTCGAGCTACCCTTTTGCTGACGAGGCCTCAAATGGAGGCTGTTCAGAGGAGCTCGAGGAATCCATTGCAATTAAAACCGACTTGCAACAAATAGCTAAAGATTACAAACAAAATAGGAAAGCTATAGTATAGGATTAGGGGAATTAACGTAACCCAAGTAAGAGAAATTCTAGTTGGAATAAGAATAAGTAGGAAAACTAAAACAAAAAATACAAATTTTGACAAGAGCAAACAACAAAACACAAAAGCAAGAATAGGTGTAAAAATAATCAATTACAACTTTAATTAAAAAAATTTATAAAGAGGAAGAAGTAAAAGAATAAGGGCACTTACCTACAGAGGTAGACCAAAGAAAAATCCAAGACGTTTACAGAAGACGATAAAGAAAGTAACAAATTAAATACAGAACGCAAATAAATAGATTTATTGAATGCAGAAAAAATACAAGAGCATTGAATAATAGTGATGGAGAATATCATTACTTTTTAGTAATCGGTATTAATCGTTACTCTTGAACTCAGTAATTGTTACTTGCATTCGTTACTTTGAATACCGTGATTACTACCAACGTTAGTTAAAACAAGTTGGATTAATCAGGTACCTATTCGATTATTTTATTATATGTGTTATAATAATATAGGAGTACAATACAATAAACAATTGTTCATAGCTTTCCTAATACATATTTTGTATTCTGGGGAAGAGTCGCTAAATTATTTGTTAGAATCAAAAGTACGGAATATTCATTTTCTTGCATTCATGTAAATACATACGAATACTGCTGCAACCAGACTTTCATCTGTGAATATTGAATTACTGAATAAAAGTAATCGTCGGTAAAAGTAACGAATATCAAGTTCAACAAGATCCGAATACTTCGGGTCTCTTGGAGTAACGAATACTTTGTAACGAATAGTTACTTTTTCTCCATCACTATTGAATAATGATAAAAAAAGAACAAAGTAAAAATTAACACGTGAAATAATATGTATAAGTAAATGAAACCGTTGAAAGAGAATACGAAACGGATGGAAAACGTCGAATAACGATAGTAATCTACATATAGGTATATCAAGAGGCGAAAGGAATGCTGATAAATGGATCAATACAATTTAAAAAGAAGATTAAAAGAAATGTTACAAATTAATATAATTAGTTGCAAGTTGGTTTTGGATCCTTCAAGGACTCCTCTGGACAGCTGTTTTAGTCCTATTTGGGGCCTCTTCAGCAGAAGACCAGCTCAGGAACTCCAAACATCGGCCGCAAGATGTCGCGACCTAAACTGTTGATTAATATAATTCTGCAGTTCAACAGATACTAAAACGAAAGAAGGAAGACATTATAGTTCAAGAATACGTAGAAATAATTTAACCAAAAGATTCTTGCTTAACAGAATTGTGAGTAAAATATATAGAAATCAAGCTCAGGCCATCTAACGTCATTTGAAGATTTGTAGATGATATCAGCAGGCGTTAAAAATGTATTACGGAAATAAGAAATACGGAAGATCGGAACATACGACAAGAAAAAGGTTCAAATGATGACGTCGAATGTATGGGAAAGAAGAAAAGAAATAGAAACGGAAAAAGCGTTAGTATTAGAGAAGAGAAAAATGCAAGAAGTAGGAAAATTTGAAACAAAGATAAATGTTAACAAAAAACTTAATTCGTAATGATGGATTATAGCTAAAATTCATAATGCAAGAACGAAGAGAAAAAAGAAGAGAATAGAGAAGTAAAAATCAAAAACTGAAATGAAAATATAAAAAAAAGAACTGACAATCAGCTAACGATTCTTGAAAACAGAAAAATGGAAAAAGTTATTTGATTAGTTGAGAAGAAGTTAAAGCTTATAGTTATTAACACTTACGTCATTACTTTTAAAAAAAAGTTAGATGAAAGATGCATCTAATAACAACGTGCACAATACACGAAACTAATTAAAGTAAAATAAAAGTGCAAATAATTATTTTCTTTAATCAAGAAATTTAAATCGCGGCGCCTTAAAATTGGAAAATAGGCAACCCATCCTACTTCTGAATTGTTTTTGATTTGCTTGATGAGTTTCCTATTGCCTTTTGAGCTTCTTCTTCATTTCCTTAGCAGGAACCACCTTATCTTTTTTCAAACTCTGTTTATCGACAGTTCCTGCTTTTGACTTTCTTCCACTTATACACCTTCAATTGCTACCTCTAGCTTTCCACACTGGAAACCAGCCATTCACTGTTTGATCGAATTCGCTCCTTTCCACCAATCTGATTACATAAATTTCCCTGACAGTTCTTTTACATTCATTGTCTTAACGCAGAGGTCTTCATTTTCTTTGATATTATTGTCCCAAAATCACTTTTATCTCCTTACAGATCTCCTCTGGTCTTCATTGAGCTCCTACATTTCGTACCAGCAACCACCAAACAAAGATCCGAGTCTCTTACCATTGATCACCTCACTTTCTTCCACTTATGTATCCAAAGTATCCTGCTACCTGTAATTTTTCCATCCTGGAACTGAAGCCTTTATTATCAATAACAGCCCAATTCCACCCAACCTGGGATGGTAAAAGAAATCGAGATTTTTCTTTTACTCGCGCGGGGGCTTTCGATATTATGGCCCAAATTTGGTGGCCTGCTTGACGGAGAGCGTTCGAAAAGAGAAAATTTTAATTTGGTTGTGTTTTCGTTTCAGGCAAAACCACAGCGAAATAGAGAAACGCCGCCGTGACAAAATGAACACGTACATAACAGAGCTTTCGGCAATGGTACCAATGTGCCACGCTATGTCCAGGAAACTAGATAAATTAACCGTGTTAAGAATGGCCGTGCAACATCTAAAGACCATCCGCGGCGCCGTCCACTCGTACACGGAAGGCCACTACAAACCATCATTCCTCTCAGACCAAGAACTCAAACACTTAATACTTCAGGTAACACCTCACTTGCCCCCACATTCACTTGTGCAAGCTCCCCTTCGTTTCTAGGCGGCGGATGGGTTCCTTTTCGTCGTGGGCTGCGACCGAGGAAGAATCCTCTACGTCTCAGAATCCGTTTCGAAAGTGCTCAGTTATTCTCAGGTAAACCCCTCTTTTAAAAACCTCATACTTTGAGTAGTATAGGCACGTGGCTGTTAATTGTAGGGAGATCTTTTAGGCCAGAGCTTGTTCGACATTATACACCCGAAAGACGTGGCTAAAGTCAAAGAGCAACTGTCGTCCTCAGATCTGAATCCACGCGAAAGACTGATCGATGCCAAAAGTACCAATCCCCCCCTTTTTTTTAAATAAAATAAGAACGTTGGGGTTTTTAGCGATGTTGCCAGTAAAAACGGATGTTCCGCCGGGGGTCAGCCGACTCTGTCCGGGTGCTAGGAGGTCGTTCTTTTGCAGGATGAAGTGCAAGATGTTGGCGCAAGTCAAGGAAGAGGCTGATACTACGACGGGTTGCCACCGCAGGAAGAAGCAAAATTCGGGTAAAATTGAAATCATTAGTAGAGTGAGAATGAGAGTGGGTGATTTTGGTGATAGCAGATAAAAAATACAACGTGGTTCAATGCACGGGGTACCTCAAATCCTGGGCGCCCGCGAAGATTGGACTCGAGGAGCAAGAAGCTGATGGTGATGCCGATTCTTGCAATCTCTCTTGTTTGGTGGCGATCGGTCGCACTTTGCCTCACATTTCCGCAGTCACTTCCATGTCTCAGAATCGTCTGAACATTCGGCCCATCCAATTCATATCCAGACATGCTTTAGATGGGAAATTTATTTTCGTTGATCAGAGGTGAGTGGTACTTCAATGGTGGGGGTGGAAATATAGTGCGTAAATCTTTGGGGTGCTTCAAGGGCGACTTTGGTCTTGGGGTTTTTGCCTCAAGAACTCCTCGGAACCAGCATGTACGAGTACTATCATCACGACGACATACATTTAATCGCCGAATGCCACAAGAACGTTCTCCAAACCAACGAGAGGGTTTCCACATGCGTCTACCGTTTTCGTACCAAAGACGGCGGATACGTGCGTTTGCAAAGCGAGTGGAAGTCGTTTAAGAATCCTTGGACGAAGGAAATCGAGTACGTCATTGCCAAAAATAACCTGATCCTGTGAGTAATCGTGAAGACTATGCGTAGAGCAATTCTGAGCGGGGGAATTTTTTTTTAGGACTGATTTTCGCACAGTGGAGAGTTCCGCAGGGCGCACAGATGGCCTACAGAATTTCGAATTTTTTGCACAAAGTAAGGAACATTTTGAGAAGTCCCATTTCCAAAAATTAATTCAGAATTTTATGCTGCTAACACATCATCCAAGTTACGATAAAACTGTTTTGGATCAAAAAAATTTTGACTCGTTTTGTATTCAAGCTCAAGGGTCAAAATTTTTTTAACCCGGCCGCAATAATTAACTAACATTAAGGGAAGGTTGAATTAGTAGCAACTTCTGAAGGTACAACGATGAATAAATAGATGAAACACTTTTATAGGCAATGGCAAAGAAATACAAAGATTAATTAATAACCATATCGAAGCTAGTAAAATAGGCCGTCAAATTGCAGAGCAGGTGATGGAGTCGCAAAGACGCGGAAGCGATTCGTCGACCGGAAGTAGCCCAAATCCAGACCCGGAGTCCTCCTGCCTCTCAGCGTCAAACGCCGAAGTAAACGTTTCCTTACCAATTGGACTTCATTTTTCGCAATTTTTTAATTTTAGTCGCACATCTCAACAAGCATCTCAGCTGAACTCCACCGGATAAACCCGGTAATCCACGAGTACGCCCACCAACAAACCCAGCAGAATTTCACCGGGGTTAGAAGCGGCTTATCCATTGCAAACGATCCTGGTAAAATTACCTTGCATCTCGGGGGGGTTCCAAGGTAAATCAATGCGTAAGTTTTAGGCGGAAATTCGGACGAAGGAATTATCGAGATGATGGAGGACGCCGTCAGGGAATCGCCCAATAATGGGCCTTCAACTGATGGGAACGATGAGGCGGCCATGGCGGTGATTATGAGTCTTCTGGAGGCCGACGCGGGACTTGGAGGTCCAGTCGACTTTTCAGGACTTCCTTGGCCGTTGCCCTAATTCGAATAAGTCCGTGTTTTTTACAGGATTTTACTGAACTTCCCCAGAAGGAAGAAAAGTTCTAGGATAGTATTCGATGGCCTTCGATACGTACAGTAAAGGTCGTTTTTATTGTCCAAATGTTAAGCAAAGTCTGTCGATGTTTATTGCTGTGATTAATTGTGTAGGTTTTAATTAAATAAATTATTTTTGTATTCATTTTTATGTTACTATTAGAATAAGATTTTTTTTAGATAAATACTTAAAAAAATTGAAATAATCTATACTGAGTGTTACAGCGCTTTCATTTTTTTCATTCTTATGAACACTAGAAGTATTCTCATCTTATTTTAATTGAAATACCGAGTGAATTGAGTAAGTTGTCCAAAGCTCAAAAGAGAACCTTCTTTTTTATATATCAAGGGGCAATTTAGTAATAAAAATAACTTATCTGAATTAAAGAATTAATCTGAAGAATCTGTGACAATAGGCGCCTGACACTTACTGTATAAAATTCGAATGATTTCAATTTTTTAAGACCGACAACATTTATAGAATTGTTATCAAATACAAAATAGGAAATAATTAATTATCGCTGACAAAGAACACAAGGAATTGCTGCGTTGTTGATTCATCTACTGATGATTCAGCTTTGTTCTTACTCCTTTCGACTGGGAGCTTGGCGCACTCCTGTAATCCAGCTACTTGGAAGTCGGGTTCAGAGGATAGTTTGAGGTCAGGAGTCCTGTTGCTCAGTGCTCCACGCTGACCGGGCGTCCACGCTAAGCTCGGCGTCAATATGGTTGTCCCGGAGGAATCCGGGACGAGCAGGTTGGCCAAGGAGGGGCGCATCGGGCCAGGGGGGAAACTCAGCAGCCAAAAGTCCCCGCGTCGAGCAGTAGCGGGATCGCGCCTGGGAGTGGAAGCTTTGTGACAGCCTGATCAAAACAGCTAGACCTGAACCTTTTTGACTTTTTTTTAAATTACGCACATAAGAATCTTAATATAAAATATAACAGGTGATCAATATCTTTTCTAATCAAGTGACCTATGGAAATAAAATCATGTGTTTTTGATTTGAATTACATATTTATTTTACATTGAGAAAATCCTTTGATGAGTTCTAAAATTTCGTTACTTGCTCCATAAAAATTCGTTCTGTTGTCGGAATACAAATCTGTAACTGGACCTCTGCGGGCAATATATCTCTTCAAAGCCATAATCCATGAGTCAGTATTTAAAGATGCTGCAATTTCTAGATGTACTGCTCGAGTAGTCATGCAGGTGAAAAGGATTCCATATCGTTTTTCGTGTCGTCTGCCAACTGTAACTTCAAAAAATCCAAAATAATCAACTCCAGTCTGTGTAAAGGGTTTGTCACCAAATTTAAATTTAAATTACTTGCCTCCTACTTACCAATGACAGATCACAAGCTTCTGCTGACTAACCGTATCAGCTGTTCCCCGGACTAGCAACAGTGAAGAATGGGGCGGGTTAATTAAGTTGATAAAAATTATTAAAGGGCGCCAGAAGACTATATTTTTCAGCTAAAAACGTAATTGATCAAATTCAAATATCTCATGTTCTTATGGGAAAATGAAAGAAATTTTTTCGTTTTCCGTAGTCCCTCTGCCCTGACGCATGACATAACAAATAATTAAAACTTTGGTAAAGTAAAAGATGAAAGTAGAGAAGAGGAAAGATTTGAAAGAGTAAAGCAAAAAATAGAAACTTGTAGAAAACTTGTTTATGCCTCGAACATCAAGGTTTGAAGCAAGACAAATTTAAATTTAAAAAAGAGATTTTTGATTTCTTCTTGGAGTTGTTTCAAGTTGTAAAAGAAAACGCTTCGTCATCCTTTTCAATAAATATATTACTTTGCTTCTCTTGCTCTTTATGTATGTACAACATTAAAACAGTTTACAGCAATCGTACGATTTAATTTTCGTCAATTTTTGGTCCTGTGGGGCTGGGGCTTTTGCTTTGCCCGCCGTCGTCATCACCGTGGAGGCCCGTCTGGAGCAAATGGGAGATCTTCTCCATGTCCAGGTTGTTGTCACGAGCGCCGATCTTCTTCAGCGCGCTATTAACGATGCACAAGTCACCTCGTAACTCAGACACGAGGGCCGTGATTTTTTGGGCATCGCTCAAGATGTCCACGCTTTGGGTGTACGGGTTGTAGCGGATGCCAAAAGGTCTCTGGATTTGTTCAGCATATTTCCTGCAAGTACAGTATTTATTTTTAAAAAATTTATTTTAATTAGAAGCACTTTTTGATTAGGATCAGCCAATGGAAGAGGCCTTGTTTCAGAACGGGTTCTCCACGTGAGAAATTTCGCGTCAATTAAATCTCGTATTCGGATGTGCATGCATTATGCTACGTTCTTTATGAATCATGCTGGTGTTAATGTTACCAGTTGGTTTGCTGACGCGACTTACCGTGAAAGGTGTGCTTATTATCTGTGTTTGTGGGGGGCAAGTTATAGTTACACAATCAGGGATTTTCTACTTTTAAAATAAAATTAACATGTTCATGGTATTCAAGACCCGAACCGAAGGTAAGAAAATTTAATTAATTTTACATTATTTACACTTGACAAGAGTTATTAGGTTCTTGCCCTAGTTCACCTGTGCGCTCGTATTTAAAGTAAATCAATTCATTTATTTTATTTTTTTTTAATCAATTGCAATTCTAAGTTTGAATTTAAAATTTTCTTTGAGAGATAAATTTGAGAAACTGAAGTTACATAGATATATAGGGTGTTAACTTTAATTCTGCCTTCACGCTAAAAATAATAAACTTTTGATTATTAATTTAAGAAAAAATATACTTCATCGAAACGATCAAAGATGACGTACAATAATTGGCGCCCAACGTGGGGTCATGTACAGGATTCTTTTAAAAATAAAATTATTGTTTCACCTCATTTTTTCTTTCGCCTCTTCGAAAGAATCCGTGTACCAATAACCGTGTTGAAACGCAGTTATCACGCACTCCTGCTCGCAGGTCACGTCAGGATCGAAATGTTTGATTTTTTCCGGACAGGAAATGGCGTGCTTGAATTCGGCAACGGAACTCAAGAGGCCCGCGCCGTAGACCTTGAGTTCACCGTTTTGCTGGCACAGGCCGAATTCGACGGTGAAGAAATACAGCTGAGAAGAAAGCAGGACTTAAAAACAAGTATTGATCAAAGAAAAAAAAGTTGGAAGTCTTACGGTTGCTAATTTGTCGACGTCGGCGTCGCACGCTCCGAGTGACGCCAGCCCCAATTCTTGGGAAAACTGGGCGAAACTGGGGTTCGCCAGAAGGGGCATGTGCCCCAATAACTCATGACAGCAATCACTATAAAAGAAAATTGCACAGAATAACACTAGCAATGCGCATCAAAAATAATCTCGAAGAGTCGACTGTGTTTACTTGGCGAAAAGAAAAGCACTATTGATATTGTTACGAATTCTGGCTTCGCAGAAAATAACCGTTTATTTTAAAAATGCATGTTAGTAGTAAACAATATCAAGGTTGCATACCTGCGAGTTATGAGTCATATGACATATGAGATTAGTAAATATTGCCATGGTTGCGCAGCTGCGCTATTTACGTAAAGGGATTCTTTATAGAAAGAAATAGGGAAAAATGAAGAAAATTTTATAAAAGAAAGGAAATATATCGCCAAAATAAAACTACAAGAACAAATAACTCAATATCATCCAACAATGATTACATAAAAGAAATAATTAAAAACTAAAATATAAGACATAAAAAGGAAATACCTAAATAAAAGAGAAGTAGCAGAAAAGATTATGAGTTTCCGTCATTATTAAAGACTTGATAATTTATCAACTTACGGTTCAGGAGTATAGAACGGATCCGATGAATGCCTTATATACTGAGTGCAGTGAAAAACACGGAAAGCCAATCCGGAAAGAAAATCGCGCGGGCTCAAGTACCCGGCGACGGGTCTTAATTGAAATCCGGTCTTCCTCTTCAGGAACAAGTTGATGTCCTGCAACTGCGGCAAGTTATCCTCGCGGTAGCCGCAGTACTTCACCAGCTGAGGCCAGTTCTCCAGGAATTCCTTGCAGGCGTGCTTCTGGTAGAGTTTGTGCAGCTCGCGAAAAACGGTTCCCCTATTAAAAAAAAAAAAATTAAAACGTTGCGAAATGGGGCATCCACATTTCAGGCAGTGTGGGTAATTTTGTTAGCGAAGTTTCTATTAAGTTAACGCTCTATTGAGCAGTCGGTATCGTCCTGAAAACACCCACTCACCGTTCTAATGTAATATGGTAATCTATGAAAAGCCCGAGTGCTCATGTTAAAAGTGAATTTGTGCGTAGAGAAAATTGAATTTAAGAGTTGAGATTCTAAAATTAACTGGGGAAGAAAGTTGCGAGCGTTTTGTCACGAGGAAATGTCGCGAAATTATAAATTTCGTGAGACATTGCACAGAAGAAGACGCAAAACAACACAATGGAGGAAGGGTTACCATAAGTTACTTTAAATTTAAAAAATTAATTGCACATTTTTTTCAATCGACAATATATAGAAAATCAAAAAGAAATGGATGGACGAAATTTAAAGAAGTTCTTTACGATTAGCCTAGAATTCGAAAAAGTTAAAATGGGCGTCGCACCAAGTAACTACAAGCAATTTAATTGGCTATCATGTAATTTGAGGGAATAGAAATGGGCGTCACCTTGTTTTACTGCTGCAATGAAGCTTTCTGAGAGGTTACTTTCGGTTTCGTGTAAATGAAAATAGGCGGTACTTAATATTTCTCTCTCACAATCACTTTAAAATGGGCGTTGCTTTACTAACAATAAGAAGTACGAGCATTGTGGTTGGTTGTTTTGTAATTTGAAGGAATAGAAAAGAAGCTCTCAGGGAGGTTACGTTCAGATTAATCCAAGATAGGGGGGGCATTCAGTATTTCAATTCAAAAAAGCTGGATTCACTCCAACTCTCGCCGAAGAATCACATCACAGTTTAGTTCGAAATTTATTTGAAACAAAAAACCAGCTCATGGTTCTGATACGAACTAACGAAAGGATTTAATTGGCTACTATGTAATATGAGGAAATGGTAGTGTCACAAGGTGACGCCCACTTCATATCTCTGAAAGGTTCTCTCGAATTCATGTAAGTGAAAGTAGGCGGTACTTAATATTTCTCTACCACAAATGGAAAAGGTGGACTTTAAAATGGGCGTTGCTTTACTGTCGTGTTAAGAAGTACGGGCACTGTGTTTGGTTGTTTTGTAATTTGATGGAATAGAAAAGAAACTTTTGGGGAGGTTACTTTCAGATTCATCCGAGAGAGGGGGCATTCGGTATTTCAACTCAAAAAAGATGGATTGACTCCAACTCTCGTTGAAGAAGAGGGCGTTTCTCTTTTTAAAACACAGTTTAGTTCGAAATTTATTTTAAAAGAAAGCAAGCTCAGAGTTCTGATTACGAACAGACTTTGAACTAAGAAAGAAGAAAAGCAAATTTCGAAAAGATGACGGGAAATTTTTAAAAAATGTTTAAGACCAGGACAAGGCAAGAAATAAATGAAAGTATGATAACCAGACTTCGGACATTTCGGAGCGTTGCCATAGTTACGTAATACGAGGGCCAATGAAAGGTGTCCATTCATTGCGTAGCCATGACAACGCTCCGAAATGTTCGAAATCTGATGATAACGTAGGAAAGAATGGAAGAAATGGATACAAGGCGGCACCAGTCAACCGTAAATTAAAAGTTCCTAAACTGCAATAGGATTTTTACACCAGAAAAAGAAAAAATGAATAACATTAAAATCTGTACTCTTACTGACTGATCGTTAATCTTTAAAATAGGAATCATTAAAATGCAATCATTAAAGTAGGATCATTAAAAGAGGAAAAAAATAGAAAGAGTAAATTAAAAACAGTAAAGAAAAATGTAATTCCAACCAATACCAACTTTTTGGGTTTGGGGTAACAATGGTACTTACCAAGTTTTAATTTCTTCTGCCGTGTATTGGACTTTCGGAATAGGTTGGCCACTGCAACATTAATTAATTAAAAATCTTATTACTATTTAAGTTATAGGAAAACAACGGAGAAGATTTAAAAAAAAGACCTACGACGAAATTATGAATAGCTCAAAGGGAAGAAGATGGCTAAGACTTATTGAAAGGTCCACCAAAAGTATTTGAAGTCAAGCAACAGAGAAGAGTACCAAAAAAGACCGACGACGCAATGGTGGGTGGATCAAGCGGAGAAAGTGAGAGAATAAGATGGCCAGGACTTTGCAAAGGCCCACCAAAAATAATTGAAAGTGAGGCAACGAAGAAGACTAAAAAAGGACTGATGGTGAGTGACGAATAGATCAACTGGACTAAAAGGGGAGACAAGATGGTTAAGACTTGTGAAAAGGCTACCAAATATCACGAAAATGAAACAGAAAGACGTTCGTGTAAACGAAGAAGATCCCACAGGAAATGGTTAAGGCAAATATGGACGTATATCCAAGGCTGGATGTGGAGTGGAAAGAAATGAATGAAGAAAACTGAGTAGGACTGTATCAAAAAATAAGAACAGGCTACGGTTAGGGCATATGGAAAGGCGTAGAAAATGAGGCACCAAAAATGACGAAGGGGTACATGCAAACAGAGAAAGTCACAAAAAAATAGGGAAAGTATAAGTAAAATGAAAACGTGAGGGGTTAGAAGAGCAAAGCAGAGGATTTAAAGTAGGGGAAGAAAAAATACCCCGTGGACCAAATAGCTCACTAGCTTATAGAATGATAAGAAGATAATTAGTGAGGTACTTGACTTAGGCCCAGTTTTACAATTGTGTATAAGGACGGAATAACTGTTCGCCGAATATCCTTTAACGTTCCTCTATATCTACGTCACACCTACGTCACGTTATTCTAAGAATAATGCCTATCCGACGATTGTAAAATCAGGCCTTAATGATAAGAAGGGTTAAAGATAAAATATCAAAAGAAAGATGATAATCTCGACAAGCTAGAGAAAATCAAATCAAAAGTAAGACGTGAAGGCTGGAAGAGTAAGGCAGAGGATCTAGAATCGTGGAAGAAAAAAATCCTATTAATTAAATGACCAATCAAGTATGTTCAAAAAGGTCCGGTCATAAAATATCCAGAAATGAGGATAGTTTCAATATGATAGAGAAAGTGATTCCAAAAGAAAGAGTGAAGGAGTTGGAAGAGCAAAGCAAAAAATTCTAAAATGGAGGAAGAAAAAAGACCAAAGAAGAATATTCACAAAGGTCAATTATAAAATGAAGACAGGCTTCATAAAATGAGATACCAAAGAAGGTGACATCAATAGAATCTTCTCATCTTTGCCCTAAATTCATTTTTGGAGATCTAAAAAATAATGATCTTACTGTTTATAGCTGAGTGCGATTTTGGCAAACTGTTCACGCCTCTGCCTATACACCGGATCTTTAAATCCAGGATGGTCGGCATCGAGTTCGATTCCGTACATCAGCACGTTCTGGGCCATGTCCAGGTCGGATATTTTCTTGGGAAACCACGGCATGCAATCAAAATCTAAAAAAAAAAAAACATCAAAGAACGCGCTCGAGAATTTAACTGACGTACCGAAACTGGCAGTCGCTGACAGGGGGGTTGGTGGCACGAACTGCTGTTGTCCGAAAGTCCCGATGACCATGGTCTGGACTTCTCGGCGCAGTAACCTCCCAAGTTGTTCCAACTTGTTCGGGTCTGTCTCTACATCAACCAGGAAGTCGGTTTCTCCGCCGTCTTGTAATGATGGGCGGGACTCGATGTGCAGGACGTTTATGCCCAAATCCTGGAATGCTTGGAGGGCTCTTACCAGTCCGCCGACTTGGTTTTTCAGGGTGAAGATTATGGAGATTCGCTCTACGGGGGTTGCTTTGGATGGTTTTTCTTCGATACTTTGCTGAAACATGTTTGCCTCTTATTGTTAGTATTAAAATCGCAGACGTAAAGTATTTGCATTTAACACTTAAGAAATGGTACAATAATAAAGTAATATGGTAATATGGGGTTTCGTATGTGTCAAACTTACACACAATAAGACCTATTAGGTCTAGGTAGGTACACCTTATAATAAATTGATGTAATCTTAAAGGCAAATCGAAATAAATTGTAATATACAGTTTGTCCCTTTTAAGTAACATAACTTTGGTTTGGCACAGCCACACGAATCACCCTGTGCAATTGCAAATAATTTTAAATTATGCACTTATACCACACGTAAGTAATGGCGAAAACAGATTTTAAAATTCTGCATTAATAAATCCGAATACACACTCTTCATAGTATACACTGTGTTTCCTAAAAAATATTTCATCCCGTAGCGACGTTATTTATGATCCGATTTTAATGAATAAAAAAATAAAACAAATGGCTTTAGATGTACTTTAAAATGGTTCTAATTTCGATTTTTTCTAATGTTATCTTCAATATCTATCGATAGTCAACTTTTTTTTTTCAAATGGTTGCCCATATTTTTTTAGCTTTAATCTAATAGAACATTTTTTTCTAAATCGGATAAATTATTCAAAATTATTATTTGGTGCGCAGTTAATTGGAAAAAATATTAAAATTATTATTAACATAATGAATGAAATTTTCAAGTCAGCCGTGGAAATTCATAACAATGCACTAAACGACAAATGTCATTCAACCATCATTTTGAAAATATTTGTAGTTTTAATTGTTTAGGAGATCAATTAATTGGGCCAGTTGTCATAAATGGTACGTACTCTTAAGGGTGGGTTGCATAAAAGATTGAAGCCAGGATTACATTTGCCAGGATTAAATTTAAGTCTAAATTAGAAGTTGACACTCACAATGACGTATAGCATATTGTGTGTCATATTCTAACGTGGGCTTAAATTTAATCCTGGTTTAAAACTTTTTGCAACCCAGCCTTAATCAAGAAAAATATCACCAACTGTTATCGATAGACATCCAAATTTTTTGGACGAATTACCTTTGGCAGAACTAAATAGAGTTTTTTTCCAACAAGATGGAGCCGCTCCTCATAATGCAAGAAGAATTGTCCATTGGTTAAATAACAAATTCGGTGCAAGATGGATAGTGTAATGTTTTAAGGGTTCTATTAATTTATATTTTAGAACAAAACACGAAATAGTTAATAAACTACATAATTTATTTAAAAGCAAACTAATTAACACTAAATTATTTACAAGCTTATACCTAATTTATTTTATCAGCCGAGCGAGTCTTCGCGAACTTTAATGCCGAACTGTCCAACGTTGAATCCTTGCCGAACTGTCGCCCACTCCCGGCCGCGTGCATTTTATAAGCCGAAGCTGTTCTCGTATTTTCTGAAGCGCGATAGACTGTCTGGTCTAATTTATTCCGCCGCCGGAATTCTCTAGGCTGTCGCCTAAGGCGCATCGGCTAGACGGCTGTGACGCAAGAGACAGTCTGACGCCGGCTGGTGTCGATGAATCATTACAATAGGAACGGATGGGCCAATTCGATGGCCTGCCCGGATCTTATACGGCTCGATTTTTAGATGTGGGGTTATCTCAAAGATCGCGTGTACATAACAAGCCCAGAAAACGACTTGATTTTAAGACAGAGGATCGTTGATACTTGTCGCGAAATACCTCCTAATTTACTATTAAATGCGGTCCGTGGCGTGATTAGAAGGTGCCAGTTGTGTGTTGAGCAAGGTGTTGAAGGTCAATTTGAGCAATATTGTAAATTTTTATGATTTTGTCTGATACGTTTAATGTTTGTTGATTGTTTATTATTATTATTTTAAATCTATTAAACTGTCATCAAAAATCATGCTTATAATAATTTTATTAATTTTTCCAATTAACTGCGCACCAAATAATAATTTTGAATGCTTTATCCGATGTAGAAAAAAATGCTCTACTAGATTAAAGCTAAAAAAATATGGGCAGCCATTTGAAAAAAAAAAGTTGACTATCGATAGATATTGAAGATAAGATTAGAAAAAATCGAAATTAGAGCCATTTTAAAATACATCTAAAGCCATTTGTTTTATTTTTTTGTTCATTAAAATCGTATCATAAATAACGTCGCTACGGGATGGAACATTTTTCAGGAAACACCCGGTATATATTCATACTTGTACTCCTTGAGCCCTAGTACTCTTTGAGTTGAAAAAACTTAGAGTGATACTTTTTTTTCTTTTTAGAAGTTCTATCTTCTAATATTTTTTTTTTTAATTTTTGTAATTTCTTGTAACAGTAAAAGCGGAGTAAAAAAATAAGTGGCAGAAAAAAAATTCGTCTTCTAACCATTATAGTTTTATTCAATTTAAAAATTCTGTAGTTAACTGAAAAATTAAGAAATCCAAGAAATTGCGAACCAATTAGAATTAAAAATTCAATAAAAAAAACCTAACATAATTTTTTAGTTCTTCATTTCTTCTATTTTTATTGGTTTGCTTCAAGTTTAATATTTATTTTTTATTTGCAGCAATTTTCACTCCATTTTTTTTTTTAACTTTAATTGTTATTATTTTTTTATACTTTTAGAATTTTTCTTTATGGTCTGAATTAGGTTTATCTTTTCGTTCTATTTTTATCTATTATATTTAATTTGGAAATTTTGTTTATTTACTTTCATTTTATTATAAATGATGTATTTTATTTTCATTTATTTTATTAATTAAAAAAGTATATTAATCTATTTATTTTGTAATTTTATTTTTGTTGCAACTTCTCTTCTCAGTCAAATATTATGCAGAGTAAGAAATTTTTATGTGGAAGAAGCGCCATTAAAAAAATACGTCTTCTGATTAGAAGAAAAAATTTGTTTAATGATTATTAAACAAATTTTTTTCAGTTTAAGGCCCAGTTTTACAATCGTGGAATAAGAACGGAATAACTGTTCGCCAAATATCCTTTAATGTTCCTCCATATCTACGTCACACCTACGTCACTTTATACCAATAATAATGCTTATCCGACGATTGTAAAATCGGGCACAAGTACGTTTAATTTTAAAAATTATTTAAAATTCAGTAGTTTTCACGTTAAGTGAAAGCCCCAAAGTTACAAATCTATTAAAATTAAAAATTCAATAAAAAAATCTTGCATAATTCTTTACAGACAACATAACTATCAATAAAGTAGACTATAGATAACAGAACGTAAAAAGGATGGAAAACGAAGGTCTGTAGACGATATTTAGTCAAGGTAGACTATAAACAATAGACAATATATAATACAGACTGTAGATAATAGACTGTAGACAATGTATTACTCAGTAAGACCACAGACAATAAATTAAGGCTACAAACTGATTGATGAAAAAACAATAGACTGTAGAAATAGACACTAAGATGGACAGTAGAGCTATAAACAACATTTTTATAAAATAGACTATAGATGACACAACAGAAATCGGATGGAAAGCGAAAGTCTGTAGACGATATTCAATCAATACATACAGGCAATACTTAATAGAGTCGAAAATAGATTAGAAACAATAAACTGTGGATTCATTTAGACCACAGACAATAAATTACATAATTACAATACATAATCGGCAGCAAAAATTATAAATTTATATTATACAGGGTGTCCGTAAAAGGTCTTTACAAACACGTACCACATATTCCTTAGACCAAAATAAGCTGATTGAAGTAAACTTACCTTAATACAAAGGTGCTTAGTTTAGGCGCTATACGGCCCTCAAGTAACAATTTTGAAATCGTTTTTTTATTAAAATTTTAAAACGGCTTATGCGATTTTGCTAAACTTTGGTACGTTGACGTAGTTTTATGAGACAGATAAACCCATGTCAAAATTATGATTAACATCAATCCATAGGCGTAGAACGTGGGTTTTTAAATAATTGTACATTTCAAATTTCTACGCCAATGGAAGGTACTCGTGGTAAGACACGATTACTCTCATGGTTTTTGCGAAATTTGAATTCTAATAATTCGCAGTAAGTTTAGAAACGTTTATTTAAATACAACAGTTTGAACAGTTTTTGTGACATCTTTATTATTATTTATTAATGTTTCAGTTACTCAATTTTCAATTTAAACAAATTAAGTTACTAAAACATAAATACAAATAATAAAGATGTCATAAAACCTGTTCAAAGTGTCCACCATTTGCATGCATACAACGAAGAAAATTAAATTGTATTCTTTACATAACTTCATCATCTTTAAGATTATTTGTTGCATCTTGAATACGCTGCCACAGTTGTTCTTCTTTATCTGCAGGTGTCAGGTGATAAGTCTGGTGAATGTGGTGGCCAATTTACAGGTGCGTCATTACCTCTACCTATACATTTATTTGGGTACTGTTGATGTAAGTGGTTTCGAACATGTAATGAAAAATGTGGTGGAGCTCCATCGTGCATAAACCACATATCTCTCCGAAATTGTAGAGGTAGATCTTTTAACAAATCTGGCAACGTATTTTGTAGATGTTGCAAATAAATGTCTCCCGTTAATCTTTCTGGAAGAATAACAGGACCAACAATAAAATTACCAAATATTCCAACCCACCCATTTATTTTAAATTCGTGTTGGAAATGTTTTACTTTGATCACATGCCGATTTTCAACTGCATAAACGTGTTCATTATGAAAATCAGTTACCCCTCGTCTTGTGAAACACGCTTGTGCATTTCAGGATCATGGAATCTTGAATTACCATCTTATGGTATGGATATAGTAACTGTTCTTTAATTACTGCATGAACGACATCTTTACATATTCCTAGTTCTCTATCTATTCATCTGTTGCTTAGTTCTGGATCTTCTTCAACACGTTCTAAAATTTCTTCTTCAACTTCAGGAACCAAACGCTGCCTTCCATAATCAGCGGTTTGAGGAGTAAGACGGCCGGTCTCCCGAAGGCGTCTCTCAACGTCAGCAAACGTTGGGTGGCTTGGTATATGACGATTTGGAAACCTTTTAGAATACACCCTAACACACCTTGACCATTTCCTTGACAATATCCTAATACCAATAACCCATATGTCCAAATAAATTTTGGATAAAGGTAGGTCATGGAAATGTAAATGTATGTCCAATCTACAACACCAAGCAGCTTTTGCAATTAGTGACACATCAACCCGTAAAATGTGGCAAATTAAACTTCAATTTTACTTAACTTCTCAAGAACTAGACAATATTTTAATGTGAATAATTTGTTAATTTATCTTCCATAGCCTACCTTTATCAAAAATTTATTTGGACATACAGTATATTCTGCATTGGTATATTGTTCAGCCATGATAAATAACGGAAATTTAAGTTTTCAAAATTATTACAGCATCTTTTGCAACTTAATAATAATTTAGGTATTCTAAATTTGACACAAAATCTTCTAAGCGGACACTAAATCGCGCAACTATACACTTTACGTTTCGCAGTCGTTCGACTGCTTCGTCAGAAGTCGAACGACTGCGAAACGTAAAGTGTATAGTTGCGCGATTTAGTGTCCGCTTAGAAGATTTTGTGATACAAATTTCATCGGACAAGAACCAACTGTAAATCTAAATTTGACAATAGTTTTATGTTATTAAAAACAAAAACAATGAACCGTAGGTTCATTGAATGTGACAACATTCTCCATGCCCTCTAACGATGGGGGAAGAACTGTTCAACAGTTTTTCCCCCCGTATTCGAGATGCAACAAATAATCTTAAAGGTGATGAAGAAGTTATGCTAAGAATACAATTTAATTTTCTTCGTCATACAAATCATTGTATGCATGCAAATGGTGGACACTTTGAACAGTTTTCATGACATCTTTATTATTTGTATTCATGTTTTAGTAGCTTAATTTCTTTCAATTCATATTTTAGTAAGTTATTTTGTTTAAATTAAGTAACTAGAACATTAATACAAGTAATAAAGATGCCATAAAAACTGTTCAAACTGTTGTATTTGAATAAACGTTTGTAAAACTTACTGCGAATTATTAGAATTCACAAATTTCGCAAAAACCATGAGAGTAATCGAGTCTTATCACGAGTACCTTTTTTGTAGTAAATAAGTTACGCAATCTAAATTTTATACTTAAACCCCTTTCCTTCCATTGGCGTAGAAATTTGAACTGTACAATTATTTAAAAACCCACGTTCTACGCCTATGGATTGATGTTAATCATAATTTTGACATGGGTTTATCTTTCTCATAAAACTACGTCGATGCACCAAATTTTAGCAAAATCGCATAAGCCGTTTTAAAATTTTAATAAAAAAAACCATTTCAAAATTGTAACTTGAAGGCCGTATAGCGCCCAAACTAAGCACCTTTGTATTAAGATAAGTTTACTTCAATCGGCTTATTTTAGTCTAAGGAATATGTGGTAGGTGTTTGTAAAGACCTTTTACAGACAACCTGTATATATAAAATAAATATTAAAACCATAAACAGCAATTTCAAAAATGGATAGAAAATAAAACAAATGAAAAGCGAAAATCTCAAGACGATATTTAGCCAAAGTAGACTATAAACTATTGTTTATAAACAATAGTTTATAGTCGTAGACTAAGTAGGCTATAAACTATTGTTTATAGTCTACTATGGTCCATAATACAGCAGAAAATAGATGAAAAACAATAGATTGTAGACAATATATAAGATCACAATATATAAGATCGTAGACATTATGTAAGATCACAGATAATATAAAATATAAAATAAATGACGGCTATATACTATAAACGACTGCAAATTGATGAAAAAACAATAGAGTGTAGATAATGGACTATAGAAATAGACAGTACATTAAGATAGAACTATCAATGGACGACTATAAACAACATTTTTAGAAATAGACTATAGATAACAGAGCAGAAAATGGAAGGAAAACGAAAGACTGTAGACGATATTTAGTCAAAGTAGACAATGGACAATACATAATACAGCAGAAAATAGATGAAAAACTATAGACTGTAGACAATATAATACTCAGTAAGATTACAAACAATAAATTAAGGCTCATACAGATGAAAAAACAATAGACTGTAGATAAAATGCTATAGAAATAGACTATAAATAGTACACTAAGACAAACGATAGAGTTATAAACAATATTTTTAGAAATAGACTATAGATAACAGAACAGAAATCGGATGGAATGCGAAATACTACAATACTATAAACGACAGCAAATTGATGAAAAAGCAATAGACTGTAGAAATAGACGGAAATAGTAGACTAAGGTAGACAACAGAGCTCTAAACAACATTTTTAGAAACGGACTATAGATAACAGAACAAATCGGATGGAAAACGAAAGCCAGTAGACGATATTCAATCAACGCAGACTGTGAACAATAGACGATACATAATAGAATCGAAAATAGATGAGAAACAATAGACTGTAGACTATATACTATTCAGTTAGACCGCAGGCAATAAATTAAGGCAAGCAATAATTGACTATTTTTGCTTCAAATTCAATTTTAATTTTTTTTATTTGCAATTTCCACTACATTATTTTTTTTAACTTTAATTATTAATTAATTAATTATCTTTTTATAATTTTAGAATTTTTCAGAAGTCTTCACCAATTAACCGACTTAGGTTTAGCTTGTGTTCTATTTTCATCTATGAATTATATTTAATTTGGAAATTTTGTTTATTTACTTATTTGATAATTTTATTCTTTTTGCAACTTTTCTTTTTCTACAATCCTTCTTTACGTTCTTACTAATGTATAGACGTCCCCAGAAAATCTGTCAAATTACTCACTTTACCTAAATATGTTAAGTTTTAAAATACGAGTATATTCACGTTTTAATGTTAAAGGAAGAATTAAGAAGTTCAAGAAATTACGATTCATTTAAAATTTAATCAAGATGAATTTTGCATATTTTTTAATGCCTCGTTTCTTCTATTTAAATTTAATATTTATTTTTTATTTGCAGCAATTTTTCACTCCATCTTTTTTTAACTTTAATTATGTTACTTTATAGTCTTTATGGTCTACATCGATTAACCTACTTAGGTTTACATTTCTGTTCGATTTATGTTTATTATATTTAATTTAGGAAAGTTATTTAATTTTTTTCTGTAACATCCCTTCTTCCACATATAATCCTTCTTTAAATTCTTAACCACCATCAAGACGTCTCCAGAAAATCTTTGCACTTAAATTTGGATAATCAGTCAAATTGGCAGAGTAAAATTTTTTTAAGTGGGAGAAGTTTCACTTAAAAAAAATATGTCTTCTTATCATTTGTTTAATTTGAAAAATTATACAAAAATCAGTACCTAGTTTTCACGTCAAATAAAAAATTCCAAGGAGTTCCGAACCAATTAAAATTAAAAATTTAATTAAATGCACAATTTTTATTCTATTTTCGCAGTTTCCTTTTTGTTTCAAATTTATTTTTTATTTGCAGTTTTACACGCGTGAAACAATTAAGTTTAATTGGAATTGTTTCTTCGACCAATTGGGATTCAAAGTTAAAAATGCTTGCAGTGATACAAATATTAAAAACAAATAAATAATTAAAATGCAATAAAATTAACAAAAAGCAAGCAATCTACGAATACAATCATTTTCTAAATAGGTACCTTATTAATAGTGGTCAGAGGAATAGGACAATCTTCTTTGTAATTCCAATCTTCTCCACTGCGATAAAGCCAGAGGCCCAGCAGAGGCTTCCCGGATCCGCTCATCGTTCCCAACAGCTCTTGGAAGAACAATAACGATGTGGATGGATAAATCAGTAACTTTGCTTTATAAACTCGCCACCATTTCCGTATTGGTTCGCGCATGCCATCCTCCACCGGCGAAATCAAAGTACACCGAGATCCTCTTCAAGAGCGTCTGGAGAGAACTTATTTTTAGAATTGAAAAAGAATCTAAGGATTTTAAAAACTCTATAAAATAAGGACTATTTATTTATTACATGTTTCTTGATTTTTATAGTAACTGTTAATAGCTTACATTTTTTAATGAAGTTCTACATTAGAATGAATTCGATTCATACTGAAACGGCAAGGAGAAATTTCTTTCTTGGAGAATTATCCTGAACTTGATTGTTTCGGCTTTCTTAAACCATCACCATCAGAAGTGAACAGAAAATGTTCCAAATTTTGTTGAGATTAATTTAATTTCAAGCATCGGACGATTTAACTCTATCAATGTGATCTTTGCGAAGAACTGAAGAAGAGAGGAAAAATAAAACCAAATAGACTCGTTCTGCCCTTAATCGACGTATAACAATTGCTTAAAGATACATCTCATTAGCGCCTCGGCCGTAAATCATCGTATCTCTTTCGGTTCGAAAGGGGGTTGCGTGGGCGAGAACCGTTCCGGGGGAAAACCCCCCCGACTCCGACGTAAAGTAATTGAAACCGTTATATGCAGCTCGCTGAATAAACCATGGGCCCTCGTTTTTCTATCTCAGACTTCTAAAAGGCCGCACGTTTGTTAAACACTCGCCCCGGGATTTTCTCTTATTGCTACAAACAAAAGAAATCGTAAAGCCTCTCGTTCTAGTTTTCACAATCGATTTAAAAAAAAGTTAAGCAATTTTTAAGTACATAATAATATGACATTAAAAATATTATGAGAAAGAGTAATGAATTTTTTTTTCTAATTTCTTACAAAAAAAGAAATCAGCCCTGAATCCGTTTTATGATTGCGTTCAATTTTCAAACCAACAAAATATGAATTCATTTGACTTTGAATGGCTCTTCATTGCAACGCCATAAAGCCCCTAACGTAGAAAAGAAAAGCAAAGAGAAAATAAAGACAAGGGATAAAACAAAGTGAAAGTCGTTTCAATAATATCAGGAGCAACGAAGAAATCTCAAAAGAAACCCGAAAGATAAATCAACGTGTACAAAAAAAGTAAGTGAAGATTAAGAGAAGAATAAATAGGAAAGAAGATGAAGAGAAAAGTATACGACGAAGTAAATTGAAATTATAGAACGAGTTATATAAATAGTTATATAGGCTTTGTAGGCCCATGACTTATGGATCATGCTGACTATTTTTTTGCCTCGACTTTCCCCATTCGGTCCTGTTTTGCGTTGCCCCCTTCTTTGATCCCCAGTCCTCTTATGTCTCTCGTCACATCTTCTTTGGTCTACCTCTTTTCTTTTTTCTTCCTTCTACTTCCGTAAGTAATCTGCCCCCCAACCACCCTAATCTCCGTGTTTTAATGTGTTGCACTGTACCACCCTGTCCATATAGTTCACTCATCTCTTAATGAATTCATAATTTGTTCTTTTCCTCCCCAATCCGTTTTCCATCCTGTCTTCCTTCCGCTCTCATATTTTTAGCTTCATTTCATTCTTCTTAGTTAGTTGAGTCCACCCATACCATACCATGGGTCTAATTATCGTTTTTGGTATTTCTTTCAACTTAACATTGTTCAGTGTTAGTAGTGAACAACAGCAAGCAGATGATAGGGAAGAACCAAACTGCTGTTTGCTTTTTGCTCTATGATATGCAATGATCAATGGTCAGTGCGTGAGGGACGGGTGGTTAAAAATGGTAACAGAAAGGTGATGAATTAGCCTTTACTTTCAACTTTATCAATTTTACAAGGCCTCGTCGTGCTCAAACACTATACCTTAATTCTCAAAAATAATTACACAATAAATCTAGTCAAATTATTAAAGGACAGGACATTACTTCAGAACGATATCATACAAAGTCAAAACGATATCATACGAGACAAAGCAAAACAAATTCAAAATAATTTTATGACGAGAAAAACAGCATTTCATAAATTAAACAAAGCAGTTTTTAGTTGTTAATAGCATAACTAATTCGCCTTCGGACTCTGGGAGCGATGTATACGACCACACGTGATATTTGTCGTCAAATGCAGTCGCCTTTTTATATGGTTTTACAACGGAAATTCCGATTACGTAACGCTTTACATGTGGGCCAGTTGCTCTATGATTAATCGTGTTTTTCCGACATCACCTGCTCATTTGCTTGCATAATACCTGGCTTTTTCGATGAGTATCCCTATGCAGCTGAAATTCTTGCAATTTGCAAGGTCAGTCATGACTCATGGTGTCATGGTAAAGTGAGTCGCTGTAACGTTTGCTTACATAATTTTTAGGTGAGGACATTTCCGCGGTCGCGCAGGCGACATTGTATCGAATTTAGTTTACGCATTGAGCTTAATGACTTATGAGGTGATGGATTCTTACAAATGATCAACTGGGAAGATTAGGAAGTGAAGGAGTCAAGAGTTAGTAAATTAATTCAAAGGGTATGCTAAAAATACGAATATCTCAGCAATGAAGAAACGTTGTAACATGTCCAAGTCTCAGAAAGGAGATAAAAGTATGAAGTTTACAAAATACTAGCAAGAATCATCCGGAAAAGGCTAACTAACTATCACGATAACTTGGTAGGGGAATACCAGAGAGGGTTTAAGAAAGGAGACCAGATCTTCACCCTAAGGACGATTCAACTCAGTATAATGGCGCTTATGACTCGGTTATAAAAAGCATGCTGTACCAGGCTATGAGAAACCTTAAAATTCCCAGAAAGTTAATAATTAATTTGACAGACTCAGAAAGGTATACAGAATAAAGTGGCAGTAGAGGGAGCTTTGGCAGAGGAACAGGATTAAGGCAAGAAGATCCACTATCGACTGTAATATTTAATCTGGTATTAAAGACAATCTTTAGATCTATGCCCAACAAGGCATAATCTATCACGGAAAGCACCAGGTAATTGCACATTTATTTAGACGATGTAGGTAGTCAAAGTAACTATAGATTGAAAAAGGAATTAGCCAAATAGAACAAGTTATGGTGCGGAATCAACGAGAGAAAAATAAAGTAGGTATGTGATTAACCGAAGAGAGGAAGTATAGAGGATACATTACCCTCGATATGATAAATCACTTCGAATACCTGATAACAACAGTGACAAGCAAAAGCGAAGAAGAGCAAGAAGTAGAAAAAGAATTGCACAAGGGTGGTCAGAGTGGGATTTTCTTTTCCGGAACCTTTGAAATCGTTTCAGTTATATAATGTTTCTTTAAATTACATACGATACTTATCCTCATCTTATCTACTTCAACATCAATAACGATTGCGCTATTTTTATGAAGTCCTAACGTATGAAGGCAAGGAAGATTTCGTTGGAATCATCTCCTTCTTTCGTGAAGAGCAACAGTGAAGGTTATATTTTTCTCGCGTGTGCCTAGTTCCTTATGCTTTACCTTTTTTTTCGAACATCTGTTTGTAACCAATGGGTTTTCGGTTCGAAAGCAGTCTTGAATGACTAAATTTTTTTACATCATTAAACTTCCCAGTTTCATCGTAGGTAAGTAACGAATTTTGCTCTACAATTTAAAAAAATGAAAAAGTTTTATATTTCCAAGACCTTCTCCTTCTTCAGGAGACCAAGTTTCATTTTTCTTGTGTGAGCCATTTCCTTTTGAATCTTCTAAAGACATCCAATGGATTTAACTTGAAGGCCTTCGCGGCCGTCGTCCATGCTTGAATTGGCTTCCGGTTGGAGCCACGTCACGACGTGCCGAAGTTTCGTTCTCCATTGCAGAAGAACTTCCTCAGGGCTGCTGCTACTGGTGATGTTGCTGCTGCTTCTCGTTAGTCGTTAAGACTCGTCGAAACGTCAGCAGTAGAAGAAGTCAACGTGACTCGGTTCCAACCAGAAGCCATTTCAAGCACATCCAGTGGATATTCTTTCTTGAATCTTTCTTGAATCTGGCAGCTTCATGGCATTCGTTTCATACCTCACAGTAAAAATCTTATAATTTGTTTTAAGTAAAATGTATCCAGTTCTCAAAGAAAAAACGAAAAAAAAAGAGGAAATAAATTGCTCCGAACCTTTTTTCTTTTTCTTTAAATAAACGAAGTCATTTAAACTCGTCAAGGGAAAAAGAGACGACCTGCGCAAAACTCGAAGTCATATCCAAGTAATTAGTTTCGTTTACGTTCGCAGAAAGGCCGCCGTTCAGGAGGAGGAGGAGGAGTGAAATAGGTCATCTCCGGAAGTAGCTAATTCGGAACTGTTGAAACCTGGTTATCCGCCTGATCGCGATCTAATTAACCTCTGACAATACGACAATCTCCGGCATATTTAACGCTTAAGTGAATTAACACAATCGAATAGGCAAGACGTCTATGAAGTTTCGTGAGAGGACGTCGAGGCGTCGGCGCAAGTCCTCGACGCCTGAACAGAATCAATACCGCAAGGGCTGAAAATAAACATGGCAGACTCGGAGTATGAAGAATTTAGGCACAGCTTCGAAAAACTGCCCTCACACATCAAGGCACCGACACCCTTTTATTCGTAAGTTGCTCTCGTCTTGTGTCTGTTTGCAAATTCTGATTTTCTTCTTTAGTTTAGTTCACGATGTTCTCGTCGACGAGGAGTCTCCTACGTCTTCCAAAAGTGATCCTGACACAGACTGTGATATACCTGCGGATATTAGGACCGTCGGTAATGTGGACGAAAGGAATTCCGCGTTCGGCGGTCAGAGGAGTTCCTTTGTGCCCTGGAAAGTTCCGGGGGAACGACGACGCCGGAAACTTCCGGAAATTCCCAAGAATAAAAAATGTAAGTACCCCTCACACATTTTGATTAAAGTTGTCATTTAATTGACGTACGGATTTACCGATCGTCTGGTTCTATTTTACAACCCCGTCGTTATTTGGAGACTGTCTGTACTTTAAAATAACCGAGTGAGTAAAGTTTCATGTTACATTAATCAAGAGAAATTGCAATTTTTATACCTTCTCACTGAAACCATGTTTGACGTCTTAGCAAAATTTAATTATAAAAAAATAATTAAACGTTCTCCTCGGGATGCTTAAAAATATGCACATATATCAAAAAGAGTACCTACCTACTTACATTAATTAAACAAATTATATTCAGTGCATTTAACTGTCCTTCTGACGGTGTCATTTTTTGAAAAATAAGGGCTCTCCTGGATTTAGGAGACGCGATCAAAATTCATTTCCCATAAAAGCGGATAAAAAACAATAAACCTTTTGGAATAGATGTTGACTGGAGATATGAAGGAAAGGATGTTTCCAAAGTGCTGAATTTGAGTAAAACTTTGAAGATCCAGCAGGTTACAGGGATAAGCAACGATCTAAATATCGGGGAGTGGGGGGGGCAGATGAGCAATAATTGAATTAAGAAGCTGGCAAAAGTAATTGAAGTGTTTTGACTAGGTGATAGTATTTGAAATGTTTTTTGATAGTATCGCGTTTATTATTTTTGTATTTGAATTACTTTATCATGTGTCACTACTTTAGAGAAGGACACTTATAACTGCTTCTTATAATGCTCTAATGTAAACGGATGTTTCAGAAAACTGTTGCTTTGCAAGTGAAATTAATTTGACATGTAAATTTATTTATTATGGTCACATTGCTATGGAAATGACTGCAAACTGAATTAGGAGTATCACTTACATTAGTAAAAAAAAGTTTAAAATCACTGCTAACACTTGTCCTCATTTTTTTTGTCGTCAGTGGTACATACTTAAAAGCAGACTCGCACACTTAGGCGAAAGACAGCGTGACGAAGCGTCGCGAAATATTTTTGCCAAAGCCTTAAGTGAATGCGTACATTTAAACGAACGGAAACGAAACGATTGTAATCACAGACAGGGGCGGGCGGACCGCCCCACAGTGGGCCAGAATTCAAATCTAGCTGGACAAAATATAAGAAACTATAGTATTGCAAAATTGTAAATCGATTCTTAGAAGGACAGTAACTACAACCCCGCATTAGAGAGGGTAAATATTCTCAGGTAGAGCGAGATTTAAACCCTCATAGTTCGGCTTTTATGCTCTTGAAGTGTGGTCAGAGAAGAAACAGTTACGTGCGGAAATCTGTATAATTTTAAAACTTAACAATTATATATAAGTACCTACATCTGAAAGATGGAGGAGAATATTGCTACAGGTATGTTTCCTTAATGTCAATTATTTACATTACATCGCATGTTTTAGCTGTTATCAATTAATCTAGTAAACAATCACTGGTAATATTAATGCGCTACAGATTTTTTCAGTTATTGAAAAAACCCTGCGTTACCCTGTCTTAAAATTAATATTTTTACGTAGAAAAAACTTTCGTTAAACTGCTATAAGAAATAACAATTGCACATAATTGCACTTTTATAAAAAAAAAAATCTTACAGGTTACGTTCCTATGATAACGCATCGGGAATTATATATTTTACTTCAAATACGAAAATCAACGATTGAAGATTTATGTACTTATGTGCAAGAAAAATTTAATTTAACGGATTGTGCAGAAGAAACAAAAAGGCGCATTAAAAAGCGTTTAACATCATTTAAAGCAAATTATCAAAGTAAATGGAAGTCCTGCAGAAGAATGAAACCTAGATTTGAAGAACGCTATGAAAGTTGGTTGGACAAGGAAATTAGATTTTCGGATATGATACATAAGTCTGTAGAATCACAAATTGGAGCTCTTCCTTCTACGTCATCGGTAGGAAGACCTAAAAAAAAATTTGAAGAAAGTTCAACGAAATCTAAACGAAGATATGTACAAGAATTGACTAAGGAACATACGCTAGGAGAACTTTGTGAAGCAACCAAAATTTCTTTAAGACGTATGGGTAAAAGAGATGCTGCCACAGTGTTAGAAGATATAACTCAAACTTCACCCGCTAGAGCCACAAAATATAAAAAGGCTTATAAAGAAATTGCAGTTAAACCCATCTCTTATACTGCAAATGAAGCACTAGCGATGATAATTCAAAACGATTTGACAAAAAAACACTATACAAACATTAGACTTGGCGCCAAGAGAAGAAATTGTAATATATATCCCCCATATAATGAAATAAGAGAAGCTAAACTTGCAACATATCCAAACCAAGATTTTACAACAATAACAGATATTTCCGCAGAAATAGAATTACAGGAAATTGTAAACCACACAATAATCAGATTATGCAAAGTTCAAGAAGAAGTAATCCACCAAGTTATCCAACAAGTAAGGATATTACGACAATTTTTAAGTGGGGTTGCGATGGAAGTAGTGGACAACGGCAATACAAACAAAAATATTCAGGAATTGACGAAAACGATTTAAAATACTGCGATTCGGCTATTTTTGTAATATGCTTAGTGCCATTACAAATATATGCTGTTGATAAGGAAAGTTGTATTAAAAAAGTTATATGGCACAATCCCAGGCCTTCATCAACGAGATTTTGTCGGCCTATAAAGATAGTATTTGAGAAAGAAACTCCACAGCTTATAACAAGTGAAGTTGAAAAAATTAATCAGCAAATTAAAACTCTTCAACCAACATATGTTGACCTAAATGGCACAAAATTGCAAATTGTACACCAATTTCAATTAACTATGGTGGATGGGAAAGTTTGCAGTGCAGTTGCAGGAACTTCGTCACAAATATGTTATATATGCGGTGCTAAACCGAAACAAATGAATGACACTTCCTTGAAACCAATATCTGTAAATCGCGATAAGTTCGAATTTGGCCTTTCCATTCTACACGCGTGGATAAGATTGTTTGAATGTTTACTGCATATTTCGTACCGTTTAACTATCAAAAAATGGCAAGTAAGGGGTGAAAGCGATAAGCAAGCGATGGCAAAAAGAAAAGAAGAAATTAAGAAGAAATTTAAGGTAGAAATGGGGCTAATAGTAGATCAACCGAGAGCAGAAGGAAGTGGTACATCAAATGATGGGAATACTGCTCGCCGATTTTTTTTTAATCCAGCTAAATCTGCTGCCATAACAGGTATAAATGAGGAAATAATTACAAGATTTTCTGTAATTCTTCGTACTATTAGTACTGGATATCCCATTCACTTGGAAAACTTCAATAAATATGTTTCTGAAACTACGCAGTTATACTTGAAATTATATTCTTGGTTCTACATGCCAGTAACTCTGCACAAAATATTAATTCATGGAACTGATATTATTGAGGCTGCTATTTTACCTATTGGAATGTTTTCCGAAGAAGCCCAGGAAGCGAGAAATAAACACTTAAAGCAATTCAGAGAAAAACACGCAAGGAAATTTTCAAGAAAAGCAAATATGCAAGACGTATTAAATATGTTATTAATTTCATCAGATCCAGTCATATCTCATATCACTCCTTTTGCAGAAAAGCCTTTTACATCATTAACACACGACATACAAAATCTTATCATAGCTCCCACGACATCTAAAATAGAAATCGCTTCTGAACAGAGCCAATATTTTGACCAAGAGGGATGGTTGAAAGTAATTAAAAAATATATAAAAATGTTACCATACAAATATTACAATATATTTTGTCTGTAAATATAAATTTGGAACTTACAAATTCGTTTTCTTTTATAAAAAAAATAATAGGTAATAAATATACAATTATTAAGATCGTAGTAATTTTGTCCAGCTAGATTTCACTTCTGGCCCACTGTGCGCCCGGGAGCCCCGCAAATTTGTTTAATTTAGATAAATTACATTTAGGCCCAGTTGTACAATTCCAGCTTAACTTTAAACCGACGCTTAAACCCTTAACAACAATTGTTGAAATAATCGCTGTTAAGGGTTTAAGCTTCAGCTTAAATTTAAACTGGCATAGTACTGGGTGGGCCAAATTTGACACTTTTAATAGAAAACATCTATTTTTACAAGAGTTAGACAAAAACTGAGCTCGGCTCCTGGAGCTCGATTTTTAAGACAAACTTAATGGTGAAGACCGCATTTCGATATCTTCTACCGCTTAGGAGCTACAGGGTGTTTATCAAAATTTTAAGATTTCTAAAAACCTCTATAACTTTTTTGTTTATGAAAATTTTTGATTTCTGTAAAAACTTCTTTAAGGCACTTTTTCACGCAGAATTCATTGCTTCGAATTATTTTTTTCTAGAGTGATCAGTATTTGAGATATAAGCAAGAACTTTGATTTTTTATATGGAACACCCTATATATTTTTACATTTTTGAAAAGAGCATAAAATTCTATTTACAAAAATATAAAACACTTGATATTTTATTCAAATAGTTTTTGAGATATAGAGCTTTCAAGTTTTAATTAAAATTTTAATTGTTATTGCAGCATTCAAGTAGGCTATGGATGACGATAACTAAAAGTTTTTTTAAAGATTCAGTCAGCTGTGAAAAAAATATTGCTTTATGAATAATAAATATAACGCAATTATTACGAATGAAGGCTAATTCAATCGAAATTGCACAAAAATTACAGTTTGTTCTAAACCTAAACGGCACCGTTTTCTTATGGTTTGAGCTGAATTCAGCAATTTAAGGGTAGGTAGTGGTGCATTTTTCTTAATCGATAAGGTCGGTTTGTTTAAAATTCGTCTTGTAGAAGTTCTTGCTAAGCCAGATGTTTGCTTCAACTGGCTTGGGTTATTTTCGGAAACCTCTAATTCTTTATTTCTTTTTGAGATTCATAATTTTTAGGTTTGGGCAGTTTAAATTACTTAAAATTGTTTTTAAATCTCAAGAAAACATCTCGAAAGGATTGTCCTCTTTCCGAATACCACTCATGGTAAAAATTTATTGGTACTTGTGCGTTTTCACCAACTTCTATAAAACATTTTAACATCTAATATTAGTAAGGCCCACTTGTACAATTCGAAGCTTAAACCCATAGCAACATCCATTACAACCATGTTATTGTGAAGGGCTTAAGCTTTAGTTTAACGTTAAACTCGAATTGTACAACTGGACCTAAGGAGACGGTGGTTTACAAACAATAAATCAAAAAAGTTTATATCCATAAATTTAAATCAAATTAGTTTATATTCGTAGATACGTATTTCGGCAGATGCGCTGTCATCTTCAACTCACTTACACGTACACTCACAAGTTAAAAGCACTTCATGAAATCCTTGGTTGGTATAAATATTATAACATGTCGCATTTCTCCTAGTTTTCATACGCTTTTAATTATCTTCCTAAGCGTACTTTATAGAGACACTAAAATTCAAGAGAAATGCAAACACTGTGAGAGATTGTGTCAAACTTTGACAGCGGTCTACCAAGATATTACAAAAACTTAAATTGTTTAGTTATCGTCATCCACAGCCTATGTACTTGAATGCTGCAAAAACAATTAAACTTTTAATTAAAACTTGAAAGCTCTATATCTCAAAAATTATTTGAATGCAATATCAAGTGTTTTATATTTTTGTAAATAGAATTTTATGCTCTTTTCAAAAATATAAAAATATATAGGGTGTTCCATATAAAAAATCGATGTTCTTGCTTATATCTCAAATATTGATCACTCTAGAAAAAATTAATTTGAAGCAATGAATTCTGCATGAAAAAGTGCCTCAAAGAAGTATTAACAGAAATCAAAAATTTTCGTAAATAAAAAAGTTATAGAGGTTTTTAGAAATCGTAGAATTTTGAAAAACACCCTGTAGCTCCTAAGCGGTGCAAGATATCGAAATGCGGTCTTCGCCATTAATTTTGTCTTAAAAATCGAGCTTCAGGAGCCGAGGTCAGTTTTTGTCTAACTCTTCTAAAAACAGATGTTTCCCATAAAAAATGTCAAATTTGGCCCACCCTGTACAACTGGGACTTATTCACACTTTTACTTTATTTTATTTAATATCTTTTTGCTCTTTACAAAGCGAAACAAACCCTTGTATTTTATTAGCAATAAATTTTTGTGAATTATTACGATTTCCCTAGACCTAGAACAATGATGTTTACTTATTTCCCCAGGCTTGCCGCGGTTTTCTCAAATGAAGAGACATTTCCTTATTATTGGCAACCCTTTCTGTGCTATCAGTGTTACCAGCGCGTAAAACGCAGAAATCCCTCAAGAGTAGTCAAGAAATCTCTTTTCAACCTAACCTCAATTTGTTGCTAGATCCACGAACAAATTTAAAAAGAAAACATAAACATTCATAAAGTTAAAGAAAAACAAAAGACGCTCGATTTTACAGCGCTATTCAATTGATTAATGATACGCAAATTAAAAAAAAGAAACAATTTAAAAAGAATGGCGACAAAACAAAGAAAACAAAATAATAAAAATTCAAAAAGTAAATATGCAATAAATTTAAAAAAATAATAATAATGAAAGCAAAAGATAATCGATTCTACAATACAATTTAATAGATTAATAATTTTAACTTAAAAAAAATGAAAAGAACGCTGAGAAAGCAAAGGAAACGCAACAATAGGAATTTAAAAAAATACGAAATACTTTCTCGCAGTAAATGAGTTTTAAAAATATACTCTAGGGTTATTTTGACAGAATATTTCTGGAACGTTATAATACAGGATGCCCATTTTAAATCGTGACCCCTGAAGGTTTTAGAAAAGGCAATCAGGCACTCTAATCAGAAATAACTTCGCGTTCTCATAAAGTACTAAAAGCACGGAAGTAGAATGGGTTGCCTATTTTTAATTTTGAAGGCGTCGCGATTTAAAATGGACAACACGTATAATTAATTTTGAAAATAAATTTTCGGATACGAGAAATCAGTGTCACATTCTAACCGACAGATAAATTTAACCTTAAGATAAGGCGATGAAGAAATCGGGAATTAGTTTATTTGATTGGTCAGCTGGTTATTCTACAATTAATCTTCCAAACAGCCGCTTCATGTCTTTACTCTCTCTATAAAGGCTCCGCGAATGGAATATTCACAGCGCCATCTAGTGACTTTGTTCAATAACATATTTGGAACACCGAGTTCATAGCGTTTTCGATTCAGTGCTCTCAGAGTATTTTGTTTTAATCTTATGTATTAATAATAATAAGAGATGGAGATAATCTGAGAGTGCTCTGGAGCAGTGAATCGAAAACTCTGTTAAATTGAACATGACAATAGAGCTGCTTTCTCTCGTTTGATCCAAACGCAACTTAACGCATTTAGATTCAAAGATGGATGTTCTCTTGCAAATGGATCAATTCCCACTCTTCGTAAAATTTCAATCCGGAGCGGTAATCCCCTTTCCTCTTTCAATCTTCTTATTTTCGCGATTCATTTGGATTCAAACGCATTCGGATTTGATGTATTCTGTTGCGATAATCGAGATCCAGAGCGGACAACCAAAAAACTATTCGAATCACGATTCAGACTTTTCGGATCAAGATTCAAACTTTTCAGCGAAAGAAAGCAGCTAATGTAGTAAGTTATAATCGAAACAAAATTGCTTTGTTAAATTATTTACCAGTTTTTTCATCGTTTAAAAATTTAAAAAGTATTCTTAGAAAAATGCAAAAGAAATATAAAAGAAATTTGAAGAAACAATTTTCTTCAAGTTTTTATTTCTATTTTCTGTCTGTATGAACGCGCCATCTAGTTATTTTTTCTCGCAACATATTTTAAGCGCCATATTTAAATTTGAGTTGAGAATATAGTAAATTATAATCGAACCGAAATTGTTTTATTGAACTATTTACTATTTTTCCTTCGATTAGAAATTAAAACGGTTTTCTTAAAGCACGGTAATACTTATAGGTATTAGTTTTTTGAAGGAACAAATTTTTGTTTCTATTTTCTGGTTGTAACATTCACAGCGCCATCTCGTAATGTTTCTAATAACGTGTTCCAAGCGCCAAATTTAAATTAAAGAATAAGTACAGTACGAGAGGTATTCATTCAGTTTACTTTATCCTCGACTTGAGAGCTTCAAAACTTCTGAAATATCATCGCAAAGATTTGATGCGGCTGTCTATTTATAACACACTTAGCTTTAAGCTCTGTGAGCTACTCCTTCAAGATCAATCGATAAAACCCGAAGTTTGGATAGACGGTAATTAAATCACTCCGTCTTCTTCACATCTGTATTTCGGAGCTCCAGAGAGCTCGCGCTTAACCTTTTATAGAATACTAATACGCCCTGAATACTGAGCAAATATTGAGCTCATGAAACACCGTGATGTAAATCATCATGAATTTCATTCATCTTAGGATTGTATTTTATTTTTTCTTTTAAATGGATCGTTTCTTTGCAGCTGCTGTAGTTACAATGTATACCGCACAGCTAACTAGAGAAATATCCCTGGCGGATGAACTAGGGGGTTCCAGCAGTGGCCCCAGCTCACTTCTAGTATTAAAATGCGGTCATTTATGGGATCACGATTCACCGGACTCCGAGAGGCTCCTGACGGACGCCGACAGCGGACATAGCACGGCGCATTCGCCCACGGATGGCCCCAAATCCATGTCCCCAATTTTAGGCATATCACCGGCGTGCATGGGCGGCACGCCGTACTCCGACGTGGACATGCTGGAGGCCACCCATCGAGGTTTGCACAAGTTCATTCCCAGGCACGAGGATGAGATCGAGGTGGAGATTGGGGATCCGATTTACGTGCAGAAGGAAGCGGACGATTTATGGTGTGAAGGTAATTAAAAAAAAAAGAAAACTTTTAAAATCTGTTTAGAGACAACTTTGGCCTGGATTGTGGATATACAAAAATAACATATTTTTTATAGACGTATAAGTAACTAAAGAATAAAGGATCAGGTCATAAATACACACATTAAAAAAGAAATATCTTTTAAAAGAATACGGCGCATCACATGAAAAAATTCTTCTCTTTTCGAATATCAACGTTAAAAAGTTATGAAGCTGTTTGCTTTCCAAAGGGTGGCATCTGGCATTAAATATTTATGCCTGTATTTTTGTAGTGGTTGCAATAAATTCTTCCCTATACCTGCAAGGTAATACCATATCGATCCAGGCGAGGCCCGCAGAGCTGCACATAAAATAAAGTAATATTTTATGTGGTCTTTGCAAAGTGCTCTTGTTCTTGGATCTGCTGCTGCATTCTCTTTAGAATTTTTTTGGTTGAACTTTATTATTTTCAACAGTGGCGTACCACTGGACTTTTTTTTATATATGTAGTTATTAATTAATTAGGCCCCAAAGTTACAATAAAAACCAATAATTCGAATCAAACGAAGCGTTCAGCCAAATCCCTCTCGTAAGTACAATCGTGGACAACTTAAAGAGAACGCCCAGACTTCATAAGGGCCACTTCTTGCTACGCCAGTGAATTTCAATGTTCGAAAGGGACGTGTGAAATGTATGCGTTTGATAAGACCGAGGAGCACTTTGTTACGATGGTCGAACCCTTTGCATTATGTATTCGGTCAGCTTTGTAACAGGGTGAAACTATTGCGGGGAAATTGTTTCGTCTACATTCTTGAAACAGTGAAAGAGTTTTAGAATGAAAGGGCCGCTTCGTGTTTCGACAAAGTATGAAACAAAGTTTTGAATTCGTAATCTCTTAAATGGCTTTTATTATGCAGGGTGCCCATTTTAAATCGTAACCCCTTAAAATCAGAAGATAGGCAACACATTCTACTCCCGTGCTTTTAGTATGTTATGAAAACGCGAATTATTTCTGATTCGATTGATTGGTTGCCTATTATAAAATCTTTAGGGGTCACGTTTAAAATGGGCACCTGTATGTATTGTTTATGATTGATTCCCATGAAAAAACTGATTCACAAAGTCCAAAACTCGCAGTATATTAAAGCAGAGCAAAAACAATTGTAGGGCTATGGGGCTTAAATAAAAAAAATAGACATCATCGTAATATAAATAAACTAATTTATAATCACTTTAAACAGTTTGGTCAATTTCATCATCCTGTATACAGGGTGATTCTGAATTATTAGAGGATTAGACATACAAGGATAAATATAGTATGATCAATAAGTCTTTGGATTATGATGTTGTTGAACCCGATTTTAATCATAAAAATTGTTATGTTCTCTTAGAAAAACCCTTAATTATAATCTGATGACTTTTGAAAGATGTGAAATAAATGTCACCATCGAATTTGCTGATCCTAGTGAAACTGAAATTAAAATAGAATTAAAAAATGTTCCTAAGTCTTGTTATTATGATTATCAGGAGTAAATCTTCGAACTGGACGAATGGGAATATTCCCCTCAGCTTACGCTGTCGACAGCGACTACAGTGACTGGGATTCAACTTGTGAACACGGCCGAAGGGAACGCTACCTTTTGGGGTATTTGGGATCAGTGGAGACTCTTGCTCACAAAGGCACTTCAGTAGTTTGCCAGGCAGTCAGGAGAGTCGTCGGTAACGGAGGTGCCGAACCCGAACCCCAATCTTGCATTTTGGAAGTCTCAGACCAAGGCCTGAGAATGGTCGACAGGCGAAAACGAAACGTAAGTAACAAGCAACTTTGAGGCCAACCGATTCAATTCTTTGGTTCACCAGCAAAACGAACCCTGCATAGATTACTTTTATTCACTGAAAAACGTCTCGTTCTGCGCTTTTCACCCTCGTGATCATCGTTATCTCGGCTTCATCACTAAACATCCTACGCTTCAAAGGTTTGCTTGCCACGTCTTTCGTGGCACTGACTCGACCAGACCTGTAGCTGAAGGCGTTGGGTACGTATTCTTACTTACAGTTCCCAACACCAATACATTTCCATGTTGCAGTCGTGCCTTCCAAAGGTTCTATCAGAAGTTTATAGAGACTGCCTACCCCATAGAAGATATCTATATCGAGTGAACTCCTAGCGCAATAAAACTGTATATATCGAAGCTGTGTGACTTCAATAATAAAGAAATATGTTCTTTGTGATATTATTTTTGTAAATTAAGTACGACTGTTTAATTTCTTATAGTTTAAGCGGTAGCTTTTATTATGATGGTAATGAGAAGTTATTAGTAGCCTTGGTTACCTATCTTGAAACACTGTAAATAACTATTGAGGAAATATAAATCTTCAGCATTATTTCACAAGAGTTTAATTAAACAAAGACAAATACATTTTAAGACCCTTTCAACTTTTTGAATCACACATTCATGGAGTGTCCCGAATGAAAAAATCGCTTATTACATAAAAATAATTTATTTCTGCAAATTAAACTTGAACAACTTATTTCCAGTTTTGCACTCCAAACGTTCAACAAAGACATACCAATTATCCTGAGTAAATTTGACCATCGAGTCATAAACCATTTGATTTAATTCCGGTAGAACTTCGTTGAGTGCCTCCTCTTGATCACCCACACACCACGCTAAGCTCATGTGAAAAGACGGGCTCTGCAAGTAAAAGAATTCATTGAGATTTCTTAGCATGTAAAGTGCCACAATAGAAGAAAAAAATATGGGCCTGTCAGGCCACTTGTAAAATAGTACATACTTGTTTTAGTTCAATAAAATAACATAATTTGGCCAAGCGAGACCACAGTGAGGTTTTCATTGGGTCAAATACATGCTCCAGTCCGCCAGGCTATCTATTTCCTTCGTACATAAGCGTAGAATTGATTTGAAGCACCAATGTGGTCTCTGTTGGCTGTGTGTGTTTTTGGATTCTGCGAGACAACAAAGGTGCTGCTGGCCAGAAAATGTAAAAAATTGGTGAGTCCACGTAGGACTCGCTTGGCACTTTATGTGTTAACTACAAAAAATAATTGCACCTTATAAAATCCAGGCAGCCTAAATTCTTCCAGACACTTATCCAAGTCGTCCGCAATCTTTTGCAAGGTGTCTTGGCCGGTTTTGGTTTGGAAAACGATGAACGTTCTCGTCCTTTCTTCATTACAAAACACCTTGAGACAGTCGAATATAACTAGAAAACTACCATTTTTATTATACTTGAGGGGTGGGGTTTAATTACGTTATACCTTTTAGTATTTGAGATTCTCTGCCTAATGCTCTGCATGAACGATTCAATCCAGTGATGTCTTAAAACTACTACCTTTGTCAAGCTAATATGTAAATGATCTACTGGTTTTAGGTTGTGACACCGATTTATTATTTTCTGTGTAACTTCTTGAATCCCGTCGGTCCATGAGCACGGCACATACGCATACGTGGCCCAGTTTCCACGTTCATGAGGAAATGTCCTGATTCTTCCATCGTGTTGATGAGGGTCATCATCTACTGCGTCAACCTTTTCAAATCTTAGTGCGTCAGGAAAAGGTAATCTGTGAACACAGGATCACAGTAAATGTAAATTTATAGTAAACTTAATCGTTGGAAGTTACCTTTTATCATTTTGTGCTTGATGATCATCATCATCATCACTACTTTTGTGACTGCGTTTTGTTGAAACTCTGCATCCAGGAACATCGTCATCAGACGAATCATCGATGCCGTAAACACACAATAAATTCAGTGCTCCTCTATACTTTTCCATTTAATTAAGTATTTAATAATATTTAAATTTGTTGTTTGTTACACACAACATAACCTGTACATCACAAAACAGTGTTGCTAACATGCTAGGAGAGGAGTTTGCAACTAAGCAGTGTTGCCAAACTTGTGAAATTTTACTATTGTAGAAAATGACAGAATTATTGGATTTTTCTTAAAAATTATTGTAGAAATGTTTTAAAAGTAAAATGGTCTTAATAAAGAAAAGGACAAAAGGACATTAAAAAATTTTATTCAATAACAAAAATTGTAAAAAATATCAAATATATTCCTCTTCACAGTTTGTGTTTTTATTTAAGTGTTGTTGCACGGTTTGATTTTTCATATGACTTTTACAAAATACATAGAACCGTGTCTAATCTCACTTTTTAATATACAGTACTGTTTTTAACTGTGGCCATAGGGATTTACGTGGTAAAAATTTTGTGACATGTTATTAATAACATGTCACAAAATTTTTACCAGATTGGATACGATTCGAAGCTTTTTGACAACTTTTAATTTTCCGGTATATGAACATTTTTTTTACTTCCCATTTAACTGTCCAGGCCCTGGTTAACATCATGTAAAAGCATCGGTTAATTGAACGATTAAAATAAAGACGGTATGTTATTAGTGGAGCTGTTCGCTTTATCACCATAATTCTACATCGTCTTTAGAATTGTGGTGGTAAAGCGAACAGTACTTCCACTACTTCCACATATTCAGTTGTGGCCGATTTCTAAAACTATAAAATTTAAAGACGGAGATTTGTTCATTTGTGAATTTTGCGTATTTATTGTTTGTCTCAAAATTAAAAAACCACTTTTTGCAACAACCGCTTCTGAGTGCGATGTATATAACATAACATAAGTAGGAGTGAGAAAAATAGAATAAAGGTGTTAAAAGTGTAGAAAGTGCAGAGCTATCGAACAGACCTTATGTTGCCAAAAAAGCAAAATTCCCAGATATATTTTGGTTGGCAGTTGGCACTTCAAGTTGTCACTGTAATTTATGAGCGTTAGTAATTTAGCGTCAAAATTGAATGTCACATTAACACTACTTACGTTTGCATAAAATTTTATGATGGCGCGAAAAGGCAAAATTATTTTAAATTGCGCAAATTTTCTTCCTCCTAAATATGTCACCAGCAGATGCATACGACATCGTTGCCGGTTGTATCTACGAGGAAAGTTGCTGAAAGGTTGGTGGTATTTAAATTTTGAGATAGACATTATGGGCCGGTATTTCAGTTGTAGTTTAACTTTGATCCCATAGAAACAATTATTTTGATAATTGTCACTACGGGAATAAACTGAAGATTAAAGTTAAACTGTGACTGAAATACCGGGCCTATGTTATTTTACTTAACAATGCCTGCGTTCAGCCTGGCAGAAAGCTACGTAGCGCTTCGCGTGCGCCACGTAGCGTGACGTCATATATGTGTTCGAGCCGAAGCCAAGGGAGAACGATAAACCTAGCGGCCACCATGCTTTAAATCGCTTTACGGAATAAAACCAAGAATCCGTTCGGCCAGTTCTCAATTAGCTAATACGCTATAAGTTAGCGCTATGCTACGTAGCAATAGCGAAATGTAAGCGCTATCTTTGGCGGAACGCAGCCATTTGGGCGGGTTCGTCAGAACCAAGCGCTCACGCAGCATTCGTCTGTGATTGGCTTATTTCAAAAAATTTCAAAAAATCTACCAATCACAGATAAATGCTACTTGAGCGATTGTTCTGATGAACGCGGCCATTTCTGATTGGTCGCGTTCAGGTAAGCGCAACACTTTAATGGCTGCGTTCCGCCAAAGATAGTGCTTACATTTTGCAATAGCTACGTAGCGTATTAGATAATTGAGAATTGGCTGAACGGGTTCTTCATTTTGCTCCGTTACTTTCACATGTCCACATTTTCAGGTAAACAGTAGCCTGTGTTATTTGTCCTATAGGATTCTAATTTGTACAGGTTATTCTCAATTAGTTCCGATTTTATAATTGAACTAGTAAAGAATTAAAATTATTGTCGCTTTTAACAAATTAGAACCCTAATACAAATAACTAACTGTGTTAATACTAAGAAGATTTGTTAATAGGAAAACTTATTTCAGTACTTACTGTAGCAGCTCCAACTGGCAATCATATGCTCAGACATAACCTAAAACAACAACGCTACAACTAGCGCTAGCGATGTAGCTTTTTCAAAAAGCGATTTAAAATATAACGGCCGCTGGGTTTGTCGCTCTCCCTTAGCAGAAGTTTAGCTTTGGCTTGAACACATACAAGACGTCACGCTACGTGGCGCACACGAAGCGCTACGTAGCTTTCTGCCCGGCTGAACGCAGCCAATAAAGTGTAAGACAATTTAGCGTTGTTTTGCAGTGTTAAGGCCAGTACACAATAGGTTTGGGTAAATAATAAGACATAAGCCGTAACAGTAATTCGACCTATGTAAAGAAGTGCGCTGTAACACAATAGCTCCGTAACGAGAACAAAGCAAATGTGTTTCTTACGGCTCTTGTTTTATGCAAATCCATTGTGTTCTATGCTTTATGTACAACTATTTTCTGTTTGAACTCTCTCAAAGGCAGCCACTCAAAGATAGTGCTGCAAAAAAGGACGCCGCATGCGTCTCCAAGAAGATTACGCTTTATTAAACCATTAATTTAATTGAGTTAATTGTCTGAATTTCCAAGTTTAAAAAAATATTTACAACAGATTGCAATATGAATATGTGCCAAAGTACGTATACCTGCTTGACCTTCAAAGAAGCCTTAAATGTTACACATTTTTTTAGTTTGCTGCTCCTATAGTGCTTCACTTATTTTTAAATCATGTAACACACCCCCGTCCCCACAGAACAAATTAAAAAAAAAAATAAAAATAAAAAAAAATTAGTTTACAGTTCTGGTAATTTCACTTTTATTAAATATCACTATTGTCGACATTGCAGTGCACATTATTCGATATTAAAGCAATAATTTTACGCTTACATAAAAAAAATGGAACCTTAATCTTCGTAGACCCAGTTTTCGTTGGCCGGTTGCCAATTGATGAGCTCCTTCTCGGTGAACCACAAGTTGATTTCCTTGTTGGCGGATTCCACGGAATCTGATCCGTGAATAATATTGCGCCCGACTTGAACGCAGAGGTCCCCGCGAATCGTACCCGGAGCACTATCGGCTGGGTTGGTAGCACCTAGAAGCACCCGCCCCGTTTTAACAGCACCCAGGCCTTCCCAGACCATGGGGACAACCGGTCCGCTGCCCATATACTTGACCAAGCCAGGGAAGAAAGGCCTGCTTGATAGGTCGGCGTAATGGTTTCTTAGCAACTCTTCAGAAGCCTAAAATTTTAAAAACAATATGTTTCGCCGCGTGCTTGTTTTGTGAAGTGTAAGTTACTGACCCACGTGAATTTCATAGCGATTAATTTGAAGCCTTTCTGTTCGAAACGCTTGATGATTTTGCCGACGATGCCCCTTTGAACACCGTCCGGCTTCACCATAATAAAAGTTCTTTCACGTGGCTGCGCCATTTTACGAGCAATTAATGAGAGTAGTGCCAGCAACGAACCGATCATAAACCGATGGTAAAATGAAATGGCAGAGGTTATTTGTATGTGAACGCACGAAGCCACGAAGGTTGACAAACGTCAAAATTAGAGTGCGTTCGTTAAGTTTGAAGCGCACGCAGTTGCCATCTCTGTCAGGTCAGTAGGGGATTGTATTTGCTTTCCGTGTCTAGGTTTTCAGTTCTATTGAATTTTAACTGTGCACGAGTCCGTGACGTCAGTAATAAGTGGAGGGGGGTTCATTATACGTTTGCAGGAAAAGAAACGTCTATCCATCTATATTCCATAGCCGTGCATATTTAATATTTAACGCTGTAAGTGAATAACGTAGTGAATCTAGTGTCGTTGCGATTAAGTTTGTGAAAATATTAACATTGGTAAGTAATTTACGCTCATTAATTTGCACGTGCGGTCACATCAGCGTTAATTCACTCTGGAAATTTCCGTTGCTCTAAGCCAATCAGAATCGAGTACACCACGAATTAGTACACGGAGCGAATGCTATGGAGCTTTGTTGTACTTTGCACCCCTTGCCTCCTTCTCTTCTTCTTCTTTCACTTGTCAATCGATACGTTGCATTGCGTTAGTTTTGTGCAATTCACGAAGATAAAACTCGTGCCTGGCGGAGGTTTCTCCTCGGCATACAGGATGAACTCTCAGAATCAAATTGTTACAGTGGGATCCGCCAGCAACCAAGGGGTATTGAAAATGAACGAGCTTACGCAACTCTCGACAGTGGGTTAGTACAGTACAATCATTACCTTGTCGCTTCTTAAAAAAGAAAATCGAAATTTTTGTGTAGGCCTTCTCGAACTTGCTCATCGGGAATACCAGGCCGGCGATTATGAAAATGGTGAAAGGCACTGCATGCAATTGTGGAGACAAGACCAAAGCAACACAGGCGTTCTCTTACTGCTATCGAGCATTCATTTCCAGTGTCGGAGGCTGGAAAAATCTGCGCAGTATAGCACGTTGGCCATCAAACAAAATCCATTACTTGCGGAAGCCTACAGGTAGCGATATTATCGATCATATTCGCATAATTAAATTTTGTGTGTTTCTTTATTATAGTAACTTAGGAAATGTCTACAAGGAACGGGGACAGCTTCAGGAAGCCCTGGATAATTACAGGCATGCCGTCCGGTTAAAACCGGACTTCATAGATGGATATATCAATCTCGCCGCTGCTTTGGTTGCTGCAGGGGACATGGAGCAAGCTGTGCAAGCTTACATAACCGCTTTACAATATAATCCGGTGAGTTTTCTAATAAAAAAAGTCATCATTACTTTGGTTTTAAGTATTTACCATCAATTAAGTTGCCACTTAGCAAAAAGAATTGCTTAAAATAAGCAAGGATAAATATCATTGTTGCCAAGCTTAGAAATTCTAGTTGTAGTACCAACCTAATAAAATTTTATAATTTTAAACAAATGTACAGTAGTGGAAAATAAAGTCCAGGCAAGAATTTAACATATCATGTACATTTAGACAAATTTGGTAAATCAGGCGTTTGTTGAGAAGGTTATGTTTCTGTCAAAATATAAAAATGTTTGAAATGTCAAATTTAATAAATTGAAATTTCACAGCAACTGATCTTTCTGTGCAAACTTGGCAGATTCAATACGCTTACTTTTTGAGCAGAACTTAAATGTCAAAAGACAATATAAACACCAACTATTAAAGTAAAATTTGTATTAAATGTCAGAATTATTAGTGTCATTTTAAATATGTATTGTCTGTCTCAAAATCAAAAAACCAACAACCTCGCAATTTACCTCGTGAATACAACCGGCAATGCTGTTGCATGTATCTGCTAATGACAAATCTAGGGAGAAGAAAATTTTAACTGCACAGTTTAAAAGATTTCTACGTTTTCGCGACATAAGATTTAGGGCAAATTAAGAGTTACATGACTGTTTAACTTTTGATGTTAAATTACTGAGCGCATAAATTACATTGATAGTGTGAAGTACCAACCAAAATATATCTGAGAATTTTGTTCTTTGGCAACATAATTCAAAGGGTGGTGGTTTTTTAATTTTGAGACAGACAATACTAAATGTCAAGAAGTAAAGTAGGGTTTACATTGTAGAAATGACGGATTTTATTGTCCGTTACTGTACATACCGGGTTTTCAACAATTTTCGAGCCCCATATGACCAAATGTTGAGTGATTAAAATTCGAAAATTATTGAAAACCATACCAGGTGAGACAAATCAGTTGTCCCGTTGCCTGTTTGATTTTTTTATTAATAATAGTTGGCAATCAAGTTAGCTCTTGTCAATGTTGACAGCGTTGCCCGACGGGAGGGATAATCCCTTTTTGGAAGAATTTTTAACATCTACTGTGAAAAGACAACTTTTTAATTAATGGGGGAGATTTTTTCAACTTTTTTTCTCGGCAAGACTAATTGTATTTATAACGTGCCTTTTTTAAAATTTCCCCTCGTAGTTGGCTGTGAATTTTAGTTGTGAACCAGCCTTGCTTGAAACTAATAGCGTTTTCGACTGCCTGCTCCAGAGTACTCTGAGAGTATCTCCATCCCCTGTTATTACATGAGGTTAAAAGATGAAGATATTCTGAGAGTGCTCTAGAGCAGTCAGTCAAAAACGCTGTTATAACCTCACTTTTCTTATTGAAGGAAATGTCATAAAATTCAAGAAACAGTTTTATTAACAAATTTTATTCAAAATTCAAAGTAAAATCATAATAGGTGATCAAAGTGTCCACCATTTTCATTAAGACAGGCTTGGATATTACGTAAAATTTATATTTCATACGTCAGGTCGATTGAGGCTGGTTCACAACTAACAATTACTAGGAGAAATTTTAAAAAAGGCACGTTATGCCACGAACAAGCTCTGACTGGTAGAGTCATAAAATATATAATTGTCACGAGCAAGACTATTCTCAGAAAACAGTCACTTTTCGGCGCTTGGAATCTTTTTAGAGACAAAGAAAATGTGCAGCCGTCTGCTGTGTTCTATATCTTCAAGTCATTTTTCATTTTCAACGCATAAAAGTTGATAAAACAGGAGTAAATGTATAGAAGTGATGGTGGAGACAGTGTTGCCAGGTTATTACATAAAAATTTCCCATTTTTAAGCCTAATATTCTACATCACTAATCAAATACAATACAATAATTGTTCTAAAACGGGAATTTTTCGCAGGTGTGACAACTAACACTGTGTTTGAGGCAATCTTATTCCTGCACAGAGGAATTTTTGATGATATGCATCTGGCAGCACTAAATGTTGACGAAGCCATTAGTTGTTCTCTCGCTTTCAAAAATTTTTATTTAGTATTTTTAGTGTTGAGATAAATAAATAACCTTGTATTGAATTCAATGCAATTAAAAAAATTCTTATAATTTGTTCAAGTCTAGCAGTTTGAACCACCATAGAGTACATGAAATATAATGGTGCCAATATAACTAATTTATGAATTCACTGGAAATTCAAATATTTTTGGCTTACTCTATAGCATGTGAAAATCAATTAAATTTTCTCACTTGTGCATATAATTAAAATTTGTTTCTCTTTTCATTAAGGAACTAATGCTTTTTTTTTAAATTTTTGCAGGAACTCTACTGTGTTCGAAGTGATTTGGGTAATCTACTTAAAGCTTTAGGTCGTTTAGATGAAGCCAAGGTATGTGATGACATGTGCTTCATCTTCACCTTTCCTTCCTATCCAATCATTTCATATCGAGTCGACCGCCATTACGTCAAAGCTTTCACAACACAGACGTAATGGCAGTTTTAAAATCATTAAGTGCAAGAGCCCGAGAAAGTGTGCGTAAGTATTTTTGCGGATTCTGCGGCGGTTTTGGTTGATTTTTTCCTCACACAGCGCCTTGGCGTATCGTACTCTGCGATCGAAATTTGCTCAGACTGGTATTGTGTCGTTCTCGCAGCTGTGCAGCTCGCATTTATACAATTGTGTGGTCACGTCTGGGCAGGTTTTGTTTTGGTTTAAAGTTGCCTTGCGTAGGTTGTAAATCAGACTTGTAAATTTGCGTTTGGCGTTGGAACTTTCTTACTTATGGGTGGTTACCAATTTTTCGAAGTTCCTCTTATCAGTTAAATATAGAAGATGATTTATTGGATGGTAATCCACGATTAACACGCATTAATCATTACTAATACAGTTATCCATGCATTAAAATATAAGTAGTAATTTTCATTTATTAATTTTTTCAATTTTTTACCTTGCGAAAAAGGCATTTTATTCATAGCTTTATTGTGAGGCAGAAAGATAAAACCATACTTGTACAATAAAAATAAGAATTTTTTTAAAAAGGAAAAGAATTTAGAAAATTTAAAAAAGTATGAACAGGTAATATTTAAAATAACTAAATTGCCTTACCTTGAATAACATTTTATTTGTAACACGGAGCCACTGAGCAGTTTAAACCAGTTGTTATCTTGAATTGTTTTTTGGTTTATTCTTGAAACTGTGACTTTGACTTTGAGATATATTGACTAATTTTATGTTCTTTAAGTAAATGTTACCCTGAACTTTAAAAAGTTGTGATTATTACTACTTTTCCCATAAAATTCGTGATAGAATCGTTTTCACTTCTATATTTTACCACCATACTCCTCTCCAAGGTAAAGCATGCTTATTTTTTTAAAATGAAAACTAACTTCACAATCCCCACGTCGTTCGAAAACCATTTGACGAAACAAATATCATTGGTAGCCATCTGGTTTGGATCTCCCCGCATTGCGTAGCTGACCTTCTTTTCATACCAGAGGGAACAATCTGCCGACGTGTTGTAACTCTTGCATTATACATGATGGAAATATCACCACGTCACCACGGTCATTGCAGGTTTAGTGCGTTCATTCGTTCGATTTGGTCTGGTGATATTTCAGCTCAAATTGCTGAACTCATAAGTGTTTAAGTGCCTCTGTTATTAAAGTTGGATTTGATTTATTTCAGAAATTGTGGACCGGGGATTGAAATTTGTTGTTTATGGCGTGGCGTGCAGATCACCGAGATGAATTTGATTTGATAAATTAAAATCTGCCAGGTCATAATGTACAAGTTTCGTGTAACACTTGTGATTTTCACTTCATTCATGATTCCCGTTTATACCTGCACCCTTATTTCGATATTTAATTTGTGTGTACCTCAAAAAGGATCTTCACCAAAATTTAAATGCTAATTTGTGAATATTATATTTTGGTGAGTTTCCGTTTGTGGCCAGTAAAATGAAGTGATAGCAATTACTAATGGTATTACTATTGCTGTACAATAATACAGGTATGTGGCAGCCATGGTGAACTTCGAACTGGGATCAGGCTGGTAAACATTGGGCTTATAGACAGGTAAAGTACGCAAGCGAGGGTAGCCAAAAAACGTCTCTTTGTTTTTAGGTAAAGGAGTAGGGGCCTCTCTTAGCGTCATTGCGTTTGCGTAATTCCCCTTATGTTTTAGAAAAGGGTGGACTTGGCAAATTTGAATGCGTAATATCGCGCTTTGCGTAGGTTATCAAAGCGTTTTGGCGTTTCTATACTTGGTGTGCATTGATTCTGAAACATTTTTGCATTTACTTACAGTCACAAAAGTTTTACTTGAAATGCAGATTTGTGTGCGTGCGCTGTGCGAACTTGTACCTGTAGGAGAGGTCCCGAGAAATGGATGCTTGCCATGCGGAAATGCCACTTGTTTCCGTAACTAACTGCCGTTTTTGTCTAGGCTTGCTACTTGAAAGCTATAGAGACGAGGCCAGATTTTGCTGTTGCCTGGAGCAACCTTGGCTGTGTGTTTAACGCTCAGGGTGAAATCTGGCTCGCCATTCATCATTTTGAAAAGGCTGTGGGTTTAGATCCGAATTTTTTGGACGCTTACATCAACCTGGGGAATGTCCTCAAGGAAGCAAGAATCTTCGATAGGTGAGTCAAACAAACCAATTCTTTATAAACTTGACCTTTGAATCTTCATTTTACAATTTGCGACTTATTGATTCTACCTCTTATAGTGAATTTAAAGAATTCTAAAATGCAAAATATGACTGAAGTTTTTTACTTCAAAAACATCAAACAGTTCTGTTTTTGAACATCTTATACATGTATCCTCCAAACTATTTAAAATTACGGTGTTAATATGAAGACAGAACCGATTAATAGTTGCTTAAACTATTGCAAATTGTTTGTCTTTAATTTTGATTTTCCTTTTATAATTTTTTAACATTTTAAAGTAAAGTCAGGTAAGGGAGAAAAGAAAACGATTCCATTTTATAGTTACATCCAAGAGAATAATACATTGTGATATATGAACAGTTTTACGTCGACAAACACGAGACGTTTCATTTCCTGTGTATTACATCGGCGATTCCTATCTCCTATGATTGCCACGCGAAAGAAATATCTTTTATTGTCTCGTGCGTCCGCCGACTTATGTCGGGGGAGCGAATTTCCTTTTATATCGTTTAGCAATCCATCACTTTTTTATTCGTCCGTTCGTGTTTCGAATTTCGTGTATTTGCGTCGGCTACAAAGCACTAAGTTCACGTCGAGTTTCCTCCAACTGCGTCATGGAATTTTTTTTTCTGTCGCAAGATTATTGGGATTATGTTGATAAATTATCGCTTATGTTTTGACATGTTTACGCGTTACTTTTGTACGTCACGTGAAAAAAACTTGATATTGTAACTTATTTGTATCTGTACTGAATTGGTTCGCTTTGCAATTATTTCTTAGGTTACGTTTCAAAGTTCAGAAAATTCAAGTAGAAACCAATAAAATTAAAATTTAAGTATAAAAATATACAAACTTTTTATTTTACTGCAATTTTTTATTCTGATATTCTGAGGATAAAATCAGACGTGAGTGCAACGGGCCCATGAGCCACGAAGCCTGCAGGATACAATATTAAAGTTTATTTTGGGCGTTGCGTTGACTAAATTATGCATTTCATGCATAAAAGGAAAAGTTCAATAAACAGACTTGAAAAATTAAATTTACTGAAAGAATATTGAAAATTTTTCAAGAAATCATTTATAAAATTGATATTTGGACATTTTTAAAAATGTTCACAATTATCTGGTAACAGGCGTTTTCTTAAGGAGCCCACGCACACTCCGCTTGATGTTCACATAATTTAGAAATTTAATAAAAGAGGGGTTCCATCGCAATTTTTTATATGTATCTATGTTGCATAGAAATTATTGTAAATTGACACTCTGCTGAATTTTTTCAATAATTTTCACGTCAACTACCCAGCCATAGACGTTTTGCCCAGCCATAGAACGCACGCTTGCTGTTTGCATGAGTTTGAAATAAAAAAAAAAAAACTAGGAGGGGTTCCGTCGCAATTTTTTTATATGTTACGTATTGTAAATTGATATTCTGCTGGTTATTTTCAAAAATTTTTACGTCAACCATTCATGTATGGGATTTTTTTGTTAGCTTTAGTTATCGTGTTTATCTATAAATTTCCTCGGAAAAAAGGGGAATAAATATTCTTTAATAGCATCAATATTGATGAATACCTACTGAAATGTGTATAATACCGTCAATTTATTAACTAACATTTCAGTGATAAAGTTTTACAATTTTAATGATGGAAATCTATTGCTAACTTCAAGTCGGTATCGCGACATCTTGCGATCCATTACTATCACATGGCAATTGCGAATAACCTGGACAGGTCGGTTTGGTTTGCAGTGGAATTCTCGAGCTACGCTTCTGCTGACGAAGCCCCAAATAGGGCCGAAACAGCTGTACAGAGGATGTTCGAGGAATTTACTGCAATCAGAATCGATTGAATTTACTGCAATCAGAATCGATTTGCAACAAAAATTGTCAAATTAGACGTTAAAAATCACGTTAGACAGCACATTAGACGCAGACATGGCCCGAACATTGCAGATTTTAATAATGAAACCTTCAGAAACGTAAAGAAAGTTATGGCACGAAATGAATGAATTTTTAATAAAAAGAATTGGAAAATTTTATTAAAATGTCAAGAATATCGTCAAGATAATGAGAATGGAATAATGTCAAGAATATCGTCAAACCGTAAGAAGCAAGTTTTAGGTCTTCAACGTTCACGTTTGGCCATTTTGAATTCATAAAAATATCATCAGGAAGAAATCTAGAGTAGATTTCTCTCAGTAATTCTTCAAGTTCTTAAAAATTGAAAGAGCGAACTAGGAAATGAAAGGAAATGAAGAAACGGCTTGGAACAGGCAAAAAAATGCTGTCAAAATGTTGCTGAGAATTAAGCAAGGGATTTTAAATTCTTAAAGATACCACACGAAGAAATCTGAAGTAATTTTCTTGAGGATTTTAACAATAAAAGTTTCAGAAATGTCAAAAAATTATAGCGCGAAGAAAAATAAATTTTGAGGAAGAAGAAGAATAAAGTTGCCAATGTCGCAATAACGAAGAAAAATGCGAAAACAAATTAAACTAACGTGTGTCCACAGATAGACGAAATCTGTTCTCCTATGAACCAAAAACGTATCTCCTTACTTTATACAATAAAATACTTAATTACTTTAGGCCGTTTTACACTGCCCTATTTCTTGTAAGTACAGGGTGATTCAAATTCGAGTCTCACCATTGGGATCTCACTTATTATAAGAGATAGGATATAGGTTTAAATTTGACACTTTTGCAGAATTTTATGCTGAATAATAATCTATCCTCAAAGTTACCTTATTTCCTATTTAATTCACTAACATTTAAATATAGCGTCCATAAGAAAAAATGAAGTTAAGTATAATTCTGAAAAAAAAAATAATCGTCATATAAAAATTTTCTTTTCCTAGAAAGATTCCTATTAGAAAGTTGCCTTAGACAGTATCATCTATTTTTTAATTAATTCAGTAACAAAAAAGTTAGGGCCAAAATACGAAAATTGATTTTTCCAGTTTCTTCACAATAACTTAAAAACAAAAAGAAATAACGCATCCTATATCCTATCTCTTATAATAAGTGAGATCCCAATGGTGAGACTCGAATTTGAATCACCCTGTACATATCTGTGGAATAAAATTAAGCACACTGTAATAACTTACGTGCAAAGAAATCGACCCACTTCACATTTTTGACGTGATTGTTTTTTTTATTCGCTTCAAAAGAAAAAAGAAATCTTAATAAATTTGGCTTTATGCTAAAGGTTATTAAATGGTCTTTCAGACAACATGGGTTTTTTTTATTAATCTAATACCTAGAGTCAATAAAAAAAAGAAAACAATCAAGGTCAAAAGTGTGAAGTGGGTCGATTTCTTTACACGTAAGTGTATTACAGTTTAAAGCGGACGCAAAGAAAAAATATAAATTTGTCAGAATAAAGAAGGTAGAACAAGGTAGAGTCAAATGGAAACGTTAAAATGCCCTAAAAACTGTAGATACCTAACGGAACCTTGATTTACACATTGTGTATTATTTTTGAAATGTATAAACTATAAAATAATTACTGTGCTTAAGTTTATTGCACAAAAATGTACAAGAATTTCTTGAATAATTTAAATTATACAGGGTATCTCAAAAATGGTGTCCATCCTTTATAATAAGCTAACATTTTTAGTCCCTATAGAGTATGAAATCGATTGCAGAAAAAGTATTTCACCTTCCATTTAAAAGTTATTTAAGTTTTAAGTAGTAAAAGAAATTTGGCAACAGTGTGCATGACATTCATGGTCTGGGTTATAAAAAAAGGGCAATTGTAAGTACTTCCATAGTTGCCAGATATTTTTCTGCCTTAATCGAAGTTTGAAAGTTCAATTTTTTCGAAAATTTGTGTTAAAAAGTTAATTTTAACATATTTTTTAATTTAATTTTGGGTCATTTGAATTAATTGCCACCGAAATTTTTGGAAACATATAAGACACCCGGTATAGTAAATTGTATCAAAAATTAAAGTGAAACAAAAACTGGAACTGGAAAAAATAGAACGTGTTCTATCTCCGAACCATATTTATTTTGCAGCCCAAAAATTTCTTGTTCTAAATAATTACTAACCAAATCTTTCCAAGAAATATGGTAGTTTAAAGCAGCTTTTAATCCTTGAGCCCTTGGGTGCAGGGTATTGGGGAGAGTTTATTTATTTTATGCAATAAACACTTAAAAGTACGGAATATTCTCAGTGGTCTTTTCTAAACGCTTTCCATTTTCAAAATGGCACTCTATTATAAATGTCTTTTGTTCAGGTGTAAACATATTTTTAAAAATGATTACAATATTTAAATAATACAATGAAAATTTCCGTCAAATCTAACAGTTTGCAAAAAAGAAATTATTTGACGTTTAAGCACAAGAGGATTATGATTCAATCTCAGACAAATATTTTTAAATGAATAAAGTTTCGCATCATACTAGCTATTAGGTAACAATTAACTCAATAAATAAGGAGTAATTTTAAGGAGTAATTTTTCGAGTTTGTTTATTTGAAATTTTTTTCTTATTAGCTTTGTTCTTGCTAAATACACAGCATTTTTAGTAAGAGCGCATGAGCAGTACAGTTCTGAACTGATTTAGAACTGTGTAGGAACAAAACTATTGTTATGCAAGGAATTCTGAATTTGAACTTGACGGTGATTCGCCCGCTTGTACAACTTTAAACTTTTGATTTCGCACATTAAAAAAAAAGTATTGCATCTATTCAGGGTAGGGGCGGTAACTTTTCACACAGGCGTATTCACTTCTATATAGTTATTACGCCACTGCATGAAGTTCGTTATGTTTACATAAATGTAGCCTTTTTGACATAGTTTATTTTTGTATCGTTTTGAATTTTCTACAAAGATGACACTCAGAGGTCCAAGTGACACTAATCACTTTGTTCATATTACAACTCGTAAATATTTTATATGGTTACACAAGCCAATACTTTTGGGTCCGCGTTTATTTGCCATACGGTTTTTATTAGCTCGATCTCTGAGAGCCTCTGTGAATTGACCATTTCGTTTATATGTTTGCGAAACATTTACTTCATCTACGTCTTTTCGAACTAATTTCTTCCTTCAGTTTTAATTGGTGTATCCTCGAGGAATATATTATTGATTGCCCCATCCAATTATAAAACACAAAAAGCACTCTGGATTAAATGCAGCAGTCTAAAATTTCTTCGAAATTCCACTGTTGCAATGCAATTATAGAATTCAGTGCACATAACTAGGACGAGGCGTTCAACGGATTATGTTCCGGCTATTTTTAGCCTTAGTTTTCCGCATCAGCGATTTATTGTGAGTGCGAGGCTAAATCTCTTTCAGGAAAGTGTGAAGACCGTTTAAAAGTCTTTGTTCATGTTTGCTCGAGGTATTATTGATTTTGGCTTCGCTTAGTTCTAACACTTTGCGTCTTCCTTAATCAAAAGGACGAACGAAATATTAAACTCTCGAGACATAATTTGTTTACGGCGAGCCCTTTGATCTTTTCCAAATTAATTTGAACGGTTCCCCTAAATCTTAATATGAAATATTCAATTGCTAAGGTTGGAAAAGCTCGACGAAGATATAAAAGGGATTGATTTCTTAAGTTTGGGGGGGTTGAAGTGCACTCTGGAGTTTATTTACTCGCAGGTGCGATTGGGCGGTAAAATTTTAAGCAGCTGAGATTGCATGTTTCTCTCCTTGGATTACATAAATCAGTAAATTTATTGCCAAGTAATGACCTCGAAACGTGCACTAAATAAAACTATAAATTTTGGCAATGTTTCACAAGTATTTTCGGATTTTAGTTGGTTTAGACACGATTGATTTTTTGCTTTTTTATTATTATTATTTTTTTTTAAAAAGCGTATAGCTTTTCATGATACGTTTACTTGTGTACTTGCTATGATTATTTTGAGAAGATGAATCAAATAAATACCGTCATCGAAATGTCAAAGTTAATAAATTACGCTCGCCTGTCTGCAGTTTATTAATAATAAAAAATGCGAAAACGTACGTCAGTCTTTCTGGAGCGAAGCCAAATTCAGACGAGAATTTTTCTCCAATACGTTTTGATGCTGCTGAATGATCGCAGAATGTAAACGTCGATAAAAATAATTTCGCGTGTAAATAGAGATTCGTGAAATATTATTAACAAGTCGGACGTTTCACAAATTCCGTTCAACAATGACCATTTGTTCTGACCGGAGTAAATTGTGAAGATCGGGAGAAAAATACCTATGATTCACGTTAAGCTCAATAGAACATATTCTGATGAATCCAAACGAACAAAACACGAGTTGTTTTTAATTGTTTTAATTTTAATGACTAACAAATACATATGAAACAATATTACAGAGAAAAAAGGCGAATATTGAATGTTTCCAATAATACCTCTAAACTGATATTTTAATTTCGTAGCAAATATTTTGATTTAACTTGTTTTGCTTTTGCGAAGTAAAGAAATTAAACGAGGAATCCTTTTGAAGTAGGCCGATTTCGTTTCTGAAGTAATTGCATCCTCTTTCTTTTGAATTGTAACCACAATAGAATCCTGATACTTATTTTGAAGCAGTAAAATTATTTTTATTGGCCTGTCGTTGTGCCAAAAATCCGCCGTTTGTTTGCACCTTTCACGTCGATCATAATCGAAATCTGTGTATTACAAAAGAGAAGTTTCAATTTTGTTTTGCAGACGATCTGGACTTTGTAAATAAAGAACCTTTTGATGTCATGTTAATTATAAAAACGTAAGAGGCTTGTGAAAACTACAAAAAAACGCGCGCTCGTAATTTTCCCCAAATTCTCATTATATTTCTGAATTTTTATGATGAGCAGCGTCTTGGATAAAAATAGGACGAGGAATGCTATATTCCACAGACGAAAACGCGTGTTGGAAGAATTGCGTAGCTCTGCAAACATGAGTCAACGGGTTTCGTTAGTGCTGACGTCGTCGCAGACCCTGAAAATAATTTTTGAAAAGCAAATATTCGATGTTACATAAGGACACTTTGCAATTTTGCAAACATATTGTTACGAATTCGGGTTTTAAAAATAATTTCAACCATCACTTAAAATATTTCATGGTTCTCTATTCGCTATATTAGTCGCACACTCGTGTTCCAGGATAAACTGAAATTAAATTTAAATTTCAGGCTCGCTTCTGCTTTTATAATTGCGGTGTTGCCACTGACATTCTTGCACTTCTTCACTGAATGAATGAATTATGAAAACAAACATGACAAAATTTCCAACGGTGTACATCATTTATTCGGGGAAACCTCGATTTGTTTTATATTTTTGAAATGTGGGTTGAGTTGAGTAAGCGCTTATAACCCAGAAAAATTTCTTTATAAGAAAGAAAAGAAGTGCCAGTGAATTGATTGATATAATTTATTCGCGTCATCTCATAGAGCTCAAGCTTTAAATTATGTTACCTTATATTTTTCCATCAAAATTTGACAAAAAAATATGTAAAAATCTGGTAACTAATAGTCATTTGGTAACATGGTATAACCACAGTATAAAGATTACACAGTAGCGCGACTCTCATGAAAATATTCAGTTCGCGCATAACATCCCGCGCAAGGTCTGAGTCACAATCTCGGGATGCAGAGCTCATTCATTCACGGCTCTGGTACCGAATGGATCTTTATAATTATGTTAATACATATTATTTATGCCTTGTTTTTTTTTTACCACGTCCACTAAACACTACAATCCGGCCCTGGTGTGTGGGCACGTGTAAATTTACAATTTACAACAAAATCGCTTACACGTAAAGCTGAATAAACAGTTCGACACGCCCCTTTAATCTACTCGAGGTCAATGAAAATCCAGTAAAGAGATCAAAGTGCCGACAAGCGAGTTGCGCTACTGTATTCTTTATACTGTGGTATAGCTGAATCGCTTTGACTCGAACATTCGAGTGTCGACGACGAAATCTTCGAGAATTCCCATGAAGCTACTGGAATGTGGCGGCAATTAGAAATAGGAAATTCCTCTATATTAAGAAAAGGTGACTTATTCACCAGAATGTAACAGTATTTATCCATTTTAATCCTTCATCATCCCTGTGTAGTACATAAAATCAAAGAAAATTCGTTTATATTTCCATTGAATCTTCATTTAGAGTCTCAGATACAGTAGCAATTTTTTCTAGATCTTTAAATGAAATTTTTAACCTTTTTAATAACTAATTAATTTCAGCGGAAAAAACAAGGTTTTTAGAGAGGGGCATTGTGCCTCTATAATGTATAAAGAAATTAAATAGAATAAGGCCCATTTGTAACCAGCGAATATCCTGTAAAGAAAATGTTTATGCAGATGCTGGTTGATGAGATATGAGCGTTTAAAGTTAGTACAGTTTTATTGCTGTGAGTGTCACTTAATTAATTTCTAATTACGTCAAATCAACCGGCTAAAACTCAGGGTTCACTTGAAACGAAAGATCTCGACGTGTACTTTCATATTCTGTAAAGAAAATGTTTATGCAGTTGCTGGCTAATGAGATACAAGCGTCTAAAGTGACTATTGTTATATGACCGTGAAAGTGTACTTTTAATGAATTTGTAATTAATTAAAATCGACCGGCTAAAACTTTCCAAAGGAATTTATTGAATAGATATGGATGTTTACTTTATGACTGCGTGAACATTTTCATTGAAAACAATTTTTTAGTGTTTTACATGTTTTACTCATGCTTTGCAATGGATTAAATATTATTGATCTGTGATCGTTATTTTAGCGGCGATAGCGTATTGAAATTTTATAACTTTATTGCTGGAATTTTATTGCTAACTTCTCATCGGTCGAAGTGTGGTATGAAAAAAATTACGTTTGCCTACGTTTGTCTGAATATAAATACCGCGTTCCTTTTGCCACAAATCTTACCTCAGATCACTTAAACGTCATTTCCGTTAACACGAACAAGTAAGTTTGAACGGATATTTCAATCTAACAACCAATGGGAATGCTCGAACGGCAAGGTGGGAGATTGAAATATCAATTCAAACTCACTTGTACATGCTAGCGGAAATGACGTTTACCTGATCTGAGGTGAGATTTGTGGCAAAAGGAACGCAGCTGAAGTTTGAATGTTGGAACTATACTAAACTTCAAATGCATTACGTATTGAATAAATCCACAAACCATCAATTTTTTCACTGTTTCTGAAATACATTTCTAACAAACAGCTTTCTTGGTGATCAGTGAAAGCCATAACATTGAAATGTGTGAAAATATTCCAAACTTAAATCTGACAGAACTGAGAGATGTAATTTTTAACGAAGAAACGTCACCCACATTTGGTATCTCTGATTTGCCCGTTATATCTATCTATCTTCCTTTATCATGGCACACTTTGATGAAACTTTTTTTGAATCACAGGTTATAAAGGCAAGTTAATTTTGACTATTGTGTTCACAATAAAAAAAAGAAACTTGCCTTTGTGCAGGTGAGCCTAAGAAAATACATTATTTAATTGGCCCTCAGTTGATCACTAATAGTTCATCGATCCCCAAAAACCTCTTCATCGACCCCTACAAACTCATTGATTCTTGTCAGGTTTTTACCGATCATCGATTGGGAACCCCTGTTCTAGATCCTGTTTTAATGCTCTTCAAATAAAGTTCAAATGAATTCAATGAAGTTAAAAGGTTGGATTGTGGATAGTGAACTACCCTTTTTTTTAACCATTCTCAGGCTGGATTTCACAAACGTCACTTAACTTTAATCATCGATTAAGAATAATCATTCCTATACCTTCAACACATGTAACCATGGCAACGTTTACTTTTAACGCATGATTAAATTTAAGTAACGTTTGTGAAATACGCCATCACCTTCATTAAGTATTATTTAAGCTGAAATTACTAATTTTCTTACGCCGGTGCCGTCCATCCTTTAATCCAGCGTTTCCCAAACTTTTTTTTTATTGTGGAACAATTTAAATAGATTTAAGGCCAGTTTCATAATGGAACTTAAAGGGGACACACTCAGATGTGTTTTCATATTTGTTTTGACATCTGAAATGTGTTTTCATATTTGTTTTGACATCTGAAAGTGACTTTAAATTTAAAGTTACGAAACTGGCCCTTACTTGTATTGAATTTGGAATTATTAATTTTTTAAAAAATATGATTCGTAAGTATTGATTCGTGCAAAATAATTAATTATTCCGGATAATTTAGTTTGGGAAAAGCTGCCTTGGTTAATTCGTAAGTCTGCGTAAGACTGCGTTGCATAATTTTCTTTTAAGGCAACTTTAATGGAATCGAGTTTATTGTGCGTGGGCTACATCCGTGGAGATCTAATTTTCCGGAATAATTTCCCGTCTGCCACAAGAACATAATTGTATTGATCGCGTTGGAACGGTCCATTACGCCTTAAATGCTTAAATTAACAAATACGTCTGAACATTAAAATATTAAAGGAGAGCAACCAGAGTTCATAGTTATTAAATTGGAAATTAATTTTTATGTTTTACTGCGTGCAATCAAACGAATCGTTTGAGTCTATGTCATTTGCGCAATTTAATTTAACTGGTTGATATTTGGTGACATGACAATTTTAAGACCCTTGTCAAACTGCTGGAGACTTATTGATTTCGTATGAAACGAAGGATACTTTCTCGACTTCGAGCTGTCAAAGCGTTAAATGTGGTGAAACGCAAAGGAAGAGGAAGTTGCAAAAATTATAACTGTCCTCGTCATCAAAACGTATTTATTTATAACCACGACATCCCGTGATTTAATCGAGGTTCAAAGAATTTCCGCTTAAAAGTAAACACCATAGATTTTGACGGAAACGATCTGGCTGATGCGAAAATAGCGTTACCCTTCGGCGCAGGACTATTTATATCGGTAAAATTCGCATCTTCAAGTTTGATTTAAACCAGAAAGTGCAGAGGTGTAACGCGTTCGAAATTTATTTGGGCCAAACTTGGGCAATTTTAAGTTGTAAATTGCGCCTGGTGTTAAAGTCGAGGAAGTTTACTGCACACTTTCCAGAAACGGGTTCCGGATTCCGCCCGGAATCCAGTTATGCTCGCTGCTGTTGCAATAAGCCGAAATTAGTGGGGCCTGGGGCATATTGCAGTTGTTGGTTCGAGGAAAGCGCATTTAAATTAAATTAATGTCCAATCAAGTCGGTTTGTTTAAGTACATTGAATTTATGTTGAATTAATCGTGAGATGTTTGAAGACTTGTTTGCAAACTTGTTCGATAAGATGTTATCGACGAAAACGATCAGTAAAGATTGATCAATTGATCGAACGAATAAACTATAAAAAGATAGTTGCATTGCAAAACTATTTTGAACATTATAAGGGAAGCAACCAATCAAAATGCTTAGTTTGGAATGATACTCAAATACTTTTCGATCGCACCTTGTATATATTCTATTATGGTTTGAAGACGTACGTAATTTCATTACCATCAGAATAATTATCCAAAATGAGCGCGAACACGTAATGTTACTCTCTTGAAAGATGACGTATCCGTTGTTTGACATCATGACGTGAATCAGTAATAGCACAACACTTTTCGTGTTAGTTTATTTCCTGTTCTTACTACGAAGAAAGTCGTCGATTTCGCAGCACACCGTTTCGGGTAATTATAAAAAGAAGAGAAATAATTTTCTCGTCCTCTCCTCCGTATCCTTCGTCGCGGTGAAATCTGAAGGCGTTCTATTTTTAGCTCCTGACTGCATTCTATTTTTGTTCGAACTGAAGTCTTGCATATTTCAGTGAATGTTTACAAGTAGTAAATTGTTGCAATTTTAAAGTCAACTCGTTATTAAATATAAAAGGCGTTGTTTAGAAACAACAAGCAGTAAAATAAACACATCCAGACGATGGAAAAAGTGTTTTAATTGGAGAGGGAATATTTCTAAGTTACTCCTAGAAAGTATAAAAGTTAATACATAAACTTTAGGCGCAAGTCATTTTATGCCGTAGTTTTTTTTTTATTATATGAAACGAATTTCGAGTCCATATCTACTTTTATGTGTTGACACAGCTGAAGTTACGTTCGCTATAATGTGTGTTTCACTTTTATCAGTTTTTTTTCTCGTAAATGCTTTTCCAATATCAGGCGTTAAATTCGATAGCCGTAACAAAACACCCCTACGCGTTTTCTGTAGAAATAAACCCTCTTCACCACCTGTAATAACATATTATGTATTTAGTTTGTTACGAGCATCCCATAAATAAATAACATCCCGAATTATTTACTCTATTTACGACGTTCGTTTTACATCTACACAAATTGTTTATTTTAAAAGCGAGAGTAAATTTTTTTATATTTCGTTCAGATGAACGTATACAATAAAGATTTGCAGAATTTGTGTTATTATTTATTGAAATAATTGAAAATGTTTTAATCCGTTTGATCATAATAATTTTAGAATTAATTTTTATCACGTGCCTGACTCGTTCAGTTTAAAATAAGAATCATGACTTTATCCTAAATGTTCTCCTTCTTCAGCGCAAGCAACAAATAATGGTGAACTGTCACTTTAATTAAGTTTATTTTATTTATTGTGGAAGTATATATCTGGAGAACCTCGAGAGTACGTTTTGATATACTTCAAGCCAGGCCAATATTGAACGTAGTAGTAATTGCCAGGACGTGATGTAGATAAATTGATCCTCGAGTCTAATAACCTAATCCTTGAAGGCAAGGTGTGAATTTGAAATGTCATATTTTCAAAAAACAATGAGTTACTTAATCCTTCTATTTTTGCATTGATACTTGAAGAAAATTTTAATTGAAAATCCACCTAGTGATTCTCCTAATGCACTTTTCCTATTGTATCGAAAAAAAAAACACACCGATGGCGTTTGCATATGAAGAAATAATGACAAATCGATAGCTTTCAAATTATGTATGAGCCGTACGTTTTGCTACTCCACTCCGGTCCTATCGATTTCCTTTTGCCTGTTTTTAATATTTGGCCTTGTTATTTATGGCGCTTATTGATTCCGTGGGTCACACAACGCGAACTGGAGTGTTTCAAGTTCATTCAAATTAGTGCAACTCACGCAATATCATGTGTACAAATCAGAGTTGTTTGTGTATGCACGTTAAATAAATCAAATTTGAAATTTTTGTTTATTTTTTTAAATACAACACAATCGAAATAAATTTGATTGAACAAGAACTGAAAATTGGATAGCTAGAATAATACTAATACCTACTCTCTTTTGTGTGTGTATACAACGCGCTTTAAAGTGTGCTCACGTTCAGGAGTTTTGTAAAAATTAAATTACCTAGAAGTTCTAGATTTGATTGGTGGTCCTATCTCCTCCTTATTTGAACACTGTTTCTTATTGATTTGCAAAGGAATAAGCTCTTGCAATTTGGCTGCCCATTTTGGAACAACCTGTATATTCATCGAAGAAAAGTTTCTCTCCAGGTTTTTTTTTTTAATTTTATCCCTTTTTTAAATTGAGTAAATGAGAGAGGTCTCAGCAGTATTTGAAATTTTCTGTATTTATTTAACATTTTTATTTAGTCTGGCGCTAGTTTAATTTTTCTAGGTTCTCGTAAAATGGACTATTTTTGTTCCAAACTTACTATTTTACTAGTGTCCGACGTGAGTAGCACTAATTATTTTTTTTTGTCCGTCTGCTTGCGTGTGATGCCCCAATTTCGTCACTTTTATTGGATCGTAAATTTTTTGGCAGCCGGAGCGGACGTTTCGATGCAGGTCTGTGATGAGGATGGACGTCAGAGATTTAATTCTGTAATTTACGCAATTGTAAATTACATACTGTTGATTTGTGTTGCTTTACCTTTTGAAAGTTAGTCGACGTTGTTCTCTTTATCTTACAATTAATTGTTTCTTTTTATCTTTTAATTACATAAAGCGTCTTTCAATAGGGGTGATAGATTTTTCAATAGAGATCACTCGGTTCCCTGATATATTTTGTTTTACTTCCATGTGTCAAAATATTCAGTATAGTTTGCAATTTCATCATGCAGCGTTTGACGCTTCCCGACCGTTTAGAAATTATTAAAAAATATTACCAAATTTCGAGGTCAGTTGTGGGAAGAGCTGTAACCGTCAATGGCGACCGCTATAGAGCCATGTTACTCGAATTTTTGTGGCCAGAATTTGAGAACGTCGATATTGAAGAGATGTGGTTCCAACAAGACGGCGCTATGTGCCATACAGTTAATGCTACGCTCGATTTGCTGAAGGATAAGTTTGGTGATTGGATCATTTCACGACGAGGTTTTGTGAATTGGCCGCCGGGGTCATGTGATTTGACACCCCTAGATTATTTTTCTTTTGGCTACGTCAAAGCACAAGTCTATGCCGACAATCCACAGACTTTGGATCATTTGGAAGCCAACATTCGTCAAGCTATCGCCGGCATACAGCCGCAAATGTTGGACAAGGTGATCAAAAATTCGAGCGATCAGGTGCGTCAGTGTAAACAAAGCCGTGGTGGACATTTGAACGATATCTTGTTTCGAACTTAACTGCACTGTCCAAGCTTCAAAATAAAGCCAAAACTAAATTGATATGTCAAACTGTTGTTGTTTTATTTAAAATTAAAATCCTATCACTCTTAATGAAAGACCCGTTACGTAGGTTTTGTTTTGATGTTAATTTAATTTCGCATTTTAGAGTTTAGATTGAATTTGATAATTTTCTAAAAAAGATTTATAATGTTTTCGATTCATTGCTCTAGCTAGAGCAACTGTCAAAGGATCTCCATCCTCTATTGTTACCTGACGTTTCAAGATGTTGATAATACTCATCCTCTATTGTTACCTGACGTTTCAAGATGTTGATAATACTGTGCTCTAAAACGGAGTACACGCCATTATTATCATTCGTGAATTATTCGAATATAATTCTTTTTCCTACAAATTGCATCTTGTTGGTTTTTACATACTTCAAACTTCACAAGCATGTTCTCTAAAGGTGGCTACACACGTAACTGCATGCTTGACAAGCATGCATGATCAATCTTTTTGTACAAGCACGCGTGAGCATTTGTAGGATAATTTTGCACAAGCTAATCAGAATGCTTGCACAGAAGGCTTTGGGTTGCTCCTAACAATGCTACACGGGAGGTTTGTGAGTGTTTCCGACAATAGCTGCTCAGTGCTACCTACCTTTTAGTATCTACCTAAGTATAAGTTGTGTAAGTTGCGAACGCTGGGGAAAAATCGACGATGTTGAAGAAAAACTACCTGGAATTATGCCCAGCTCAGTGGAGACGGGGTGGGCTACAAATGGATTGTCGCTAGTTCGATACCTAGATGTAAAAGAAAAGGGGCGCCACCTAGCGAATAAGTTCCAAGTAACGTGTGTCCAACAATTATTGTAGTCCTGGGTGGCTGTAGAGTCAAACATTTTTTACTACGTATTGTTTCAAATGGCAATAAAACATTAAATATGTAAAGAAACATTTATTTGTTATCTAACAGTCAATATTTGAGACTTCAATTCAACGATACGAAGTAAAAACCGACATTTATGTGTGATACCACAGCCACCCAGGACTACAATAATTGTTGGACGCATGATAGTATGGTGAAAAACGCGGCACCGCTAGGACTGCACACGTCGTTGAAAGCGCTCGAGATTTCCTCAGATCTAATATCCGCAAAGCGTAAGTGTATGTCAGACACCCTGTATATAGCACAACTATCGGTCACCTTGTATATTGACAATAAATAAGAATACGAAAAACGGTGATGCAGTGTTTATTAATACGCAACAAAATAGTGGCCCAATAAAATGAGCGAAACGCTCAGCATTCGATTACAGGGGCGGCCTTAACAATATGCCCGAAAATAAGTTCGTTACGTTAAATAATTTAGAAGTTACAACTAACGCGAAATCACCGTCGAGGATATCCTGTACGGCTCACAAAATAACGTACAAAAAACTCTGTCAGAGGGACAGTAAACGCAATTACAAGAACGAAACTTTATTTAAAAAAACTTGCAACTAAACGCAGGTTCTTAAGGAGCCAAAGCCTTCGGCAGGCAAAAGCGGTATCACGAGGCACTGAAGTTACCCAATAATTAATTTAAAGACACGTATCAATAAAAGACAGAGGGTTAGTACAATACCACACTCGAATCCCACCAATTCTACGTTACGTTCGGTCTGCAAGGGGGCAGCAGCACACGACACTGACTGGACCCAGATCGGCAGCTCCTTCAGGGGTTCCGGGGCGTCGAACGACGCGACGGTGTTACAGTAGAAGAGGCTCTCGGATACGGTGAATATTCACGTCAAAACTCGTTGGGGGAAATCCAAACGGTTACGACAAGGTCACGAAGAAGTGACCCAGATTTTTCAAACTTTAACCCTCACGGAGTTGCTAACGGAAGAAACTCGAAAGTAAGTAAAAGAGAACAACGACAATGAAACATAACCAAAAAGACTTACCTCTTTTAAAATAAGGACCCGGAGCGATAAGAAACTGCGATATGCGGTGACACGCAGTGCTTTCGGCAAAATTCACGACGCAGACTTTATCTGCTATCAAAGCACTGGATTAATCTTCCAGAAGTCGTTCACGAACGATAAGATCCCCAAAGGCCTTTGGTTGGCATGTTTCAAAGACAAAACTACAAAATTAGTCCTGCCAAACGTTCGTGAAGTGCCATGAATAATGGCTTTTCGGAACAACGCCAAACTCGAGCAAGTCGGAAATCGAAGACGCACCTCTTACGCTACGAATTCTAGAAGAATCTTCAGTTTCCCCAACTGTCATGGAAAGCGACTAGAAACAACTTACAAACGAAGTGAAACCAAAACCTTAGAGTTTGTAGGTTGTAGAGCGATCACTGAAGCCAAAGTAGAAACGAAAGATTAGGAAATCGTTAACGCAAAAACGAAACGTAACATCAGAACGCACTGAAGCTAGAGCGGTCAGAGTTCTCGCTTTTACAGGGCTTTTTCGTAGCGGGGATGAAGTAACTCTGCATCATTGTTAAAATGTGTAATCCGATCATAGATAAGGTAATCAGAGCTATATCTCATTCGTTGGGGGGCAGTCTTCTTGTGTTTACTCCGGGGGTTGTCTTAGCGACCAAATTTGAGGATTCCATCCTATTCGCGGGCCAATCAAGAACGAATGCTGTTTCGCTTTAATTCGTCAAGGGGCGGCCTAAAGTTTGTTTATTCGTGACGATCGTCATCGTTGCTTCGTTACGCGGATGTCAACGTGATGCTTCGCTCGTGTTTATCTATCTGACATTAGGTGTGTTCGTTTGTTCTGCACTTTTCTATACTAAGGGTAGGTTCCACTTAAGGATCACAATGATTATGTTCTATAGAGTACGTAGCGTCGTTCCACTTGTATTATTTGGTCTTAACGGCGAGAGAAGTGGAACGACTTTTATGTGCCCTTCTCACGAACTTGTTCAGAGATTCTGTTGTATTTATGTTTTCAAGAGAATATTGCTACGGTAAAACGGAAAACAGTAATTAAGTTTAATTGCGTTCAAAATGCAAAATGTTAGGTTAACTTTACAATTATACATTTTAAATTCGCCCCGTCACGTGTGATGTCTTACGCCGACCCAGGTTCATTTTGTTGGCGATGTGATCGCTTTCCAGCCTCGCACCCAGGTGTCTATTATTATTGTTCTGATCGTTGTGAGCGTTATGTGGAACAATGCCACCGCTACTTTGATCATTTTGATCGTTAAGTGGAACCTACCCTATACCATCCGCTTCTGAGAGAGTGAGATGTATATAATATAATGTAAGTAAGTGTGATAAAAGTAGAGTAAAAGTGTAGAAAGTGCAGAGCAAACCTTATGCCTGACGTTGTCAATCAAACATTTTGACGTTTGTCGATTTGGCGTTTTTCATTTTGATGTTTGTTGTCATCTGTCATCGTGACGTGCTTCGTTGGTCGCTAACAGCGTGTGAGTCCCCACACTTCTTTTAACAATCCAGCTCTCTTCCAGTATGCTTCTAATGTGTTAATTTCTAATTGACTTTTTCGTCTACAATTTCGAGTGTGAAGCACCTACACAGTTGGCCTGACCATCACTATCTATGCGTTTTTCGTGAGTAAATGAAGGATAGAACAGTAGAAACCGCATGAGTAAACAAAATAGCTACATCAATCGACGTTGCTTATTGATAACACGGGCTACGCTCCGGCCACCGGCGCCGGCCGCATTCCTACCTTCGCATGCAACATTGTAATATCTCTATTTCACTTCCACACAAGTTTCAATGAGCCTCTCCTTCATTTACTCACAAGAAGCTCATAGATACTGTTGGACAGGCCAGCAATGTATATGAAAATGATAAAAACATTGTTTAATTACAACGAAGTAATTTGAAAGCCGGACCTTATGTAACTTTCAATTATACCCATACCCCTTACACGAAAGGTTTTATGAGACGACATAATGGAATTGTACGTTGAGTGCTTTGTTTACTTGTCTCGGCCATAAATTTTAAATGCGATTATGATAGACTCTCTGCAGGAAATCGTAAATTTTTATGCATTGTTGCCAGAGCCAGCCGGGCAGTTTTAAACCCCCCTGTCTCACCCTCCCCGACCTCATTCACTTCGTCATAATTATCACAGAATGAAAATTTCAGTTTTTTTATTGCCCACTGCACTTTGTCTAGTTAGTTTTTCCGACATTTTAAAGCATTTTTATTGGAGCGTGCACAGTGAGCTAATATCGACAGTTAACCTCGGTTTTACTACGGACGGACGTAGCTTTATAACTTCTTTATAGCTACATTCTGATACTCAGTTAAAGTGGTGTTTGTTAGTTTGGGTGCGTCTGGTTCGACTTTGTCGTTAAAATTTAATCGGAGATAAAGTAAAAATAACTTTTTTTTAAAACGTTTTCCAAGTGGAAAATTGGTTTTAACGAAAAATCTCATTATCATCAAAAGGAAATTCTTTGAATGATTTGGTACGTGTTTGTATTTCAACTCCTTAAAGGTCATTAGCGACGCGGCGTGTACGCCTAATTACTTCTTGGCACGCAAGTGTTTTTGCAATACTGGAGTGTCTAAGACTTTTCTAAGTCATGACTTATCGATTTGGTTTTTCCAAGGGGTCGTTGAATGGCGTGGACGTCTGCCAACATTTCGGATACGCCTCGTTTCTCTCAGGATTTACACCTTCTTATTTATGACATTTTTTTCTGTGTATTTTTGGATGGATCGCCTATGACGTAAAAAGTACCGAAATAATTCAGAAGCAAGTCTGGTAATAATAGTATATTATTATACAAGTTTCACAAGAAGGCTTATTGTAACACGAGTGGGGTTGGGGTACGACTAGCGAAGCGTAGCGAGCTAGGAGTGCCCCAACGGAACGAGTGTTACAATGCCTCTTGTGAAACGTGTATAATATACTATTTTTTCTACTTTGCGTCACTTATTGAACAAAAATATGAAAAATACTGTCAAAAATTGGATCTCCTTAGTATATGGGGAATTTTAGTTGTAATGCGTGGCAACACTGAAAACCTTTCGTTTTAATCAAAAGTCATATTAACCAGTTATTAATTTGTCTTATCCAGCTTCATTGTGAGTATTCTGTTAAGTAACAAATAAATAATGAGTTATTTTGTAAAATCTATTAAATATTTTCAATTAAAAATTGACTAAAATTTCCCCAAAAACAGTTTCACAATGAGCTTCATTGTGAAACTGTTTTTGGTGTCACAATGAGTTCATTGTGAACGCAAAGTAGAAAAATTAAATTTATGTTAGTAATTGAGGTTTTTAAATGAAAGTCTTAGCACACTGGTGAAAGCAATTTTCTTGGTTTTACTTCGCATCCAACGATCTGCTAAAGGTTGGTGTTATGTTTTGTATTAATCGCAGTGTGACCTGATTTATTTACAAATGTTACTGGTATTTATTTAAATAGTTCTCGGGTAAAGTAAACCGTCTCTGTTCTTAATGGATGGATGTCTGGGATTAACATACATTTTGTCAGGCTTAAACAATACTTATGTGTTGGTCTATATTTCAAGGCGGTTTATATAAACTTTTAAATTGTAACGTTCGTTAAGAGAGGACGGAGCACTAACATCTATTAATCTTCATACATAAAATTTGTATAACCTCTTTCTCAGGAACTGTTTGGTTTGTTTAGTTCAAAGCTTTGGGTTTTAGAGCACACTTTAACATGAGTTGACTTCCTTTATTTCTGTTGTCCTTCTTGTTTTTTTCCTTCCTTACGAAGTCTTCTTTTTTCCCCTTATTCTCTTGCCCAATGATTCTTTTATTTCCCATTCCAGTCCTATAACCGTTCTCATACCATTCACTTTGTTATTTTAAACTCTTCCTTTTACAAATTTAAAAATGTATGAAGACCCTTCGTCATTCCTGTTTACATTCGGCACGTTTTGACAACAGTACGCCCAAGTAATTTTTAATTCAGGAATTCCCTCCATTTGGATAAATTAGGTATTTCGGGCGTAACGACGGGCTGCCAACAATTTTAATGCCGAGCGTTGGAGTATGACGAGAGCCAGTTCTCAACAACATCGTCCGAGGTGTTTACGCTTTACGGGCGCATTAAAACACGGATGCAAATTAGGGATGCAATTCATCCCGTCTCTCTTTGATTTAATCGAGTGTGAATTAAACGTTTTTACGAACGAAGGCGGGTTGTTTAACGGCCGGGTTTTACGCAGCTACAAATCGCCTGTAACTCGAAGGATTTCTTGTTTATTTGCTGTCAGAGTTTTATTGTTACAATGTTTGGAAATCGTATTTAGTTTTTTGGATTGGATATTGTTTGTCTTCTCATCCCCTTTGCTTGTTTTTGTGTCCAAGTATTGTTTCCATTCGTGCTAAACTATTTCTTTTCAGTGAAGTTCTAATTTCATTATTTAGTAACGTCGATAGTACAGATGTCTGTTCCCAGAGCGTTGAATTATTAAAGACGCCATTACCTTTCATTACTTTTCATTTCACCAGGACATCGATTGCTACTGTAATAACTGTAATGTCGAGTACGTGGAACGTTATCAATATCTGTTTGTAACGAGTACATTTGTATTGATCCGGAGAGAATGTGTGCAGTGTAAATTCTACCGTAGCTTTGCTCATAATGAAAACTATGTTTATTCAGCTTCTGTTGAAACAAGGGCGGTCTTTATTACGGGTTCATATAAAAGAGTATCTATTTTGATGAGTTCTCATGGTGCAAGAGTTTTAAATCTACATTTAATTTTGTTTATTTAATTAAACGGTGTACCTATATTTAAGAGTTTTCTGCTTATTTTTGTTGAGGTAGTGAATCCTCGAACTGTAAGCAAAATTCATTGCCTCTTATTTTCTTGCTATTTTCCATGCCTGGGGCGTTTGTCCCCCAAAAAAAAAAAAACCAATAAATTTCTTCTTTATTAAACCAGAAATGGGTCGTCGTATTGCAGCATTCAGAGAATCCCCTTCGTCCCCTGAACTGGGTCACTAAACACATTTTCGAATTGTTTCGTGCGAATTGGTACAAATCGAGCTGATAATGCGCGCAAATTTCCAGCGGAAAATTGTGGCAAATGTTTGTTTTTATTGCCGCGTTATTAATTGCACTCGAAATAGCTAATGTTATTATTATTAATAATACGTGTTTGCACGAGGACTTTTAGTAATTTATTTTCGCGTTAGCTTCACGTTCACCGAAAGGAAATTGACTGAAGGAATTTTGAGTCATCGATCTTAATTAAAACTTTAGAATTTTCGTTTAAAAAATAATCATGAAAGTTTTTTCTTAATGATTATAAATTTCTTAAGTAATAGATATGTTATTTTGAAAGGAAAAGATTTGGTTGCAAGGAATTTCAAAAAGAGAAACAAAAAAAGAAACGTTCTTATTAAAAGATAAAAGTAATACGACACGATCGGAAAAGTTATTAGTTAGAAATTCTCTAAAAAAAGTGTAGTTTTCTAGATTCTTTAAATAGGATATAGATCTGTCAATTTGTTAACATTTAATAAAATAAAATATTTTATTAAGTTTCAAATTAATTTTTAGATTTAAAAAAACCAGGAAAAAATATCATTTACTTTTTCAGTTTCTATGAACAACCTTGTTTCTATTGACAACCTTGTTTATTTTGACAACCTTGTTTATATTTTTTCATTTCCGAAGAAGCTGTCAAACGATAGCGAAACGTAAAGTGTTTGTGCGCCATTTAGTGTCCGTTTAAAAGAGTTTGTGATTAAAAAAATGTGTTGGTAACACAACTATCTTTCGTACCTTGCAGTTGAGGTTATGCTCCTTTTTTTTTTTAGAAACAGCGTTTCACCCAACGTTGCAACAGATATTGAATTTTTATTCAAATTATGAAAAAATATTCATGATGGAAAGTTGCTTTCGAAATGAGGAAACGTTGCAAAATGTAATAAACATAACCTTAATAAGTCTTCTTCTTCTTCTTGCTTTCGTCCTTCCTTGGAGGTTGGCCCAGCTTCTTCTGGAACTATTCAGCCATCTTGTCCGATATGAATGGTGAAACCGAAAGGTTTCTTCTGGAACGAATCCATGCCATTCACCCTTATTGGGATTCTATGTATTTTCTTATTGCAGCCATATCCATTCATATATAAAGCCATTGCATGCTACTTTTGTGCTTTATACTTTCAGGGATTTAATGTCCAACCTTAATAAGTGAAATGTCAAATTCTAATCGAAACGAGTGCTGCCAACACAATTTTCTCAAGTCAATTTGATGACGAATTTAGATAAGTCATTTCTTTTTTGCATCGTGCTGTAGAACTATTCGAATCGAACGAATCGAAAATCAACCGATTTGTGTTTTTTTTTGTATTTAATTTTTTTTTGTAGAACCTAAAATAAAAAATGAAGAAATGAATAATGTAATTATGATAAATGATCATAAGTTTTCTTATTTAGTAACTCGAAGGAAAAAAAGTTCATTTAAGATGTTAATAGGAAGTTCGTACGATGTTTTAATTAAAGCAGAGTAAAACTCCGATAATCCGGACTCCCAATAATCCGGATTTCATCGGCTTTATATGGTTTATTTCTTAATCCGGACCAACGAATGAATCCGTAATCGGGATCGTATATTTTAGGTACAGTTGCGGACAGAAAATTTCGTCACTGTCATTCCACTGACGTAAAAGTTAAGAAATTCCTATATGTATACGTCAGATGAGTGACAGTGACATTCGAAATTTTCTGTCCGCAACTGTACTTCTTGCTGTCATAGCATATAAAGTGGGGAATCCCCTGATCGTTAAAAGTAACATGGTGCCAACGAAACATTAATTCTCATATTAATTGTCAGCCTAAATCTCATTGTCATTACCACAGGAGCCTCTTGGTCCATTCCTTGTATTTTGAAGACATTTCCAACACTTTCTGCTGAGGCCTGTTTTATAATAAAATACAAGCTAATAATATTATTATTGAATAACACGTTTGATGATTGGATTAAGGACGAAGTAAAAAACTATTCGTTCATTCAGCTGACAGTTTCCGTTTGTAAACTGAAACTGTCGGTTCATAAACCGAAACTGTCAGCTATAGTTTTTTCTTCGTCCTTAATCCGATCAAATACGTTTTTTCAATACTAAAATTATTAACTTGTATTTTATTATGAAACAGGCCCCTGGTGTCATAAATTGTTAGAATATTTTTGCCGCGTAACACGTACCAATTTTAAAGAGGCTCCAGTAATCCGGATTTTTCGCTAATTCGGATCGCCTAGGTTTTAATTGAACCGGTTTGTAGGAGCTTTACTGTAATTAATAGGCGTTTACGAAAATTCACCTGGTTGATAACCGGGTTAGAAGTGTGAGAGAGAACATTAAGAGACTTAGTGAATGTAAGAATGAGAAAAGCAGAGTACGGTGTATCCACCGGGTTAATTTTCGGTAATGCCTTATCTAATCATGTAAAACGTTTATAAAATATTAAAAATTTTGTTGCAAATCGGTTTTGATTGCAGTGGATTCCACGAGCATCCTCTGTACAGCTGTTTCGGCCCTATTTGGGGCCTCGTCAGCAGAAGCGTAGCTCGAGAGTTCCACTGCAAACTAAACCGAGCTGTTCTGGGTTATTCGCACTTGCGGTGTAAAAGTAATGAAAAGTTTAAGTAGCGACATCCTGCGATCAAAACCGATTTGCAACAAAATTTTTAAAACTTTCATTATGCTTTGACAGCACGCATGGCCGCCTTGTATGGGATGACTTATTATGTAGCGAACTGGCTTCAATTTGTCAATCCTAATGCAATGTCAGGTCAAAAAGTGATCGCAGGATGTCGCTACTTAAACTTTTCGTTTATAAAATAGTGTAAAGGCTCAATAAATTAAAAACAAACAGTAGAAAATGGAAATTAAGAAACAATTTAAACTAGGCAAAGTAAACTTGAAGCGGTCGAATTTAAAAACAAAACCTGAATACAGATTGAACGAATGAATAGGAGAAGAAAAAAGTCAAAGAAAACACACATAAGAGGAATTGTAATAAAATTTATTCGTATGTAAATTAATTTAACTGCGAAGGTAAAAAGAATAAAAGACATTAAAAATGAATTCAAAATTACAGGAAAGCCAGCCAAAATACTTTAAATTTTGGCTGGATATAAATTTAGAAGCCAAAGGTATATTCAGGTTGATTCAGGTTTCATTTTGATAACTTCAGGAATCGGTAGAACTATGTATTCCGAAAGCGCTTTCGTTTCTCTTTTTTCTCGAAAACGAAAGCGATTTTAGACATACATATAGTTTATTAAAGAAGTTCTGTCGATTCCTGAAGTTATAAATATTTAATATGAATCGGCCTGTATAAACACTAGTTAAATGGAAATAATTTTTTTTAAATAAATCTTAAAGGAATCATAAACTTGAACCGTCAAAATGGAAATTATTTTTTTAAATAAATCTTAAAGGAATCATAACAAACTTGAACCGTCAAAAGATACGCAATTTCAATAGAGACGTTCAGAAATATTGAACTGAAAAGGAACTGAACGAAAAAAAAAACGATCAGAAATTTCACTACAAGAAGAAGGAACAAACGAAAAATGATTAAATGAATTTATGAGAATCAAAGCTGAAAGTCAAATTTGAATCATCAAAAGATACGTAATTGCAATAGAAACATTCTGAATCATTGAACTGAAAGGGAATTGAACAAAAAGAAAATGTCGACAATTTCAGTGCAAGTCTTTTCCAAGAAAATTGATTTAAATTCCAGTTTTAATCCGTTTACTGGTAAGTTATTTTCCATTGTCAATTTAAAAGAGAAATAGAAAATTTCCCGATCAATTATTATTGTTTTTTTTTAATGTGAAATCTGAGGAGCGTTTACCCCGGACAGACAGGGCCGGCCTTCTAAATGCTGGGAGCAGTAAAAATTGAAGCCCTTTTTTAAGGACAGCGTGATGGTGTAAGAAACCGGAACTTTGTACAAAAATTTATTATTTCAAAATTAGAAAATAAATGTTGTAATCTTAAAATTCGAACGTATGAGTCTGAATTAGAACAAAGCGATCAAGTTAAAACAAAACATGTAATTTTGCGCAATGCAACAATCAGTCCCTGTGGTTAGAGTATACAAGCAATATACTCCGAGCTGCAAACCTTGAGAAACATGATGGTATCCACAATTGGACACAGGTGTGGGCGTACTAAGAAAAAAACACGGAAAAAAACGGAATAGAGAAATGGCACGCCCTCTACCGGTAAATACATTTTCATTCGGAAGCTATGCGCGAGATGGAAATATTTTGAAATTGACTGTTACGGGTGATGTCATTTTACCCCTCTTAGAGACGCCAGATATACATATATGTATAGGGCGATCGAAATTAATTGTCCTGATCCTACACTGTTTTTCACGAGCTTGATATCGATATTCACAACCAATTATTAAAATGACGTTAGCAGCACAGGGAGATCTGGGGAAGTTACTAGATATCCCAAGATTCTGTTGAAAGTTTATTGCCGTTCATTAATGAAAAATGGTTTATTTCATCGTAATAGCAATCGGATTAAACAATAATTATGTTTTTTTTTTCTTTAATAATTAGGTTAGATTTGGAAGTAAGTAAGTTTAACGAATGTTCTATGCACGAACTGCTTTTCATTCTAACCTTCATGTGATAGATGTAAATATTGATATCAAACTCACGGAAAGTAGTGTGGGATCAAGACAATCAATTTCGATCTCCCTGCATAAATAATGTCGCGATTTTTCTACACTTCGGTTTCGATAAATGAATTAATTTTCTCCTTAGTTTTATTTATATTCAGTAGGAAAGATAAAATTCTTTCTGCGAGTGTTTTTTTGTTTTGTTTTGGTTTTAATAAATTTAAGTAAGTTGTAAACAGTGTCTCAAATCTTGGATTGTTGGATGAATTCAGATTCAGCGTTCGATAAGTCGAAAAGCAATTCATATCCCTAGAGAAACATCAGAAACTATAAAAGCTTTAACTGTACAGAATGCCGTTTCTTCTCTCGTCGAATTAATTTTGACTGTATTGTATGTATTTTTATTATTGTACTTTGATATTTGAATCTCTTTCTCACTCTCGTCGTGGTATCTAGAGGAGAAAAGTGTTTCGAGGAGTCCTTATGAAATTAATTACAGTCGAACCTCCATAACTCGAATCTCAAGGAACCGGAAAATTACTTCGAGTTACAGAAATTTTGAGTTTAAAGAAACAGATTTCAATTATACACAATCTGCAGGGAGATCAGTAAATTTCGACTTACAGAAAATTTCGAGTTGTGGAGGTTCGAGTTATAGAGGTACGACTGTATATTCTACGTCTAGTTTCTTTAATCATTTATTTTGAATTCCGGCCAGTATGGAGTACGGGGGCCCCTGAGTAATACGGAGCCCAGGTGCTTTGCACGCGGTGCGCCCTCCTTGTGGCCGGCCCTGCCGACAGATGCAGTTTATTTTACAATTATCTTTTTTTTGTAAATATTTTGAAAGTTTTTACGTTACAAGAAGGTTTCCAACTGAAAGTGAAGAAGCTACAGTTGTTAAAATTTTGTTGAGATTTCTAAATACGAATGTAATATAAAAGTCTGGAATGAAGTTTTGTGAATCTCCCAGGAGATTGGGGTTTGTTAGAACAGTGAATTAAGAAGGGGGTTGAATGGAGTCGTTCTTTTAGGACAGTTTGTCTCTTGAAGGCTTTTTATGTCGTGTTGATTTTACATTTTCCTAGAATTTCTTACTTTTTCATGTTAATATAGTTCTTAGTATTTGTATATTTCCATAAAAATGTGCGGTGTGATAAACAACGCATTTCTCAGCGTCACGTGAAGGAAAGTTATCGCTGATGGTGGTTTTGTCACGCGATTTGGTTTAACCTTGTTGCAATGGATTGTTGCGTATACGTATAATTATGAAAATGTAACAGTTACATTATTGCGATAACCCTTACGGTCGGACGGTGTAGACGTAATGACGTGGGTCGCCGCAGCTTTGAGAAAATCAATATTGTGTTCTTTCTGAATTTGTTGTACGAGTTCACCACTCTTATCCTTGTCTGTTACATAAGACCCAGACAGTATTCCACCCATTTACGATGAAAACACTCCCTGAATTAAGGGAGGCGTAACTAGCGTAGTTAACAGAAGCCGTAAAGTGATCGCGACTGCTTAAAATAGATCGCGGTCTTGTTCTGAGTTGGGTGAAGCCGAGGATGGAAATCGAATCGCGAATGGGTAATGTTCTGATGGTTATGGGGCCTTTAATGCAAGAGATTTTCATGGTTTTCGTACGCGCAGCCTCCAGTTTCCTAGCAACCAACGCGACAACCCCAGCCCCAGGTTCGTTCTTTCAGTCGACACGCTACCGCAGTAGTGCCTAGAACTAGAAATAGCTTAGTGCCTATCCTGTCCATCCTTCGACTATCGTCTGTCTATCTTTCGCCAACGTTACGTGGGCTCTTGAATAATAATAGTAAATCACTGACTGCTTCAGATTTCTCTCAATAAATTACTTGATCTCTTCTTCTCCTTAAATTCAACCAACGAAGTATACTATCCGACAATAAACAGGGAACATCCGAATTAATGCCGACTCTTATTGAAACCACGCACGTTCGGGAGGAGGTGCGTTTTTAATTGATGCGCCGCGTCATTTCCGAGAATATTTGGGGCGACCACTTCCCGCATGCCGTCGTCGATTCCAAACAGAAATCAAAATAAACTGTAGAAGCGGTGGTCGGGTCGCGAATGAGGTAGTTTCTGAAGCCGCGGCGATGTGTGTGCTATGGAGCTACAGTGCGTGGTCATATACACAATCATCGACATCCCGGAGCCCAAACCGCCTCCCGATGCCTGCGAATCTCCGGATGGCTGTCTCGCTTGGATCAAAGGCCAAATCAAAAGGTGCTATTCTCGTAGGAACTACTAGCTTTTGTGTTTTGTGCCAGGAAAAAATTAGGCACGGATGCCCGCCTGGCACACCGCACCATCGGTTGAACCTGTTGCACCGTTGTTTACCGTGTGTCATCAAACTTTCATATTTTTTCCTCGCCTCGGTAATTAACTCTTTCAAATCTCCTGTAGTTGTTTTCTCACTCGAAAACAAAGAAATGTTTTTCAACGGAGACACGACCGAACGTTTTTAATAATCGCAAGCAAGCCGCATAGACATAACTAAGGTTTCTATTAACTACTATTAATTGTTAATTGAAATTAACCATTACTTTGTTATTAACTAAAAATAAAACGCAGAGTTTCGATTAACCTGCCTGTATTATATTCACTTGATTGATGTGCTTTTGCAATTAAACCGTGTTCTGGTTAACTGACATTTGTTAATTGACACTAACTGTTATCGATTTATTTAATTAATGTCATGAATTAATATTGTGTATAACGCGTTTTCACGGCTGGAATAACTGCTCAACTAATTAATTTTTTAATTGGTATTTAATCATTTGTTTGTTAAGAACTAAACTAAAACGTGAGCAAATTAATTTTAACTAATTTGTTTAAATTCTATATAACAGTTAACTAATATGTTGTTTGATAAATGATTAACCGTATTGGAGTTATTTGTAAACACTTTTGACTTGCACAAATAAATTAGCACGGATTCAATTTAAAGGCATCCTCAGATGGCTGTGAAATTAAAAATCATGTCTTAGCTAGTTTCGGGAAATTGAATTTTCTGATTCTAATTAAGACACGATTTTTATTCCATATTGCTTTAAATTATGGATATTGTTAACTGCTACAGCAAAGACTAAACCTAAAAACCAAAATCAGTTTCAAGGAAATAATTCATCCTCAAATACTGAAACCTTTGTATTTGAGGAGAAAAACCCAGAAAAAAGCAAAAAGCAAAACAAAAACGTACTCAGTTGGATAGGGAAACAATAATAAATTGGAAAAAAAATCAGCTGTCATAAAAAAATAAAGCAAATCGAGTGTTTGTTGAAAGTAATGAGCAGGGAATCTTACTGTACCCCGTAGAATAGATGGAAGTTAAAGAAACTTGGAAAAAGGGAAAAAGAATGGTGATATAAGTTAAAAAGTTAAGATAAAAACATCAACAAAGGAAAACGGAATAAACATTACCCCCCCGATTAATTTTTGTTTAGTTATAAAATCTCCATCAAACAGAAATAAGAAGAAATAAGAAAAATTAAAGATGATCATTATGTGTTAAATCTGCAAGACGTTTTTTTATTGAACGAAAATTCAGAAAGAATATTTCTTTGCGCAGTTTTAAAAAATATATTTTTTTTTGGTAAAAAGAGCACCTTTACGTCGCAAATTAAATTTCGCGACAGAGTGGTTCGGTTTTTAAAACAATTTTCTTTGTTCACGAAAAATCAATATTTGAAAAATATAAATATACAGTGTTCGCCAAAAAGTCGGCATCAAATGGGAAAAATTTTTATTTTTGATTTTTCGGAAAAACTTTGCGACAATAAATTGTGCTTGTCTGAAAACCTATTTTGCCCCAATTAGATATACCGAGTGTTTTTTACTTAGTTAGAAAATAGCGCTTTTCGAAATTGCTAAAATCCTAAAATTGTTATTTCTTGGAAATTAATCAAGATTTGAACGAAATTTTTTTACTGTGTATTAATTTTAGCTTTCTGAACAATCTCAAGGCCAGAAAATAACGTCTTTTTCTTTAACTTCCGCAAAAATTGAATTTTTCAATTTTTGAACTTTTCGCAAAATTTCACATATCAAAACTTAATTGTAAATTTCAAATAATTTTAGATGAAAACTTCAAAGAATTGTAATTGGAAAGAAAAATAGATATTTTATTATTTACCGAAAAGTAAAATTTGTACCTAACGCAATGTTTTTGATGCAATATGCTTTTGAGGAGAAATATTTTTTAATAATAATTGGCAGGTGTTGGAATGTCTTCTGAAAACTCTAATTTATTCCGGTTAATGAACTCCTGTCACAAAAATCCCCTAAATATTGTTTTACAACGACCTAAATGAAGAGAGTTCTTCCATAACTTTACCTGACATAAAAACAATTCATAGCCGTCTCATAAACTACATAAGAAAAAACTCTCCACATTTAGGTCGTTGTAAAAGAACATTTAGGGGGGTTTTGTGACAGGAATTCATTAATAGGAGTAGATTAGAGTTTTCAGAAGACATTGCAACACCTGTTAATTATCATTAAAAAATATTTCTCCTCAAAAGCATATTGCATCAAACACGTTGCAATTATGTACAAATATTACTTTTCGGTAAATAATAAAATATCTAAAGCAATAAATATATTTCTCTATTTTTTTTTCTGATTACAAATCTTTGAAGTTTTCATCGAAAGTTATTTGAAATTTAAAATTAAGTTCAAAATTGAAAAATTCAATTTTTGCCGATGTTAAAGAAAAAAAAACGTTATTTTCTGGCCTTGAGATTATTCAGTAAGCTAAAACTAATACGCAGTAAAAAAATCTCGTTGGAATCTTGATTAATTTCCAAGGAATAACGATTTTAGGATTTCGGCAATTTCGAAAAACGTTATTTTCTAACTAAGTAAAAATCACTCGGTATATCTAATAGGGGCTAAATAGGTTTTCAGACAAGCACAAATTATTGCCGTAAAATTTTTTTTCGAAAAACTAGAAATATAATTTTTTCCCATTTGATGCCGACTTTTTGGCGAGCCTGTATAATAACTTTATTGATTGATAAGTACAAACTTTATCGAGACTTATTTTATATAAGTTAACATCACAAGAGTTCTACCAAGATTGCTTTAGGAAGATGACAATTAATAAATTGAAGTTATATACACATGAAGTACGATATTAGTAAACAAGATCAAGGGTTGCGCAGCTGCACGTTATGAACACCAGCTGAGATATGATGTTAGTGAACAAGATCAAGGTTGCACACCTGCACTATTTACATAAAGGGATTCTTTGTTGTCGTAGATATAACTCGTAACAACTTTTTTTAGGCACCACTTACGAAAATGAGTGTATCAAAGTAGTAGGCAACTAACGAAAATTGAAAACGACTTATACTGTTACGTAAGAAAAATCGACAGCGAACAAATTTAAGAACCAGCATATCCCAGACGGATATGACTAATATCGTACCAGTTGTAAAGTTCATGTCGCCGCCCTAAAAACTGTGGTTCTATGATTTTTTATTTGTTATTTTGTTTAGCTATCGCGTAAAAATAATTGAAGTATAAAGTTAATCAAAATGTCAAATAAAAAATTTGCCAAATAAAATTAATTTTTGAAAATATGTTTTGTTTATTTTGTACAGCGATTAATGAACGTGGCAAAATTTTATTTTTACATAAAAAGAATCCTATATATTTTTTTATCTTGTTGAAAGACCATAATTGGGTGTAATATTTAATATTAATACGAAGAAAAGTACTTCCTAATTTGATAGTTTTTAATTTACCGATCGGTGTCGATTAACAATCCTCGTGAGGCAACCTTCTTCTATAGTCGTCCAAGTTTTGTATCGGTTTTATGATCTTGCTATAAAAAATTCTTCAAAGAGACCGGCACTGCGGTGTCTGTATCTCCTCTCTGTCGCTTTTTTTTTATAGCAACACCATAAAACTGGTACCAAACTGGGACGACTATACCTAATAAAGGTTGTTTTCAAATTTCAATTTATTATGACGATAGCTGCCTGACGAAAGTTATTAATCGAAACCGGTCGCTAAATTAAAAACTATCAAATTAGGAGGTACTCTTCTTCTTATTAATATTATGTATTTTTTATTAATTTTTTTGAAGTAATTAATCTTGTGTCATATCATCCTGGAATGTATTAATTTAATTTTATTCTATTGGATTTGAATTTTACATAATTAAACTTAAAGCGAAGAAAACTTAGTAATAAAGGAAGAGAAGAAGAATACATTAACGACCTTAGGGGCCGAAAAACAGAAACAGAAAGGAGCATAACTTAACAAGATACAAAACTGGTAAGATGGAATGGATTTCATCGTTGTACAAAATATATAAAAGACAACTACAGTGCACTCGCGCTAACGTGAACACTGCTTAACATGAATTCCTGTATAACTTGGCCACTGTCTAACGTGAACAGTGCACCTCGCTAACATGAACAACTACTTTATTACTACAGAAATTTACAACGTAAGTCCAAACAATCACTTCTCCATGATATTTGTAGGCAAAATTTTAATAATAAGACTGATATGTCTTGCTACAACATATTTATTATTTGCAAATAATAAGTATATTGTAGCAAGACATATCAGTGTTATTATTAAAATCACTTCTTACTTCATTCTTTTCCAAAAATACATAATATGTAGTACATAAATAAAGGTTGAAAGTGATGTGTCATGTTTTTAATTGTTTTTAAGAGATGAAGACTGCATCTCGGAAACATGAACAATCGCGCAAACATGAACACAGCCGGTTTTAATTAGTTCACGTTAGCGCGAGTGCACTGTATAATTGTTATAAATAAATTGTCAACGTTGTAAGACAGAAAGAAAGAAAACTCGACTTCAAACCAGAATTAACGGGGAAGCTAAAAGAGAGATAAAAATGAGCAAATATTGAAGAATGAAATTCGCTCAAGATTGCAACCACTGTAATCCCCAGAAAAATGTAAAAAGAAGGGGTGCGGTACCAAAACAAGATTGAAAATTTAGAAATAAAAGTTATTATATTAAAGAATCTTCAAGAATCCAACTAGTCGAAAGAGCGTAAGTTATTTCTCTGCAAAGGTCTTAGCTCTAAACGCTGTGACTTTTTAAATAATTTTACTGCGGGTTCCTCATTCTTTGTAATTTTTATTTTCAAGAAAATTGGCACTTCATTAAGATTTAAAACGAAATAGTTCTAATTCAGTTTTGTTTACAGTGCCAACTTCGCAAACTTAAGTTCAAGCCAAATCTTTGTACGAGGAAAGTCTAATTAACGAAAAACGAAAAAAAAGGCTCATTATTTTAAGTTTCATGGATTGTATGATATTTTAGGGGTTGATTCAATTACGTGGAGTCTTTGAACTTATTAGGCCCAGTATTTCATTCAGAGTTTAACTTTAAGCTTCGTTTTATTTCTATGGAAACAATTTTATTGTCCTTACAATTATTACTATGGGATTAAAACGAAGCTTAAACTTAAACTTCGAATGAAATACTGGGCCATAGAGATTTTTAATTCTGAATTTGTCAATAGCACCCATTTCGAAGTTCTATTTGTTTATTGCTCCTTATTAACTTTCACTATTCAAAAGATTTTCGTTTATAAAGTCTCCTGAATGACCCAAAAATTTCTAAAATTAACACAATTTATATTTTCTGCGTGACATTAAGAACAGTTGCATTTATATTAAAATTAAATTAATTCCAATTTAGTTATTCCTGTTTAATTTTTTTCGAAAACTCACAACGCCCGTTTCTGATTGAGAGTTTACACCGTGTGATATAAAAATGTTAATTATGACCCGTTACAAACTTGATCGACAGAGAACAGGAAAAGAAGAATAAAAAAGTCGTTTTAACAATTTGTGTAAATATAAAAGCACGCTCTCTTTTGTTTCAGGGCGGTAGCGGCGTATTTACGAGCTTTAAATCTGGCACCTAACAATGCGGTCGTCCACGGTAACCTCGCCTGTGTCTACTACGAGCAGGGTCTCATCGACCTGGCCATCGACACCTACAGGCGTGCCATTGAACTCCAGCCGAATTTCCCAGACGCTTATTGCAATCTGGCGAACGCTCTTAAAGAGAAAGGCCAGGTGACAGAGGCCGAAGAATGCTACAACACCGCGTTGCGCTTATGCCCGTCACACGCCGATTCTTTGAACAACCTCGCCAACATCAAGCGCGAGCAAGGGTACATCGAGGAGGCCACCCGGCTCTACCTCAAAGCTCTGGAGGTGTTCCCTGAATTCGCGGCGGCTCATAGTAACCTCGCGTCTGTCTTGCAGCAGCAAGGAAAGCTCAATGAGGCGCTCATGCATTACAAGGAGGCGATTCGCATTCAGCCAACGTTCGCAGATGCTTATTCCAATATGGGGAACACGTTGAAAGAAATGCAGGACGTGTCGGGAGCTTTGCAATGTTACACCAGAGCGATTCAGATAAATCCAGCTTTTGCCGACGCGCACAGCAATTTGGCGAGCATTCACAAAGATTCTGGCAACATTCCTGAGGCCATCCAGTCATACAGAACCGCTTTGAAATTAAAACCCGACTTTCCCGACGCCTATTGCAATTTGGCCCATTGCCTGCAAATCGTGTGTGATTGGACGGATTACGACGGTAGAATGAAGAAGTTGGTCAACATTGTGGCCGATCAACTTGATAAGAACAGACTACCTTCGGTCCATCCTCACCATTCCATGCTCTACCCACTTTCACACGAGTACCGCAAGGCCATCGCGATGCGCCATGCGAATCTATGCATTGAAAAAGTCCACGTTCTGCACAAACCCGCTTATAAGTTTACCGAATTTAAAGGGCGATTGAGGATTGGGTACGTGAGCAGCGATTTTGGGAACCACCCCACGTCACATCTGATGCAATCAGTTCCTGGTTTGCACGAACGTTTGAGGGTTGAGGTCTTTTGCTACGCGCTCAGTCCAGATGATGGGACTACATTCCGGAGCAAAATTGCACGCGAAGCCGAGCACTTCATTGATTTATCTCAAATCCCTTGCAATGGAAAAGCCGCCGATAGAATCAACGCGGATGGCATTCATATCCTCGTTAACATGAATGGCTACACCAAAGGAGCACGCAATGAGATTTTTGCTTTAAGGCCTGCGCCCATACAAGTCATGTGGTTGGGATATCCGGGTACTAGCGGCGCTAGCTTCATGGATTACTTAATTACTGACATCGTGACTTCACCGGTCGAACTAGCTAGTCAATACAGTGAGAAATTGGCATACATGCCTCACACTTATTTCGTTGGTGATCATAAGCAGATGTTTCCGCACTTGAAGGAGCGACTCATCGTCAGTGATAGAAGCGGCAACAGCGTAGCTGATAACGTTGCGATCATCAACGCCACGGATCTGTCGCCTTTAGTAGAGAATACCGAAGTCAAAGAAATCAAGGAGGTCATTCAAGCAATTAAGCCAGTGGAAATAAGTCTTAAAGTAGCTGAGTTACCGACGACCACCCCGATTGAAACCATGATTGCTTCTGGGCAGGTTCAGACGTCGTTAAACGGGGTCGTCGTTCAAAATGGATTGGCCACGACTCAAACGAATAACAAAGCGGCCACTGGTGAGGAAGTCCCGCAGAATATCGTCATTACGACCAGGCAACAGTACGGACTTCCCGACGACGCCATCGTCTACTGCAACTTCAATCAGCTGTACAAAATCGACCCGATGACCTTGCAAATGTGGGTGATCATATTGAAGAATGTGCCCAACTCAGTTCTGTGGTTGCTGAGGTTTCCGGCTGTTGGTGAACCGAATCTACAAGCGGCTGCCCAACAGATGGGGTTGCCTGCTGGAAGAATACTCTTTAGTAACGTCGCCGCCAAAGAAGAACATGTGCGTAGGGGGCAATTGGCCGATGTTTGCTTGGATACTCCTCTTTGTAATGGACACACCACCAGCATGGACGTTTTATGGACTGGAACGCCGGTGGTAACTTACCCTGGAGAGACTTTGGCATCCAGAGTTGCAGCTTCTCAGTTAGCCACGCTGGGGTGTCCCGAATTAATTGCTAGGTCGAGATCAGAATATCAAGACATCGCTATTAAACTAGGAACAGACAGAGAATAGTAAGTACTATTTTGTTTTGCTTTAACAAATTCCAGGAAAAGTTTGTAACAAAAGCAGTAGCCTGAAATTACGCCTTCCAACATAATGATAAACATTTAATAGTAGAAGAAGAAGGGAATGTTGTTAATGTTAATTGTCTAGAAGTGGCGTTAAATTAGGTCTTGGTTTATTAGCGAAACTATTAAATAGTTAATACTTTGTGACTGTAATTATGTAATGTCCTCCTCTTGTTATAGTTTGAAAGCGATGCGTCATAAAGTTTGGACTGCAAGGTCGACGTCCCCCCTTTTCGACTGTAAACAGTACGCACAAGGCTTAGAGCAACTTTACACCCGCATGTGGGAGAGGTACTCGAAAGGCTTAAAGCCAGACCATGTATCGACCGTCGATAAATAAATCAGTCAATCGATCCGCGAGAAGTTTTCTATGGTTGACACAGTATTTAATATTTATATAGCGCATCTATTTTTATTATTATTATTATTGTACGTTAAGTTGTTTAGCTGTAGGCACTTTTTTACTAGTTAATTTCGGACGGAGTTGACCGCCCTGCGGTGGTGCGACGACCGTTTATGTAAATGGACGTTTTGTGTATATTTCGTATGGAGGGATGTCGATTAATGACTTGTAACTTTCATTCAAGATTACTATGTTGTAAATTATTATAATGGAATACTGAAACTATTATTGATAAATACAATTTTCTGTGTTTTAATTTGGTCCGTTTTTTAAATCCCCTTTCTCGCTCCGGAATTTGCACAAAAATCCTTCAGAGATTAAAGTCGAAAGAAAAGCAGAAAACAGATGACGCCATAATAAATAGTAAGTATTAAGCACTCATGTTTTAAAATAATCGATGAGAAGATGTATGTTTGGTTGCATGCGTAGGCTTTAGGGGATTTTCTTACTTAACGAATAAACATAAAAGCATACTTGTTTATTTAATGTCAATAATAAAACACTCTAATAGCTAACATTTGCGCATGTAATTTAGGTGTTGTTTAATGTTGACTGAAAATATTATAATTTTATGGCCGCATTACATCAAAGTACCTTTCTGTTTGCGAAGCTAATTCGCGTCATTACTTCTTCATTTTCGCTAATTTTTCGTATTGAATACATTAGGAAAAATGAACAAGGAAAAACGATTCTGTTTTTAAAATGAATTTAATTTGAGGATAATGAAAAACGCAAATCAGTTTCACTTTCTTGCTTTGCGATTCAATTATCGCGTCGCATCGAGCACAATGGGATTTGTTTTACCTTCTAATTTGCTTCTGTACAATTAGCGGTTAAGAGTAGGTATTTGTGAAAGGAATTGAATGTTGTATATGTACCTCGACCTACCTATTTTTTGAAAATCAATAAAAAAATAGGCCGAAGTTGTATATATTTATTATGCACCACCTAAAAATTTTTTTGATTACTTTTACATAATATGTAGTTAACATCTTTTGTTTCAAGGGGTGGTTTAGAATACTTCACGCGCTCCAATGGACGATGCAACAACGGAGTTTGAAGTTTGAGAGGTAAGTAAATCCTGATCATTTTCAAAAATTCTTTTGAAAATTTTCCTGTCTTCCTTTATCCCAATATGGCGAAAATCTAACAGAAAATGAAATAAATGAAATTTAGATTAAAGAACAATCAACAGTCTACTAATTCAGTAAAAAAATCATTACGAGATGTAAAATATTTTTCGTTGTTTTCTCAAAAGGTCCCATCATCAATTCATTAAATTTTCTGGTTGTCTGGAGTTCAAAATTGAAGGAGTCGTGTGATGAAAAAATATAGAATAAGAAGAATTAGATTTTGATAATTTCCAAAAATGTTTTTGGAACATTTTCCCGTCCTCTTTTTCTTAATATGGTTCTTGGCGAAAATCAACCAGAAAAAGAAATAAATGAAATTTAGATTAAAGAACAATCAACATTCAGTAAAAAAATTAAAAAAAATTATTACGAGATGTAAAATTTTTCTCGTTCTGTTTTCTTAAAAGGTTTCCGTCAATTGAAATCCCGTCATCAATTCATTAAATTTTCTAGTCGTCTGGAAATGTAGAACAAGAAGACTTGAATTAAAAATAATAATTTTTGAATTTTACTTTTTTCATGTTTTTAGCAGGATTTGTCACGTAAGCTTAAAAAAGCTTCTGCGACTATTACATGGCTTCCGATGAAATCGTGCCACTTCTTTTCTTGTAGAAGAGTTCAAAGTTAACCAGAAATAATCACTTTGAAATTTGCAATGAGAGCTCTCGCTGGATGTGTGTCTCTATTCTTCTCCTGTAGAAGAGGAAGATTTGTCATTATAGTTGGTGTTTCATATTTACTATTCCAGCTCTTCTCGAGAAGTAATCGAAAGCTGCTCAAAAGCTTCCTATTAACAAAAGATCATTTAAATATTCGAATTGCTACCTACCTTTCAGTATCTATTTGGGCGACCTTGCATGAATTGCGAACGCTGAAGGAAACTCGTCGATGTTGGCGAAAACCTACCTGGATTTATGCCCAGGTCAGTGGAGACGGGGTGGGCTCCAGTAGGATTGTCGGTAGCTCGATACCTGTACGTTAAATAAAAGGGGCGCCATCTAGTGTTATGTAGGTTCCAAGTAGTATGGTGAAATACGTGGCACCGCTAGGATTGCACAGCGTTTGAGAATCCCTCAGGTTCGATTTCCGTAATTAAAAAAACGTTTGTCAGACACCCTGTATGTAACGCAACTCTGTGTGTTGATCAAAAGAAAAATGCGTCAAACGATGATACGGAGTTTATTAAGAAACGCAACGGAAAAGTGTCCAATTATAAGGAGCAGAATGCTCAGCAAACGATAAAAGGGGGGTTACGTTAAAATACCCCAAAAATAGTCTCGTTAAATTTAATTAAATTGAAATTTACAAAGCGTCAGGAAACGCGTAATCATCGGCGAGGATATCCTGTACGGTTCACAAAATAACATATAATAAATTCTATCAGAAACTAAAGCAGGCTCTCGGACTGGTGATATCTGCGTCGAAACTCGTACGGGGAATCCAAACGATTACGTCAAGGTCACGAAAAGTGACACGGATTTTTCATGAGTTTTCGATCCTCCGCAGTTTTTTTTTTGCTAATGGAAGAAACACGAAAGTAAGTAAAAGAGTTTGACGAACTTAAAGCTGAACCAAAAGACTTACCCCTTTTTAAGACAAGGGGCCTGAAGCGATAAATAACTGCGACGCGTCTGTTCGAACACGTGGTAAACTTGGACGAAATTCGTAGTACAAGTTTTAACTGTTATTACCAGCACTGGATTATGCTTCCAACAAACGTTCACGAGCGAAGAAAAATCCCCAAGATTTATCACGTGGCCAGACTCAAACACAAACTACAAAATAATTATTTTCTGCGACGGAAAAAAGCGGTCAACGACCATGAGGTGACGTGAATTAATAATATGGCGGCCTGGAGCAACGCTGATCTTTTTTTGCAAGCCGGAAATCGCTGACACACCCCTTTTCGCTCCAAATTCAAAAATAGCCAATCTACATGCAAGAACAAAAAACAGGACCTTAGAGTTTGTAAACAAATAGAGCGATCACTGAAGCCAAAACAGGATCTTAGAGTTTACAAACAAATAGAGCGATCATGAAGCCAAAACAGGACCTGAGAGTTTATAAACAAGAGCGATCACTCAAGCCAAAATTTAGAAACAACCTAAAATGAAAACGTTAAAGCAAAAACGAACTGTAACAGAATGTGTCGCAGATATAGTTCAAGGTCAACCGAAAATAATCGATTTTCAATGAAAAACTTATGCAAAATTTTATTAAATTTTTTCGTATGTATTAAGTTTTCGACAAAAATTAAAATAAACTGAATGTCTCATAGGTTCCCAAAGTAGGCGGCGCCAGTGGACGCTGAATGGGCTGAAGCTATTGAAGGGGGGCGGTAGTAGGTTCAAAGGCAATTGGGGAACGTTAAGGCGATCTAGTGGTCGGTGGCAAAATTAATAATTTTCATGATTTTGATATAATGGGGGGCGTTGAAAAAATTTTGTCTTGCAAAGTGGGCGGTGGTCCCAAACAGTTTGGGAACCTACTCTATCTGGCCAATTTCAGTAAATTATTTTTTTTTCGACAATTTTAATCTCAATTTTCGAGGGGGCCTGGGATGAATAGTTTGAAATTCTTGATAAATTAAAAAACAATGGATCATATAACTGATTTATTTTTTTAAGTATAAATTTCTTTCACTCTGCTTTTCGTTTCGGTTACTTTTTTAATGCATTTTTAAGACAATTTTGATTTATCACGTTTATAAGATGTGAAGCATGGAAATTATAACATTTTTTTTCACATCAAGTATTTGATTTTTTTAAATTTTCTTTCGTCTTTTTTGCAGTTGAATTTTATTTTCACATCTTACGTGTACGTACCACGGGCGACATAAAAAATAAAGACACTTGTAACGCTCTAATGTAAACGAGTGTTTCAGAAAACTGTGCTTTGGTACCGAAATTAATTTAACAAACAAATTTATTTACTATGATCACTCTGCTATGGAAATGACTACAAACTGAATTAGAAGTATCATTTACATTAGTAAAAGAACATGAAAATCGTTGCTAATACTTTTTTCTGTCGTCAGTGGTACATAACCTACGATTCAAAAAAACTTTCATCAAAGGGTACCATGATAAATAAAGATAGCTATAAAGTGCATGTCTGAGATACCACAATTGGTGACATTTCAAAATTACATTTGTCAGTTCTGTCAGATTGAAGTTTTGATTATTCTCCCAAATTTCAACGTAATGGCTTTCACTGACCGCCAAAAGTGCTGTATGTTTGAGGAACAGTGAAATAATTGATGTTTTGTGAATTTATTTAACATGTAACGCATTTGAAGATTTGGTATAGTTCCAACATTCAAGCTTTATATTCAGACATACGTAATTTAGTTTGTGATACACTTTGATGAACGTTTTAATGAATCACAGGTTACATAAACCTAACTTGATCATCGGACGTCGATTAGGATGTTTAACTTCTCAATTGTTATTGTTTGATTTTTTCTCTTCACATTGTCTTGTGTTAGTTTTTTTGTTATTTTCTTCTTCTTTATTTTATCTCCGCTTTGATGTTTTTTGTTACATTTTTTTTTTGGTATTTTTGATTCATAAGTTTTCTGTTCTTATTTTTTGTGTCGACCTCAGCCCTTAGCCATCTCTTAATTTTTCTGCTGGGTTGATGTTGATAACGCTAAATTCAAATTATGTGTATACAGGGATATTCACGGTGAGTGGCCTATTAGAATATATTGGAAATGGATGAATATTTTTTAACGTAATTTTGTATCACAAACTCTTTTAAACGGACACTAAATGGCGCACAAACACTTAACGTTTCGCAGTAAAAATGTCGGAAAAGTATTCGTGTTGCCAACGTGACAATAATTTATAGTTTATAGTATTTATAATAAGTAGCGGTAAATTCAAACTGTCCTCAACTTCTTTGGATCACGCTGTATACGTGGCAATAACTGATGACGAACTATTTAAATAATGCAAAATCAGCCATGGCGGGGGTACTTCCGGTTCTACCGGAAGTCGATATTCACTTTCTTATTTTAAATAAAACACCACGTATATTATTAATTATAATTTTGGATTCGCTGTTGAATTCTGCACCTGTTGTAATAATATACATGGTACATCAGGGCTAAAATGCATTGTTTTGGCGATATTAATTTTTTTCTAAATACGCTCATCAAAATGGTCTAGGGGACAAACGTAAGAAGTATGCTTGCGTACATTAATCAAAATTTTGTGCGAATATAGAGCTAACAGGAGCTCTAATGTGGCAACCTTAGGATCAAGTTGGCGATGTTTACCTTTGTCTCCGTAATCAAATGAGAGTTAGCTAATGACATTTGTGTCGAAGTGTTGTTTGTGCTCTCAATACGTTTTACATTAATTTACTTGACGTTTGTCTGAGAGGATTAGAAGTTGAGATTTATAGTGCTTTTGGAATTAATAAAGATGGCATCTTAGTCGTGAAATTCAGTTAAGAGCTGTAGGCATGATACAGGGTGGTATGACTATTCGAAATGTCGCGGAGGCTGTAAATTCTACAAAAAGTACCATTGGTCGCTTGTGGCAGCGTTATGGAGAAACTGGTGATGTAAAAGAAAGACATCGTGGCCCCACCAGAAAAACAAATGCTGTACAGGATAGATTTCTTCGCTTGCAAGTACTTCGTAATCGAAATCTTACGGCCAACCAACTAAAAATGGAGCTCCAATTACATAGGTGTCAGTGATCAAACTGTAAGAAACAGGTTACATGGAGTCCATACTCCATGCTCGACGTCCGGTTAGGGTTCCTGTGCTATCGCGTGGCAATCGCGCACGAAGATTAGAATGGGCTGAAGAACACGTCAATTGGCAAGAACAAGATTGGGATCATGTGCTCTTTACTGATGAATCCAGGTTCGGTTTGAGGCCAGATTCTAGACGGCTGAAGGTGTGGAGAAGACCTGGAAACGAAAACCGTTTGGCAACTGTTCAGGAAGTGGAGCGGTACCAAGGGGGAACTGTGATGGTTTGGGCTGGAGTTGGAATTGGAATAGAACAGACCTCGTTTCTGTGGAAGGCTCTTTAACAGCTAACGCGTATCGGGACACAATTCTACAACCTGTTATCCTTCCACAAGCAGAACAAGTCGGGGGACAGTTTTTACTTATGCACGACAATGCTCGACCACACGTTGCGAGAACAGTTAGAAATTTTTTGGATGAGCAAAATATCGCAGTATTACCGTGGCCTGCGCAATCCCCCGACTTAAATCCAATAGAGCACGTATGGGATGTGCCACAAAGACGTATCCAGAATCATGACATGGTGTTTCAAACAAAGCAGTAGCTGTCAAACTTTTTACGAGACCAGTGGCAACAAATTGATCAAAATGATATAAACAATTCAATTAGAAGTATGCTCAATAGGTGCCGTGCTGTGATTAACGCCAGAGGTGGCCATACACTGTTTTAAATGTGAAATCTTTCATTTTCGTTCCGATTTCGTTATAATTTTTAAAATATAAATTTGCTTTATGTTTGTTGAACACCCTATATAACAAAACTATGGTAACTTCGTTTTGGTTTATGCTAAAAATAAAAGTTTCTTGTTCAACTTTACGATTTATTTCAAGGTTTTGTCATAGTACTTCCACTATTTGCAACAGCGTTTATTTTTAGACGTGTCCCCTAGGCCATTTTGATGAGTGTATTTTGACGATCACAGTGATTACAATAAACTGGAACATTTTAAAAACTAAAAAAAGATAGAGATTGTACTTTTCACCGTTTGATCATAGAGATGAAGTAATATTTTTCTGATAAAAAATAGAGCTTACAGAGGATTCAGAAGTTGATAGTTTTCAGCAATGTTTTAATTTTTTTCTGCGCCACCTGACGCAAAATATAATTTTCTTTCGATTATAAAAAACATTCAAGCATAATTTGTTTCTTATTTCTGATAAAATAATATTTGCTTCAGAATACTCACTAAATATGTAACATAGAATTTAATTTCTTAATTATTTACTTGATACAATTTTCCATTGTAAGAATATGTATTCATTTATTTCTTTTGCAAAAAAACTTTTATTTAACTATTAACGTATGGTCCCAAAGTTTTCGGGAAAAAATTAGATGTTAACTCATTCAAAACTCTTTTACTTTTTCTATGTCGTCGGTATAAAAACCGTCGTTTCCATTCATCTCTGAATGTGACAAAGTGAAATATTTCTCATCATCCACCGAGCTAATTTTCTCTGTGAAACTCCAACTCTGTCTTTAACAGTTTCAATCGGTCTTTATTCCCTCACGTGGCTCAAAATTCTTGGTCAAACATTTTTGGGCACATTCTTTTATGGACTGATAAATTGTTAATAGAGGAACATTTTGTTCGCGATAAATTACAACATCATTTGCCCAACTAGATTGTAAATTTCTTTACGAATAGTTAGCTTATAAGACAATTTGCTGAACCTGATCGATAAAACTAAACTGTCACAATTAGAACGAGTTAATTATTGTAACATTTCTTTCCTGCCATTTGGTACAAATACAAGCCATCGAAAGATTTTCCGAAAACTTTGGGACCATACGTTATTTTGATTGTTAGAAAATAATTTTTTTATTTTCGTAATACTGATTGCAAAGTAAATTTTCAAAAAAATGTTTTGTGTTTTTACTGTTTTTATTGTATTATTGTTACTATTATATTATTTATCGGATCAGGTGCGGTTAATCCAATTACATAGTAGGTACTTTTATGTTTTAAGCTTGATTCACAACCTAGTAATTTATATATACATAAATTAAGACGTAAAATTGTGTAATTATACTTGCAGGGAAACCTTAACGTTCACAATGTTTAATTAAAATTGAAATTAAAGCGCTGATATTATAATTAAGCCTAAAGTGCATGAATTCACTTTTTTTTCTATTCCTTATGAACATAATTGTGTGTTAGATAAATCAACTAATTTATTGTAATTGCTAATTATGTGCAAGGTTGTGAATCCGGTAATTTGAAGTTGAAATTATAATTAATTAATAAGAATTAAATAATTTACTTTGATGACTGCATATATCAGTGAAAGAATAATAATAAAAATTGGTAAAAATATCATTTTTAATAAACGATTGAATTTCGAGAAAGGTGATAAATAAAGTGAGAATGAATTAATTCTTTTATGTCTTTAGTAAAATAGCATCCGTGACATATACCGACTGATCAAGATAATTTTTTTATCGTCGTTTTCAAAATTCAAAACTACAAGAAGCGTATATCCAAAAGAATACTTTTTAATTAGCAAAAAATAAATTTACTTGACTACAAGTTCTAGATTGACAATAATACATTTCACTTTAGTGATTGTGTCCATACTTGTTTAATTTTCCATTTTAGTTTCCTCTTCATTAATCACTTCTAGGATAGTTATGTAGATACTTTCCGCTCTGTACATCCATATACAATGTTTAATTTGTTCTTTCGTGTCGATATTTTCAGTAGTTATAATGTCGAAGGGCCCATGTTTAATTTTACAACGCCTAACGTCTAATTTCAAAGAAAAAAATTACGGTTTTGAACATGTATTAAAGGTACATGTGTACACGGAAGTCCGTGTAACGATATTCGCGAATTAAATACACGTGTAATTAATTCTTATTCTACGTGTACACGGATATAATTACACGTGTATTTTAATACACTGGTCCGTTCGGTATGTTCAAATCCAGGTTACCTAGCAACGGATGTTTTTTGTATTAAATATACGTGTAATATAAATACACGTGTATCTGTGAAATTAAAATACCCGTGCATTTAAAATTACACGGACTAAGATCATGGTGCGTGTATTACACGTATACTCGTTCTGACATATACGTGAAATAGAGAGCTTTAAAAAAAATTGAAATAATAATTTTTCAAAACTATATACATATTCCAAAATTCAATAATTGTCCATCCCGGATATGCTCAATCTCCAAAGACTTTTACAAATTCAAAAATGTATAGTCTTTTGCATTTGTTACGGAATATATCTGGATATTTTAGGCTGTGATTTGCTAATAAATAAATTAATGTACGTTATAATAATTCAAATAATACCGCGACCAATCAGTTCTCATCCAAACATTGGCATGTCAACGGGACGTTTCAATTCTCCCGTTCAATTGATTTTGTGATTGATGGGCCCCCGGCCTTATTTCGTTTGTTACAAAATTTTAATTTATGAATGCCTTATACACAGAGACGTCGAGAAGGGGGTGGGGGGAGGATGATGGGGTAAAATTCCCTGGACTCGGGATTCATAGGGGCCCAGACATCGTCATCGTCATCACCCTACAATTTAGGTTTCAAATAATATTTTGGCCCAGACCCGGTGACGTTTTGCTCAGTGCCGGCTCAACACAGGACGCATTCGTTTGCTTCGCATCGGAGTGCCTTTCGTGAAGGGCACCCAAAATCAAAATTATACAGGGATATTTACATAATTAAAAAGTAATCTCTGCCCACAATTATTTTATATCCGTAGATACGTATTTCGGCAGCGACGCCTGCCATCTTTAATACACACACTAAAAAGTTAAAAAAAAAAACTAACAACCACCTAATCATACTAAAATTATAAAAATAAAGAAATAAATTAATAATAATAATAAAATAATATACCGGGTGATTCAGTTTGGTATTGTAACGCGCCCTGTTAAAAGCCTTGTTTGTTTACTTTTACGTACAACTAAATACTTAATAAAAGTATCCAAACAAAAACAAATTAAATTTATTGCCAGAGGAAATAACTGGACCGACCGTATACTACGGAGCAATTCCGAAAGGTCACACAACAGTTTAGTACTACGATTAGTCACACTACTACCCCTGTTCTACGAGTACAGCTGCTTGATACCTGACTACCTGTTTACTTTGCGGCCGCCCTAAAGGTTATGCTACTGACCTATATTCTGTTTCGGTTGAATGACCCTTCGGAATAAAAAGAATTATAATACTTTTAAATACGGCTCGTGATTGCTGCTTATCTGGACCTACGTTGTGATAACGCGGTTCTTCTTGGTATATCGAGAGATAAGTCGAAAGAACAAAGGAGCTAATTACGTTAAATAAAATACGTTAGATTTAATTAATTATTTATTGCAAAAAAAGGTTATCAGAAAACAGTAGAACCCGCTTAACAGATTTTACTTTCGAATATCGGCGCGGCCTCCCTTCTTTCAAATCACACCGTTGGTGGTTTAATGTCTACACACATATTTGTCGGAGAGCTCTGCTTCTTAATTAGATTAACAATTAATTGAATTTCAACTTAGATTTGGTCTTAGTAGTAGTGCTTGTCACTTCAGATCGTACTCTAAGACTCGTTCTGTTCAATCAACCAACGCACAGTGTGACACAGTGGGCTTACAGTGTACTTATTTATGAAATTAATTAATTAATTAATCAGATGTTCTGGAGGAATATGTGATACAAAATGCCGCCCTCGGCGATCAATTTGCAGGACAATCAATAGCAATCACCAGTTTTTCAAGGATTCCTTTTGGAGGTGATGGGAAAACCCTAACACTAGCTAAACTAATTAATTAAAGTCGAATGGGTAGAGTCTTTCCCGGCTACGTCCAATCGCCTTGAGAGGGTGGCTCTGTGACTTTTTTTTCAAATCCCTCTCCGTCGTTTTTTCGTCGGCTAAACCTATCTAACTAGTTTATTGCGCAAGAACCCAGATTTGACTGTTTTTCAGCACTACACTGTGGGTGTTTATGGCACTTTAAGTCTTTCGGCAAATCGCTTCCAATTAACCTGCAAATCTTTCGGCAAAGGCCACAGCCTGGGTCACACACATACAGGGTGCCAAGAACTTTGTTAAGAAAATGGCTATGAATATGCAGTTCAAATTTTTCGGCCTCGTAATTTCACGAAATTCGTAACGACAATTAATTGGCCTTGATTTCCTAGTTTAGATTGTGCTGGCGCATTTGGTTTCAGTGGCGGATATAATTTGCCTCACACCAGTGATTTAGATTGGCGACTTCCCGGTACAAATCGAAAAACAACCGTTAGCGAGTGTTTCCAACTTGCCTGAGAATATCTCCAAAGGTAGAACTATTTCTAAGAGTACACTGTATTGAATTCCCAGGTACATTTGGGGAATAGTTAATTGCTGCTGGTTGGTTAAAGCACAGAACTGCCCTAATAATTAAAGAAACCACGATCAACAATTCTTTTTACTAAGGTGAATGTCACTAGTGAGTTTTAATTATTGCTTCAAATGTAAATAAAAATAGTTTGATTAAAGTTATCTAAATGCAATGGTAATAATAAACCTTACTGACTCTTTAGACACTAATTAATGCAAATTAAATTATTCTCACTCAATTGATACCACCAAAGGTGCGATGAAGAATTATAAACAAATGCAAATTACTTAACCGCGCATCCCGTGGAACACTCGCGCACTTCGCACTCTGATTTAAAGCACTCGCGTCGTGACGCGCACCTGTTTGGTTTTAATTGCCCTTTCTTAACACACTGTATTTTAACGGTACCGAACTAATGATTTATCTAGAAAAATGAGTAAATGACTGCAAGCGCTAAAGAAAAACTGCCAAGTCAGAATTTAAAATATTCAACCGCCCGTTAGAGAGCTTCGAATATGTCTGCCTGTTTTTCGCGCTCTGTCCTTTCCAAGTAAAAATTAAACACACCCCTCGTGTGGGGTAGTAGGAGGCGATTATTAATTTTCTTTATGCAAATTATGACATGTTCTTAAGGAACTGTAGCTTGAAATATACAATTACAAAATTTTCAAACCCTTAACTACTCATTATGCAGCGTAATTGATGATTAACCGAAGTAAGGAATGAAAAGTGTACAATACCGCTCGACGTTAAGTCCGGTCGTCTGATGCCATAAATCACGACATTTGCATCGAAATCTCGAGAGAGGGCTTTGATCCTACATGCACTTCCGAACTTTCGCGGTGTTTGATGGTAGTAGAACTAGATGACTCTCGTACGGCTTTTCTGTTTACTGCCTATCACCTGCTACAATTTGCCTCGCATAACGTGAATTTGCCTCGTATAACGTGAAACTGCTCCGTACAATGCACGTGAAACTGCCCCGTACAACGTGTAACTGCCCCGTACAACGTGGAACTGCCCCGTGCAACGTGGAACTGCCCCGTACAACGTGCTAAAGAAAGAAACGTGACGCTAAGTTTGACAAATTCAAAGTTAAATCGGAAGACTTACCCCTTGTTTAAAAATAAGGGCCTATTAAAACGTGTGACACATCCGCTTGATTTTGTGATTGAAGTTGGAGTTTGCGACGTGAGTTTTATCTGCTACTTAAAGCCTTGGTGATATTCCAATCAATTTTCTTGAGTGTATAAAATCCCTATTGACTGCTAGGTGGTCGAATTCGACACGAATCACATAAATTAGCTTCTACAGCAAACGAAAATGACCTACACTCAGGAATGTCACGAATATCAAGATGGCGATTTTAATATTAGTTTTTCATTTTCGAATCAACAAACAAACAAACGCCAACACGTTTCCTTTTGTTCCAAAACCGAAATTAACCAATCTACACGCACGAGAAAGGAAACAAAAAGGTAGCCCTTAGAGTTTGAATTCAGAATAGAACTATACTTATAATACGCACGTGCCGCAACCTCTTGTGGCACGATTCGAAACCCTCGTTTTGAATCATAAATAAAGATTCATTTTTCCGAGAAAATATGACAGAGCCGTACCACGGAGATCATACCAGCTGAGATAATTATGTATTTGTCAATTTTTGATTGACCAGAGTCTCCGTAGAAGTGATTGGGTAGCTTTCATTGCATATAATTATTATCTCCTCGATTAGACCCAACCTTAGGAAAATTTTATAAGAATTCCATAAACTTGTTTGAACATTATTATTATTTTCTTGTTCTTAACGATTTCTGTCGCATTGCTTCTGATCATCAATTTATTTACATACAAAGAACTTGTATGTTGTCTTACGTACTACGTAAATCTGTTTTAATTTAAGTGTGTACACAAATTAACTTTTTTTTCCGAGGCCACTCAATAACATCATGTGTTCCTCTTTAGAGATAAAATATAGTCGCGGGCTCTATTTTTTCGACGAGGAAGTTTTATCATTATCTCTCGTGCACCTAATTAAATGCGATCCGCGCGCAAATTCTAATTGCGAACATCCTGCAATTAATATGTATTCGTTTTCAAAGCGGCGGCCTCGCTAAAAATAAAATTCCGAACGGAGGCTTTGAATTCCCCGAAGTGCACACTACCGACTGATAACAATGGCCCGCACATACACACATAAATCCAAGACAGATGTGCGGTGTAAACCGGGCTCGAGCGGAACCCGTTCCTAACGGCTAGTGTTTGCTGTATGTTGCTGAACTTTGCGGTGATGTCTGCAAGCGCGTTCGACTTTCAGCGTGTCCGGCGAAATTTTTAAATTGGAGAGTGATCGCGCGCGTTCAGGGCTGGATTTTGGCCTAGGTTCGGGAAAAAGGTGAGGGTTTTTGGACGTGGCTGGACTAGAAAGTGGACGACGTCTTCCCACCGGTATTCTCTTGCAGGTAGGTTGATTTATCTTAATTATGTTACCCCCACCAGTTGGTGGTGAAAACTTTTTGTTTACATTTGGTGGCTCTACAGGTGTTTGATGGATCGTATGACGGCGATAAAAGACATCAAACTTTTGACCCTAACAAAAGCATATTTTCAAATTATGGTACAAAGAAAATAATTTACTTAATTATAATGGTACGTATGTGCAATTTACTTCAAAGCACAAAATCGGATAGCACCGGCCACCTTTAAAATCTCTCACTCCTAAACGTTTCGCTATAATCCTCTCATAAACATTGATAGTAAGCGATTTTAAATGCGCCTGGTGAAGAAATTTACAAAAATCTTGCACAAACTTCTTCAACAGTAAATGATAGGCAAGTTACTCAAAATTAAATTATAAGAGGGTCCCTCAAAATTAAATGATAAGCATGTTTTTCAAAATTAAATGATAAGCATGCTTTTCAAAATACATAATTAAATGATAAATAAGCTTCTCAAGATAAATGATAATGAAGAAACGATAAACAAGTTTCAGGAGATCCAAAGATAAATAATTTTCTCAAAATTAAACGATGAGCTTCTTTTTCAATTTAAATGATTAAGATGAAATGATAAATAACTTTCTCAACATAAATGTTAAATGATCTACAAGTTTCTAAAAATTAAAACGATGTAATCAATTATTAGACGACAGCGTAACTTTTCAAAATCAAATGATAAATTGCCTTCTCCGTTACAACTGATGACCAACTTTCAAAAATTAAATGATAAACATGTGTCTCAAAATTAAATGATAAGCTATTGTTCACAATAATTAAATGATAAGCAAGTTTCTCAAAATAATTAAATGATAAGCAAGTTTCTCAAAATAATTAAATGATAAGCAAGTTTTTCAAATTAATTAAACGATAAGCAAGTTTCTCAAAATAATTAAATGATAAAGAAGAAATGATAAACAAGTTTTAGGAGATCCAAAGATAAATAATTTTCTCAAAATTAAACGATGAGCTTCTTTTTCAATTTAAATGATTAAGATGAAATGATAAATAACTTTCTCAACATAAATGTTAAATAATTAAATGATCAACAAGTTTCTGAAAATTAAAACGATGTAATCAATTATTAGACGACAGCATAACTTTTGAAAATCAAATGATAAATCGCATTCTCCGTTACAACTGATAACCAACTTTCAAAAATTAAATGATAAGCTATTGCTCAAAATAATTAAATGATAAGCAAGTTTCTCAAAATAATTAAATGATAAGCAAGTTCCTCAAAATAATTAAATGATAAGCAAGTTCCTCAAAATAATTAAATGATAAGCTCCTCAAGATAAATGATAAAAAAGAAATGATAAACAAGTTCCAGGAGATTAAAAGATAAATAATTTTCTCAAAATTAAACGACGGCACAACTTTAACAATTAAACGATAAATTTCTTTCTCAATTTAAATGATTAAAAGATGAAATGATAAATAACTTTCTCAATATAAACGTTAAATTAAATTAAATGATCCACAAGTTTCTCAAAATTAAAACGATGTAATAAAGTTTCTCAAGAAGATAAATAAATACGAACGTGAAATGATAAATAATAACTTTCTGGAGACAGAATGAAAACAATTTTCTCAATGTTAGACGACAGCGTAACTTTTTCAAAATCAAATGATAAATCCCCTTCTCCAATACAAATGATAACCAACTTTCTCAAAAATTAAATGATAAATAAACTTCTCAAAATTAAAACAATGTAAACAAGTGTCTCAAAAAGATAAATACAGGGCTTCTATAAATGATTCTAACATCAAAGTAGGCATATTGCGTTGGATATTCCACCTTCTTTTGAATATGTTTTCTACTATCTGAGAAATGTCAGTGTTAACACTGTCATAAACTTGAAACTTTTAGGTTATGAAGTAAATTAGTAAAACCTCGTTTACACAAAATTAAAAAACTAGAAATTTACTTAAATTATTGAATGTTATGAAATTTACATTAACTGCTTTTTAGGTCAGTAATCAATAATTTTGAACAGACATCACGATGAAAGTGTTTTGCTCCAAGGAATAAACCATTATTGCTGAAACACAACATCAGTACAAAACGTTTTAATTTGCATTTACAACTTATTCCTTAAATTGATGATGTTGCACTAAATATGCTCTGAAAAAGATGTTTGATTATTTAAGACCGATGAAAACCGATAAACGAAAAGAATAACAATTTCTTAAACAATAACAAAGCTCGATTGAATCGTGATTAAAAGTGATGTTACGTTACCAATGACTGTGTTCAGTATCGGTGGTTAGTGGCACATATTTATTTTCTTTATCAGAGGTAATGCGCTGTTAGAATCATTTATATAAGCCCTGTACAAATATGAAATGATAAATAACTTTTTACAGATAAAATGGAAACAATTTTCTCAGAACTAGACGACAGCGTAACTATTTCAAAATCAAATGATAAATTGCTTTCTTGAATACAAATGAAAACCAACTTTCTCAAAAATTAAATGATAAATAAGTTTCTCAGAATTAAAACAATGTAAACAAGTGTCTCAAGAAGATAAACACAAACATGAAATGACAAATAACTTTCTACAGATAAAATGAAAACAGTTTTCTCAACATTAAACGACAGCGTGCTTTTTTTTAAATCAGATGATAATATAATTGCCTTCTCCAATGTAAATGATAATCAACTTTCTCAAAAATTAAATGATAAGTAAGTTTCTCAAAATTAAAACAATTTAAACAAGAGTCTCAAAATGATAAATATAACCATGAAATGATAATAAACTTTCTAAAGATAAAATGAAAACAATTTTCTCAATATTAAACGATAGCGTGCCTTTTTTAGAATCAAATGATAAATTACCTTCTCTAATGCAAATGATAAAGATTAAATGATAATCGGCTTTCTCAGAAATTAAATGATAAATAAGATTCTCGAAATTAAAACAATGTAAATAAGTTTCTCAAAAAGATAAATATAACTTTTTCAAGATTAAACGGCTGCATAACTTTTTAGAATAATGATAATGATAAATAGCCTCCTCCGATACAAATGATAACCAACTTTCTCAAAAATTAAATGATAAGCAAGTTTCTGAAGCTGGACGATAAAGATGAAACGTTAGGCAACTTTCAGGATTAAGCGACAGCATAACTTTTCTTTCAAATTAAATGATTAACAACTTTCTTAGTATACATGATAAAGATGAAATAATAAATGTTTTCCTCAAGGTATCCGTCAAAGGTTGATTGATAAACAATTTTCTGAAAACTAAATGGTAACGAAGATTCTCAATAGAAATGATAAATAATTTTCTGAAAATTAAATGACAAATAAATCTTCCAGATTAAAGTTAGCACAACTTTATCAAAATTAAAGGATAAAGATGAAATGATAATTAATAATACTTGTAAGATAAATGATAAAGATTAAATGATGAACAACTTTCTTGGGCTTAAATGAAGAACAATTTTCTCAAGATTAAGTGATAACATAACCTCTTAAAAATTTAATGATAAACAACCTCCTCAATAAAAATGAAAGGATAAACTCGTTTCTTAAGATAAAAAAAGAAATGATAAACAACTTTAATAAATAAATACACATATCTTTCATAATATACGTAAATAATAAAGATGAATGAAAAGTAACTTCTCCAAGATAAAATTAAATGATTTTCTCAAAAATTAAATCGCAAGTTTCTTAAAATGTGATCAAGATGAAACGATAAACAACATTCTTGAGATTAAGTGATAAAGGAACTTTTTCAAAATTGACTAATAAACAACTTTCTGAAGATCTTAGGCGTAGTTTAAAACTTGTCTAAAAAATAATAAGTTTTTCTTTCATAATATTTTAATAGATTTCCTGTTTTACTCGTTGTAGTATTTACACCAATCAATGGAAAGCCTGTTTATATACTGGGTGACACAATTTTATACAAATCTACCCTTTCCGTTTAGGGTAATTTGTTTTATTTATCATCCGGTAGGGTTTTTACTACAAATTACATAGAGAAAACCAATCACTTTGTTTTTGTGACTTTCCTTCCCGATATTTTATTTCGCATTTTTTAAATTGCCACCTTTAGCGTCCAAAAGGTTTTTCTTTGTACATAAATAATCGAAAGTCAAGGAAAGAAAATAAAATCGTCGTTTTTCTTCTTATTCTTAGAAACCAAGTTCTGGAGGACAGATATGATCTGATTCTTGTGTAGTCATTTTTAAAGCTTTCCAATGTCGACTTTCAAAATTCTTAAACAATTTTCCTTGCGTCAAAAATTGATGGTCTTTGGACGAAAAACAAAAGAAAAATAGTTTTTCTTTTCTTCTTTTAAACGAGGCTCTGGAAGACAGGGATTTTTCATTCTTTCTCTGTTTCTCGCAAAGACATCCAATTTTATCTACATAAGGAACATCTTCTTTCTACAAAAATTGCTCAAAAACAAGAGACAGTTGTTGTTCATTTGTTAAATCGAGAAAAAATAAGAAGATCATCTTTCTTCTTCTTTAAAACCGAAATCTGGAAGGCAGAAATGATCTGATTCTTCCAATCCTTTTCAAAGCATTTCAACGTCGTCTTATAAGCAGTGAAATTCTTAAACAGTAAAATATCTTTGGATTCTAAATGAGATCTCGGAAGAGTGTGTGATTTTTCCTCCGTTTCTTCCACAGATTTCCAATTTTATCTACAGAAGGAGAACGATTTGAAACGATTTTCTTCATATAAGAACGCGTCGCTCGAAAAATGAAGGTCGTTGGACTAGAAACAAAACACAATCGTTTTTCTTCTTCTTTTTAAAGAGTAATTTCTTCTACTTCTCTTTCAGAGGCTTCCAATTTCGTCTGCAGAAGAGAGGATACCCATAAATAATCCGAAAGTCGTGATCGAAAATGAAAAAAAGTTGCTGGAAAACAAGGAGAATACTTTTTTCCCTCCTTTCAAAACGTGAATGGAAAATAGAGAAATTTAATTTGTTCACAAGTTTCTTTCAGTCTTAAATTTTATTAATCAAGGGATCAAATTAATCTCTTTTGATTTCCTACACTTCTGCTTTTTATCGTTTTGTTGGCCGTTGGTTGCCTTTTCTTTATTTTTCAATTTCTTTTGATATCTCTCTCGCGACGTACATTATTTTATCTCTTTTTCCTAATGCGTTTCCTTTCAGTAACTTGTTTTGTTTGTTAGGTACTATTTCTTCTTTCTTGAGTTCTTGGCTAAAGTGAAGCACAGAAACGTGCGATACAGTGCACACAGTGACAAATCTACCTACAATTTTTTAAATTAAACATTCATTCTGTGTGCTAAACAAAAGATAAAGTGTAAGCAAATTTAACAAAGACGCACTTTCATTATGCACAATGGCATGATTCAACGTGAACGACACAGTTTAAGGGAACAATGATATTTTATTTTGTTCTTGTTTGTGCTGTACTCGATTCTTGTTATTACCGGTAATAATCAGGGATCGGAATAAAATATGTCAGCGGTACACACTAGTATCTGCGCTCTATTCATCTGCTATTTGTTTGTACTCGATTGTCGTTAAAACCGTTATTAATAATGCAATAATCGTCTATTAGTTCCTATTTAGATTTAAAGCAACCTTTTTTTTCTACATCAGGTAAAATGGAATTCGAAAATCGAGTAATTATAAGAACCCCTAATACTTAAATGTAATTGAAATTCAAGCGATTAAAAGCGTTTACTGTGACAAAGAAGCCATTACTGTAACATTTTATGCAATGTAAATTGGTCATTACTTCGAAATGCTGGTAGGTGACCCATGCCCATGAATTTTACTTATCGTGGCGACGCAATACCCGTCCGTGCATGTCAATGACTTCCCACCGTTTGACAATGACGTACACGAATGCAAACTCGGCGTGAATTTATGCAACGGAATAAAACAAGCACAAAATTCATTACAGACGACTTTCAGGGCGGTAGAATTTTTAACTTAGGGCTGAGACGTAAGGCAAATAAAGTTGGTAATCTGTGCTCATCATGGAATATTTATATTTCCGGTCGTGCTTGAACTCACAGAGGCGGTTGCCGTCTCTCACTATTATAGTTTGACAAACTTTGTGCCTCCTTAAAGAAGAACAAATTCTCATTCTAAATTTTATTGATCTTCAAGTTTTCGGAACAAATACTCTTAATTGAAGTAACTATTTTTCCTGAGTTATTATTATTACCCAAATGTAATATTGATGTTCAAGCTTGTGGCAAGCATGTTAATGATGTTGGACACCACGTATAGGTATTTACAGTGAAATCCCGTTTGTGAATCAAGCAATAAATCGTTAACAATTAAGTTGTTTCGCTGGTTTTACACAGAAGTGTTTTTTCATCATCCAACTCTGCTCCTTGCCCGTAGCAACCACGTTATTACCAGGAAGGCAAAGATTCAGTTGTTTTCCACTCAAACCGAAACTCATTGATTACCCGTGGTGAACTTGCTTAATTCTGGTAACTCAAGAAGCTACGTGGTATTTCATTTCCATTAACCTTGTGCACACTTTAATCAACTATTTAGTAAAAGTTCCACTTCCAAACTTCTCGGGCTCGGGTTACCCACTCGACAGACAGGAGAAGTAGAAATTGCACTTGAAATGAAAATTTGTTTAAATTGCTTGACGTGTGCGCAAGAGGGTAAAATTTGAGCGTTTTGCAAGAGCACGCCGGCCTTGGTGGAGATCAAAGCGTGGACAAGGTTGCTTGTGCTCGTGTTGTATGTAACATACAACGCGTGACCCTTGACGAGTATAAAAATACGCGACATTGGATTTCGTCGTTGGCGAAGTGAAACTCGAGAGAATTCAATTTGGGGTCGTCCTGGAAGAGCACGGGAAAAGTTTGCTTGCGACTTATTTACAGCGTTGAATTTTCCTGTCTCAACTTGCAACGAAAAAGAAAAGTTACTCATGAACTTAACATAAGGCAACTTTTCCCGTTTTGCAATATATTCATACAAGTGTAGGTAATGAGGGATGGATAAGAAGCCAACCTAAAACCGCAATATTCGAGAAGACGTTCAAAGTTTGATAGGAAGTCATTAGGTTTGTTCCAACAGCAGTTTCTGAGTAGTTCGAAACCCTCAGAAATAGTTGCCCACTGAAATAATGACAACTCGAACTAGTCGGGAATTGCTGTTGGAACAAACCTATTCTAAATAAAAAATTCTCGAGCTTCTTATTCTTGTGGTATCTGGGGTTTCGTTAGCTCTCCTCTCTCGACGGTCTTTAATTGACATTTCTAGTAGAAACTCAGTTAAATCTTTTAATGACAGGTTCTCCCCAAATCCAATTTGGCGTACCTTCGGATCAAAGTGCACTAAAAAATAGTTCGTCTCAAGATTGCCTCAAATGTATGATTTTATTTAAATAAAAGTCTGCCTGCTGTTATCAAATGCTTGAAGAAGTCTCATTAACTGAAATCTTAAAAGAAACTTAAGGAAAAAGACAGAATACGATAAGATCTGAACTAGATATTGAAGCCTGCTAACCAAACATAACAAAAGGCAAAAAGTAAAGGATTTCAAACAATTAAGGAAATGTTAAAAAGGGGTAAACGGATGGAGAAAATGAAAAGGGATAGGAAAGATGGAGAAAAAAAATGAAGGGAAGAAAACAGCGTAAGATAAAAGTCAGAAGAAGAAAGTGAGAGAAAATCAGATCAGTAACTTCATGGTAATCAAAAAAGGACAGATCAAAAGGACGATCAAAATCAAAGTGTTCCAAACAAGTAAGGAAAGCTTTATAGCAAATGGAAAATATTACAAGCAGGTCAATAACTTTATGGCAATCAAGCAGGACAGACCAAAAACAAAGTGTTTCAAACAATGAAGAAAGTATATATGGTAAATTGGAGTAAATGATTGGAGAGAATAAAAAGGATAAGTAAGATTGGAGAAAAGAAATGAAGGGGAGAAATACGAGCGTAAGATAAAACTCAGGAGAAGAAAGTGAGAAAAAATCAGATCAGTAACTTCATGTTAACCAAAAAGGACAGATCAAGAGGACGATCAAAATCAAAGTGTTCGAAACAAGTAAGGAAGTCTTCATAGCAAATGGGAAATATTACAAGCAGGTCAATAACTTTATGGCAATCAAGTAGGACAGACCAAAAACAAAGTGTTTCAAACAATGAAGAAAGTATATATGGTAAATTGGAGTAAATGATTGGAGAGAATAAAAAGAATAAGTAAGATTGGAGAAAAGAAATGAAGGGGAGAAATACGAGCGTAAGATAAAACTCAGGAGAAGAAAGTGAGAAAAAATCAGATCAGTAAGGACAGGCCAAATAAAAGGCAAAAAATAAAGTCTTTGAAACAATTAAGAAACTGTTTATGGTAAATTGGAGTAAATGAATGGAGAAAATGAAAAAGGATAGGAAATATTGGAGAAAGGAAATGAATGGAAGAGATATATGTGGAAGAAGACAGCGTAAGATAAAAGTCAGAAAAAATCAGACACTAGAATCAGATGAGTAACTTCATGGTAACCAAAAAGGACAGATCAAAAGGAAGGCAAAAAATTAAGTATTTATAACTATTAAGAAAATGTTTATGGCACATAGGAGTAAATGGATGGAGAGAATGAAAAAGGATAGGAATGATTGGAAAAAGTAAATGAATGGAGGAGATACAAATGAAAGAAGCACAGCGTAAGATAAAAATAAGAAGTATAAAGTACGAGAAAATCAGATACTACAATCAGATCAGTAAGTTCGTGGTAATCAAAAAGGATAGATCAAAATGTCGTCCGAAAACAAAGCAAGCAAAGAAGATGTTACAGCAAATGGGAGATAGACACTATAATCAGATCAGTAACTTCATGGTAACCAAAAAGGACAGATCAAAAGCAAGGCAAAAAATTAAGTATTTCTAACAATTAAGAAAATGTTTGTGGTAAATAGGAGTGAATGGATGGAGAGAATGAAAAAGGATAGGAAAGATTGGAAAAAGCGAATGAATAGAAGAAGAACAGAGTAAGATAAAAATAAGAAGAAGACAGTTAGAAAAAATCATATACTATAATTATAATATCACTTGTGAAAGCCACCCTCTGCGATCTAACAAAGGCATTTGATTGTGTATATAATAAAATACTACTAAAAAAATTAGAACAATATGGAGTCAGGGGAGTCCCTTTGAATTTTTTTGCATCATATCTGACAAATAGGTCACAGAGAGTGGTTTTGGATGGGAGTGTTTCCGAAGAGAGACAACTGATAAGTGGAGTCACCCAGGACTCACATTTAGGAGCTTCACTTTTTATTATTTATTCAAATGATTTACCACAATGTTTATCACAAGCTTTATGTTGTCTTTATGCGGATGACACCACCCTATTGCTGTCTGGTAATGAATTAGCAACAGTGCAAGAAAAAAGTTCACAAGCACTATCAGAAGTTACTGACTGGTTTAATGCCAATATGATGTTAATAAATGATGGCAAAAATCAAAGTATTATATTCTCTACAAAAAGGATCACAGATAGCTCAAATACTAAGCCAGTTAAATTCCTTGGAATTTACTTAGATTCCGCATTAACGTGGCAGCATCATATTGATATTTTGACCAGCAAATTAGCACGAATTTTATATCTATTAAGAAAACTATCTAGAAATGTAACGACGGAAACAGTGCGTACGGCTTATTTTGCTCTGTTTCACTCGATTATATCTTATGGGGTGCTAATATGGGGAAATAGTGCACATTCTAAACAAAAATTTATCTTACAAAAACAAGCAGTAAGAATAATTGCACAAGCCGAATACAGAGCTCATACAAAGCCTTTTTTATTAAGCAAAATATACTCTCTTTTCCATGTTTGTACATGTACGAGTGTCTCAAACACACTAAGAAAAATATTATATCTTTCACGCAAATAGGAGAGGCACATGATTATGAAACACGGGGAAGAAATTATCTCGCACTACCAAAAATTAGATTAACTAAAACACAAAACACATTTGCAGTATTGGGAGTTAAATTATATAATAAACTACCTGCAAATATTAGAAACAGTGGCGGGGCAAGTCCTAAATTTGATGTGGGCAAAATAAATTTTGCGAGGCCCTCTGGTGGCGCAAGAGGACGGATTTTACATAAAATTTTTCATGAGTTAAAGAAAGTTGTACAGAGTGTACATTAATGATTGAAGGGTGTTTGAATTTCCCGCCCATTAGATTATTTGTAAAAGTTGGTACTGCATACTATTCTGTTTTACCATGGGCGGCACATAAAATTATATATTATTAAAACAATTTATTAGTGATTAGAAATTATTTTACGTTTATTAATTACATACATTGATATGGAGAATATAAAAAGTAAAGCAGATATAAAATAAAATTATAACATCTGTTCAAAATGTCCCCCATTTGAATCCAAACACAAATTTACTCTTCTTTTCATGTTTTCGAAAACTTTGTGTCGTGTTTCTGGAGTGATGCTGTTGACAGCCTCTGTAATAGCATTTTGTAATTCTTCTAACGTATGGAGACGTTCTGAAAACACTTTATTTTTTAAAAAACCGAACATGAAGAAATCAAGTGGGGTTAAGTCTGGTGACCGAGGAGGCCATCTGTCCCTACTTATTAACCTATCCCCAAAGAACTGTTGCAAATGATTCAACGTTGTCAGTGCAGTGTGGGCTGTAGCTCCATCCTGTTGAAAGTAACCCCGTTGTAATTCATCGTCATGAAGTTCTTCAATGAAAGGATTTAAAGTTGTTTCTTGATATGCAAGTGCATTAATATTGTGTTGAAAAAAAAATAGGTCCAATGATCCTCCTTCTTGACAATGCCAACCACACACCGATCTTCTGAGGATGTAATGAAGTCTCTTCAAAAATATGAGGGTTTTCTGCACACCATATTCTACGGTTTTGCGAATTTACATAACCGCTGAGATGAAACCATGCTTCATCACTGAAGAAAGTTATGTCTAACATATCGTCATTATTTAAGAACTCATTAAACCATTGGCAATATTGCACTCGACGAGGCAAATCAAGAGGTAGCAACTCATGAGTTACAGTTATCTTATATGGATGTAAATGTAGAACCTTCTTGCAAGCCTTTTGACATGTACCAAGTGATAAATTCGTTTGAGCCGATAAACACCGTAAAGACTTCTTCGGACTTACATCCATTCTTTGATGAATATCTGCGATGACTTCTTCGGTGAGAACAGTGGGCCGGCCTGTAGATTTTCCTTTAGAAACACTGCCTGTTTCACGAAATCTCTGAATTATACGGCGGACGTGTTGCATAAAAGAATCATATGTGAATACCACTTCAGGGAACTGTTCTTGAAATTGTTGGTGACAACTTTGATAAGAATAATTCCACACATTTTGTTCATTGCGTATCCCCGACCGAAAATAGGCCTCAACAATAAATTTATTGTGCAGGTCCGTGAAAACCATCGCTAACCTAAAATGTTTGTGTATATTTTTATTTCCTGTTATATGGCTGTACTTACCAATGAAAAATGTCTGACAGCAAAAGTGGAAATAAAAATAACCTTTTCGTTAATACTAACTCAATAATAATAAAATAAGGAAATCAAAACGTAAACAATACAACACACGCACGCTACTGACGAAATTCAACATATCCAGCATGAATACCAATCTTGTAAGACGAAAATTACTAATTCGACAACGCGCCAAATTCAAACGCCTTTCAATCATTAATGTACACTCTGTATAAACCTTCGAGGCGCGAGGCCCCTCGGACCGCGAGGCCGTAGGCGATGGCCCACGTCGCCTACGCCTTACGCCGCTTCTGATTAGAAATCTAGAGTTGAAACAGTTCTTGAGAAATATCAAACACATGTTGACAGTAAAATGTTTTTTTGATGTAAATGAATACTTATTGTTTGATTTTGATGACAACCTAGTGTGATATGTATATGTATGTTATTAGAGATATTGACGCGGCAAAACATGTATCATGTACTTAAGCCAAATAAAGATAAAAAGAAAAAAAAGAAAAAGATTAGTAAGTTCATGGTTACCAAAAAGGATAGATCAAAATGTCGTCCGAAAACAAAGTGTTCGAAGCAACCAAGAAAGGTTCTATGGCAAATGGGAGCAAAGGGTTGGAGAGAAGGAATAAAGGATAGAAAAGAATGAAGAGAAATAGAGAAGATTGATTCAAGTGAAGTAGGTATGCAAGTTATCGGATATGTGGATTATTTTACTATAAGAAATGAACAGGAAAAGTAACAGGAAAATAGAGGAAGATGATTACAGATTTCATTAACTAAGACCTTAAGACAAACAGGTGGAAGAAGGCATAGTAAGATAAGAGCTGAACGAGATAACTTAACTGTAGATAGATACCACTTTAATATCCATCATTGATAGTAAGTTATTAAGTACCTACAATATTTATTTACGGCGACGGAGAATAAGCCACAATATCTACAAACAAAACAATTCCAAAAATCATAACAAACAGCTACACATGAAAATTTATACAAAAAAAAAATGTATGGTAATAAAAAAGGACACGAAAAGAGGAAGAGTTCTAGGGAGAACAAGAGAGGTTGAAATTCCTACAAGGAGTAGGTAAATCGTTTTGCAAGATAAACAGATTTGCTTTATTAATTTTTGACTCTTACTTTTGTCCAAGTTTCTCTATCATCATACATTTTTTGGAGGACGAAGAAAAAGGAAAGAAAATTGAGTTTCTATTTCCGAATCAAATGCGCAGCCAAAATAATAGAAAAGTAAATTGTAATTAAACGAAAAGGAAAACACCAAAGTAAGAAAACATGAAAGGAAATAAATTATCAAATCGAGAAAAAAATGTACAGGAATTTATCCTGAACAAGGAAGAATGTTCTCGTAAGATGAAAACTCAACTGAATTTGTATTAAAAAAAATTCAAAAATTTACCAGAATTTATTCCATATTTTTTTTTTAAAGAAAATACTGAGATATCTACACATACATCGCTTACATCCTTTCCTACTTTTTTGGGATATTTTGTGAGATACGTCCTTTTGTAATCTTCTCTGGTGAGGTCATCGCAGTAGTCGCAAAAATAACTTCAATTCGGACATCGGCTTTTGTCGTCGTCATCACTCATCACGTCATCACCCAATCATCTAATCTAGGAATTTCTAAACGTCTTTAAGCATCGGCCCTCTGATTACTGTAAATGGTATGAGGATGAGCCAACAAATCCTTAGAGAAAAAGAAATTCTATCACGTCTCCCTGAAACTTACTCAAAAACTATTTGTAGGTATATACTAAACAGACAGTGATTGATAGTGTTCACGTAAACAGTTGGCAGGGTCGAAGGACAACAATACAAAAGTTTTAAAATAGTTAAGAAAAATATATAAAAAATTAAGATCTCATAATCCACAATTAGTAGTTCATCGACCCCCAATCAACCCCTACAGGTTCATCGAGCCCTTTCAAGTTTTCATTGCCCCTCGGAGGTCGATTTCGATCCCGTTGGGAACCCCTGATTTGATCTCAGAAGTCGCAAAATTCGAGAATACTAATTCGAGAAAATTTTGAATCAACTTATTCGCACACCAGTTTTTGCCGTCGTGATACTTGGAAACATCTAATTGGTTACACGTCACGCCTCAACGGATCAATCAACGCTTGTCCAGGCTTATTACTCCCACTCCCCCACATACGTAAATATAAATAGAGCTACATCAGTTGCCTAGAGTCAGTCTCTACGAAACACGAGCAGCTAATTTATTTCATCTTTTTGTTTGTTATAAATATTTCAGCGTCAAAGTTTAAATTAAAATGCTGGCGTCACGTTGCTGTGCCAATTACTTACGGATTTGCATCATCTTCGTCTTCTTTGAGGAACCATTTTTTTGTAGGATAGTTTTTTTTTTGTTAAACAATATCAACTAATAACAATGTCAGAGGACCAAGTTACGATAAACATTCACTCACCCTTTGGTTAGATCTCTCTTTCCCTGCTTTCTTTCTCTCTTTCTCGCTTCCTCGACCACTGCGGAGCTGAGGGTAAACGTCTTAACATCTGGGCTTCGCTTTCCGATTGGATAAGGATGTCATGCAAAATTACAAATAACTATTTACGAGTATCTACTCGAGAATATAGAACTTTTTACTCATCGGGGCCCTCTCGTGGCCCCGCCCACTCCAGCGGCGAATCTAGATGCGGAAGCTGCCTGCTGAGATGCGAGCTCACGGAGAAGGTATCCTCGAATGTCCGTCTTCGTACTTCGCATGCATAAGGACGAACCCCAGGTGGATATTAGCATACCTTGCCTTCTGAGCGTACGTTCTCAGAATCATTGGTGCCACTGGCTTCCGCAGTGTTTGCTACACTGGCTACAGCCCAGTCAACACCAAGTCAAGACCGTTCTTGGAAAGCACAACTAGTTGTATCTCCGGTGTTTACTACTCACGCCTCTGCAGCTGGCGGATATGGTCAAATGCTGTGTGCAGGCGGAGTTATCCCCTACTCTCTCCGATTATGGGCGAATACAGATAGAATCTCTTACTCTCTGTCCGAGCCATCAGCGGACACCGCTAGATTGGCACCTTACTCTACTTCAGAGTATCATCTACCATCAGCAAGACTCAATTCTTGCACAACTCCTTTATCATATGTCATTGCAATTCATTACAACACTCGCGAGCCCGTCTGCCTAATTAGCGCGTTTTACCAAAACGTTCACCGCTCCGCATCTTTTTTTCCTTTCATCCCTCTGCCTGACACGTACCCCCGTATCATATTACCAAACCATAGACAAAATAAACGAACCTGCTCGTGATTTACGGATATATTGAGAATGCGTAAACTTTCCTAAATTCTAAACTTGATAAAATATACAACGACAACATTTTATTTCAATAATGTTGAAGTACACTTGATCAAAATTTAAACAAAAGAAAACATTTCGTTATTAGAATACGTGTTAGAATATTTGATAAAACAAGGTTGAGAGTGAACGTATTTTTAGAAGCAAAATATAAACTGAGATGACGATAATTTGATTTAATAGAAGTATGTATTATTTATTGGTGCTGCGGCTTGTGACTAAGCAACTTATAAAACACATATTAATTACCTAAACACGTAGTAAAACATTACTTGTTTTAGGGGCCGCATAAATTAAAGGGTAATGGCTTCCTGCACGTTCATCCTTGCTCCCAACGCAATCTCAATAAATCATTTGGGAAAAACACTCAACCCCACGAATTAAAAACTTCCAACTCGAGTGACTAAATGCATTCATTGCGAATGCAGTTTATTTTCTATTTTCCGCACAGGAATTCGACCTTAACCCTAATTGACCCGTTCATGACGAGGAGATACGCGTGCGTTTTAATTGATTGATTAATTAGCTCTTAATTAAACTAAATGACGTACATCTTTTTGACCTTGCAGTTTTGCCTTCTTAATTTAATGATAACATCGCATAAATAAATTTCAGTGTGTTAATATTCCGGAGCTTTCCGGTGAGCGTTCATCCCCCCTTAAAACAATTATACCTTGTATCTGCGTGCCCTGAATTCAAATTTGAATTTTAAGCCTTCGGATATGCTGATTAATTTCAGGGTTTCGAGAGGTTGGAATCACATTTACCGGGGGCCCCGTCGTCGTTATTAAGTTCGCCGGTAAACGAATTTTAACTCTGAAATCGATTTTGTTTTATACGGGGTGAGTCAGAAAGAGATGACAATTTTCACTGTCTTCACTCGGCTTTACAGTCAGACAAATTAATAATATGTGATACATTATGATATCATTTCGGCCTTCATTAGTCTTGAAAAAAATAACAGAAACACATTGAATCAGTCCCGGAACCTTTGAGATTAACGATCTCCTATAATTTCCGCGTACATTTGCGCACTTGAAAGTAAATTAGCGCAGACATGTAGCACAGCTGTGTACATTTATGTATCTGCAGACGTCTTCTTTATTTGCATAATACGTCGGAGCCGTGTTTGATTAAGTGCACGTAATGCTCGGCAAGCAAACGTTATATTTGACGTGTAGGTAATCGCAGTTTACGATCGACGTGACATAATAATGAGAAGGAAAAGTTCGCTAGTTTCGTTACACTAGGAAAATATGATGTGATCGGAAAAAAATTGTCACATACAGTGTGTAATCGAATAAGTTTCGCTTACTGCAACTACTATTATTAATGCACGAGGAAAGAAGCGAAGTTATCACTTGCCCGTGGGGGCAAAGGTCAATAACAATTCCAGCAAAATATACTTTTTGCAAAAAAGCACTGGATGTGCTTTAAATGCCCCAGCTGAGCGAAGTTTACAAATGTGCAATTGCACTAATCAATTACACCCTGTATCTAATCTATTGTTCGATAAACTTCAGAACTTGTTGAGTTTCTATTACTTAGTTCTTGCTGGCAGTGTTCACGAAAGTTTCAAATTTGAATTCTGATAAAATGAATTGACTTTAAGGCAAGCCACTTTTGTTTCAACCAAACAAAGCAGGTACAATTTTGCTACAAAAGAGAAAGAGCACTTCCGTGCGATTAAAACAACACCATGTGTCATAGATACAATAAATAGAGTAAACAAAAGTTTAAAAAATCTCTTCCTACTGAACGCCGACGAAAACAGAACCGGCTTAAGTTAGACAATGGCGTGAAACGCTCGCTTTGGAATTCAGGGATAATATAGGTAACAGTATGCAAATAACTTTCATGAAGCTCTTGTATTACAGTGAATTATGAAATACTAAATATTTATAACGATATCCGATTGCTGTTAACTACCAAGTCGGTTTCCTCCTGGGGGTACGCTGAAGGTAAATAAGTTAATAATCATTAGATCATTACGTACTTATTGTTTATAACAGGTATTTACATGTAATTGGTTGAATTCCTTTCGAAATTGTACTTTTTTTTATCCGATTTCAATGAATGAAAGCAATGAATAGGCGCTATCCAGCTTAGCGTCGTAGTAGCTCTGAGCCTGTGAGCCATACCGGGATAGTTCTAAGTTACTCCAGAGTACTGAAACGGTCGCGGATTTGTTTTTCAAAACAAAATCGGTTATTGCTGTTTAATTGTAAATAACAAACACATGTTCAGATTCTCAGTAAAATTGCCGCCGGATGCGATCCTCTTCAGGGCGCCGCGGGTCCCTTTTCAGAGTGGAAACCACCCAGCGCGAGTCATAGAAATTTGTAACGTTAGGCCCTGCAAATAACACTCCGGTTTCTCTGCCATCATAAACAAGTCAGCGTAACCTTTTAGCTTTGTGTTGGTTCAGATTTTGTATGAATTGGTCACACTAAATTTTAAAACATGTCAGTAATAGAAAAGTGATCAATTACGTTGCAAGTTCGCTTTGTTTGCCTAGCAAGTACCGGATACATTAAAATGTCAAATGGACACTTGTAGGTTTGGGTGATAGAGAGAGGGTCAGGAAGTTTCAATTTGCGATAGACCATCGCCGAGTCTTGTCTGGCAAGCTAATTGTGGTTTTCTTAATTTATGAATAGGGGACAGAAAATGTGAAATAGGCGTGATTTTGCGGCTAGAGCAGCGATTATTATTGGCCGGGGTTTACAATTTTTCTTGCGGAGTCCGAGGGAGGAGATTAATTTCTACTTGGGGAGACAGAAGCGCCGGAAACAAGGAGACAGAATTCGATCTCTCGAGCGAACGGTTGAATTCTCTTTTAATTTTGACTTAGCGCGGTTTCTTTTAGTGCTTGCAGTCATTCTCTCATTTTTCTCATATTTCTAGCTAAATCATTTTATTTCGGTACGCTTAAAATACAGTGTGTTAAGAGAAAAGGCAATTAAACGACGAAACCACGAATACGTACGGATTCGCGCCGCGGGTGTACCTAAACAAGTGTGTGTGTGTGTGTGTGTGTGTGTGCGGGGTGTTTCCCATGGGTGTCCATTATTACCATTGCATTTAGATAACTTTAAATCAATGTAGTTTTATTTACCTTTGAAGCGAGTATTAAAACTCACTAGCGGCTTTCATGTTTTAAAGGTTTTGATCGGTCAGCGTTCGTAATTAGTGGCTGAGTTCGATAATTTAATCAATCAACAGCAATTTTCCATTCCCTATATCTACTTGGGCTTCCAATACAGTGTACTTTAGGAATCATTCTACCCTAGTGGAATTCTCTCAGACAAATTGTAAACCAAACAATTTGAAATACGTTCCTGGCCATTTTCTTGACAAAGGTTTTCACACCCTGTATATGTGGGAGGATCGAACTGTTGTCTTGGCTGAAAGGTTTGTCGGTTAATTAGAAGCAATTGCCTCGAGACTGAACGGCCATAAACACCCATAGTGTAGTGCCAAAAATAGTCGATCTGGGTCCTTGCACTTTTAAATTAATTAGCTAGATAGACGGCGAAAGAGCGACGAACAGAGAGTCCTGAAACAGGCCAGGCATTGCTCTCAAATAACAATTAAATCGCTCGGATGTCGGAGCAGCAGTAGTTCGGCTCACTGCACGCATCCATTAATTAGATTAGTTAGAGATAGGGTTAATCCATCACCTCCCAAGGGAGTCCGTGAAAAACTACTGATTTACCTGCAGATTGATCGCTGAAGGCGGCAGGTAAGACATACTTCGCCCAAAACTTCTGATTAGTTCACTAATTAACTCCATTTATTAAGTACACTGTCGTCCCACAGAGATATTTTGTGCGTTGGTTTATTAAATCGAACAAGTCTTTGAATACCAGCAGAGTTACAGACGCTGTACTAAGATTCGAACATTTGAAACCCAATTAATTATTGATCTAAGTAAGGAGCACAGCTTTCCAACAAACATCTGCGTAAACATTATACCACCAACGGTGTGAATCGGAGAAAAGAGTTCGCGCCGATATTCGAAGGTGAAAACTGTTAAGCGGATCACACTGTATTTTCTGAAAATCGTAATTTTTTATTATTTGTATTGATTTCAACAACAGGGTTTTCGCTCACTGTACCCGATCCCTTAGAGGCGGCGACGAGGAGTTTACCTGAGTTTTTCATTTTTTTTTGCAATAAATAATTACTTAAATTTAATTGTTGCGTTTCATTATCACTTGTCAATTTCCTTTTTAAAAAGCTATCATTGTACTGCCCCACCAAAACAAAGAACCAGGTTATCACAGCGTGACGGCGGACTACATCTGACGATTGGGTCATAATTAGATCATATTAAAATTGACTTCAGTATGGAGCAAATCCCGTAAAAGCCACAACCGATAACAACAGCTGGAGGGTCAGACCGTTAGGGCGACGAACCTCGCACGTAGGTAAAGACTAGTCCGGCATCCTTTAGCAATAAATCTTAATCGGTGCTTCTATTGACACATTTATTATTTGCTTATCCAAATTTATCGTCTGTTTACTTGTCAGAATTAATTAATAACCAAGCAATTAGTGGGCGCATCACAGTACGATCTGAATTGGGAAACACTAGTACCAAGACCAAGCTAAGTAGAACTTAAATTAATTGTTAATTCAATCGAGGAACAGAGTTTCCAACAACTATTTGCGTGTGCACCAAGCCACCAGCTGTGTGATTGAAGTCAGTTCGGTCGCTACGCTATTCGAAAGTGAAATCTGTTAAGCGAATTCTACTGTACTTCCTGATAACCGTAATTTTGTTTTCTTTGTATTGGTTTAAACGCAAGGGTTTTTACGCTCGTTATATCAGATCCCGATGTGGCTGGTACAAGGAGTTTCTACCTTTATTTCCACATTTTATTTAAACGTATTTAGTTCCTTGATCTCTCAAGTTTATTCACCGACGCACCAAAAAAACTGAGTTACCACAACGTAAGGCCAGGTGTTGCATCGACGATTACGAGCTATATTATAAATATTATCAGGTTATTGCGGGTCACCCCAAAACGTAAACAGAATAAGTAGGTCAGTAGGATAGTTCCATTAGCGCCGGCAGTAAATCTAGGTAGCATGTAGTCGACCATCAAGACGGATGCCTAATTGCAGTAATAAAACCTTTGGTGACCCTTTTGGAAATTCCCAGCAATAAACCTTTTCAGTTCAGTTTCGGTCCAGTTATTTAATTTGGCAATAAGTCTAATTTCTTGTTTGTTTGGACAGTTTTATTGGTTATTTAGTTGTCCATAAAAGTCAATAAACAAGGTGGCACGCCGGCGTGTCACAGTACCTCGGAGCTACTCCGACGCTAACCTGAAAAGCGCCTAATAAAAGAGAGGTTACGATATATGTAAATGTATTAATAGCGTTTTCGATTGACGGCACTAATGCGCACTCAGAATATCTTCATCTCGTTTTATTAAATGAGGTTAAAACAAGATGCAAATACACTGAGTGCAACCGGTGCAGATGAATCGAAAACGCTGTAAGTTTCACAACTAACAATTCACGGCCAACTATATTTTTTTCTTTGCACATTTTTATAGACCCGGAATTTAACCGTCTTTGTATCTCTTATAGTTTACGAGATCCCCAAGGTGAGCCTGTAGACTTTTTTGATTTTCTGAATTTTCTTGTAATTTTCAATGTCTTTATGAAAGGACGAATTTTTTGCCCTTTACATGCTAATGAAAAATTCGTTTTTTTTTAATTTCTGTATTAAGTGGTAAAGGTAAAAGTACATATTTCTTATACGTAGACGTTGTTATCTTCGTAAAGATTTTTTTTCTGAATGCACCCCTTCTCTTGAAAGGACGAAAATTATGCTTTTCTCTTGTTTAAAAAATATATGTATTTATTTCCCTGTTGATTTCTAAGAGTGAAAGAATGGCAACGAAAAGTATTTTTTTTTAAATTTTATAAACAAGAAAAAAAAATGATTCGATTAAGTGGTACTCATACATTCAATTTAATTATAATTGCAAAAATATTCGAGATACTAGGTATTTCATTTTTTTTTCCTCTTCTGGAAAAAACCTGTAATAGTTTCCCAATGACTATCAAAATCGAAACCGATTATAATTTTATCAGATTAATTCTTTTCGCACACCCAGCGTAACCTATACATATTTAATTAACATAACGTGACATATCTGTTTTATTGTTGGCGCAATCTCGCCTAGGGTCCACAAGATATTTATTAATCAAATCGACCGGTGGATTTGATTTGCGCAACGATTAAATCAGTGCAACTCGTTCTCCGGAGATATGTATGTTGTACAAACTATAGAAAACTCGGTTTATTATCATCTGCCAAAACCGTTGAGAGATTAAACGTAACGTTTGCTTATTTATCTGAGCTTTGTGTTTTGTTGCAGGGGGCGACCTTAAATGAAGACTGGCAAGAACTACTGCTGCGTTTTTCCGGTACACATAGAAAGCAGGTGCGGTGGTTAAAGTGTCTCTCTCACACGTATGTGTGTGTCGAGAATGAGAAGTGAATTTTAAGCGGATTTTTTTGTTGTACTTTTGGCTGATCGATGAGTGCGAACGTGATGATGGCGGAGGACGAAAAAAGCCCTGTCAAGGAGCACAAAAACGGGACGGATGTTAACAAAGTGAGCGAGCCGTCGGAAAGTGACCCTTGTATAGACGAGAAGCCTCAAAAGCTGAGGATTTTCCGCAACGCTGAGAATATGATTCGGGATAAGACTGGGCTTCCTAAGGAGGCGGTTCGATATATCGGTGTTCTTGTGATTGTTGTGTTGATTCTGTTTATTATTGTTATTGCCCTTGGAATCGCATGGCCAACTATACCCCACCACCATCGCTTTCCGGTGTGCACCGAGTCTGCTTGTCTCAGAGCTTCTGCACAGGTAAGACTCGCGCACCTGTTTGAACGCAACCCAAGTTGCATTCGTTTTGTGTTTTTGCAGAGAGAGTTCATTAATCAGAATCAACATTTATTTATTTGTAGGTAAGACCTACTGTTGAAGTATGTTAGGGTGGACGTATAGAATTCGAACTGCTTTAGTATGCGGTGCCTTAAATTAAAATTTGTGAATGCAATATGGGGTAGAGCGCGTTAGGACTATTCGGTACAGTCCTATCTCGTCAAAGGAAGATGAAAAAAGGAATAAGAATAATTTGAAAACTTATTTAAAAAAATCCTCGCGTAAAAGAGAAAGAAAATCGTTCTTTTTTCTTTGCATAAAGAAGCAACAGTAGTTAATAATTTTTTTTCTCCTGACAGGTAAGTAAAGACCTGGAAGGCGTGAGATCGATCTGTTTTTATTCTGCGTCTCTTTCGAAGCTTTTCCGACTTCTAAATTTATCTAAGTATAAAAAAAGAGAATCCCTGATACGATTTTATTGAAAACAAAAAGGAAAGTTACTAGTTTAGAAGTTTCGAAAACGAAACGATATAGCTGAAATTCCTACGGAAATTTATTTCCATCCATTTTTATTTTATCCGACGGGTTTACATGTATCTGCAAATATTATTCGGAAAAATCGAAAACGAAACGAAAATTTCAACGATAACGTTAAATTTAATAGTAGAGATTTTGATCGATTGTACACAAAAGAACGCAAATAGCGAAAACACAAATAATCGGAAAAAGAAAAACTCTGCCACCATTAAATCTGAAAATATGAGTGTTACGGTCTAAACATTTACGTTCAGGAAACCGCAAGACAATATGTGAGATTTCTAAACAGACACTTTCGGATATTTTTAGACGAGGAGTGCTGCAGTTTCGCCGCTCTTGGGAAAAACAACAAACTCCGGTGGAGTTTAACGAAGTTAAACTCTGGGGAAGTCCTTAATGGCGTCGCTTCTGCGAGCGATGAAAGATAAATTCGGCGTGAAGAAGTTTGCCTTGCGTAAGGAATTCCGTTCCGTCTTTTCCCCAAGGTAACGCGAATTTCGGTATGTTTACCTCAAAAGTGGATGCTGCGAAGTTTCAACAATACAAAGATGATTAAAGTTTCTATTAAATTAACTTATCGTTGAGACTTGCCAAATAACTTATTCTTAGTTGTAGATAATGTACAGAGTGTGTTATAACTACCGGTAAATTTAACTTGAAGGCTTCCGGTTGGAACCGCGTTGACTTCTTCTACCGCCGACGTTTCGTTCTCCATTGCAAAATAACTTCCTCAAGGCTGCTGCTGCTGGTGTTGCTGCTGCTTCTCGTTAGTCGTTGAGACTGAGTGGGTATGTCTGTTGTCGTGGTATTTATAGTGGTCGGTGGGGGTAGTGGGTCAGAACGGTGAGCGGGGATTGGTCTGTTGGGACGTGAGATGTTTCCAGGTATTGTGGAGGTAGAAGCCAGTATCACGGTTCAGGTTATTGGGGTGTTTGAGGATTTCTATGGAATCACGGATTTTACGATTGAAAAAATGAGATGAGCGGGCTAGAAGTTTTGTGTCGGCAAATAGGATTTGGTCCGGTGTCCAGTTTGTGTTCAGCTAGGCTCGAGCCAGTAGTAGCCTAGTATAGCGTTGATGTTCAGAAACACGAGTGCTGTGTTTTTTAGTGCTGTGCGGTATACTCCAGTTTGAAAAATACTATCTATGATAATTGTGAGTGCCTGCTTCCAAAGATTTTAGTAATTTATTACTAATGTAGTAGATATCATTAGAAGAACTATTGGACATTGATTTGATAATTGATGATATTTCTGTCTCATCAACAGGTTCAATAAAGAGACTTTTTCCACATTGAACTGCGTTTGCTGTTAGTTCAACGGGGTTCAAATTATTTGAATGCAGAGTCTCGTTTATATCTTTCCCGATAGTACTGAAAAAAGTATTAAATTCGTTGAGTATTATTTGACAGTCTGTATTATATGCTGGTGAACATCTCTCTTGATTTATTAATTTTCAAACACTTTTAGGATTTTTAATTGGCTTTTATTATGTATAATATTCGAAACATGATTTCTTTTTTTTTTCATTAATCTTTGTTAAATAATAAGTCTTAACCATCTTTTTTTCTTTGTTTAAATTTAAATCAATATGAGGAAACTGATTTGAAATTTCAGTGATAAAATTTAATTTTTCTCTAGTGTCTCTCAGTTCGTTATCAAATCAATCTTTCCCAATGTTTGTAGTGTGAACACTTTTCGATTTAAGAGGTAAGTATTTATTAAGAATGCTTAAAAATATACCCAGAAAAATATTAAACATTTGGTCTATGTCCCTACAGCTACACAATACATCAACCCAGTTGTAATCAATGAAAGCGCTTGTATGTACTATCGCTGACACTATAAACAGAACGATTGAAAATTTGCTTGGCACTAATGCCTCTTACGACCTAGCGAAATTGAGCCTTATAGCACATTTTATTGCATTACCTGCCGGTGCAGGGGTAAACATCTGGAGTATTCTCTTCTGGTTTGCTCATTTGAAATTAAAATAAGCAAATCAGTTGTTTTCCTATATTAGAATCCTGTTAGAATTAATTTTCTGATGTTAATATTATAATTATTCATTTTCAATTAATTTATTAATATTTCATAAATATATAAGAATTCGTTTATATTCAGTCAGTAATGAAATGGACAAATTATGTTAGCCAGCATAATACTATAAGCTTAAACATTTCGGAGCTAATTTTAAGAATTTAAATAATTAAAACCAATGTTATAATGATTAGTAAGCCAGTGACTATACTATTTTCCAGTTAAATATATACTTAGAAATAATATTTATAGTTAGTTTCTGAAACGGCACTCCATTTTGATTTATTTAATGCATATTAAGCATTTTGCAAAAATTAGGATAGCCTGTAAGTATTATGTGGAGAAGAAAACAAATTTTTATCCAGTAAAACTATATTTGTTTAAAGAATTTACAGACGTTTTGTCAAAATGAATAAAGCTAAATTAAAATATTAAGCTACTAAATTTTGAAAGTCTTTGCGAAGATACTGTAGGTAATATTAATTAATCTCAGTTATACAAATATTTAAAAAACAGCAACAATCAGAACAGACAAAAAAACTAGTAAACAATTGATTCCAAATGCCATTTATATGTTCTTGTAAAAATTCCCTATTCCTTAAATTTGCATTTCCGTCATCCCATTGTCGAATAACATTTGCCCACAAATTTTCAATGGGGTTTAAATCCGGAGATTTAGCAGGCCAGGGAATCACATCAATTTCTGGATGTTCTTCAAACCATTCTTGAACAACTCTGCCAGTATGAATGGCCGAATTATCCTGGACAAATGCAATACCTCTATTATTAGCATACGCCAAAGGTAATAAATGCTGTTCAAGAATGTTTGTATATTGCCGGGATGTTAATCTTCCATTAATTGGGACTAATTCGCCAGGACCATGCGTTGACATCCAGCCCCAATAAGCGACTGACACTCTACCACTTCTCTTTGTCTTATTGACATATGGTGTAGCATATCGTGTATTTACTGGACGATAAACTAGTTTTTGAATATTTTCATCCGACCTAAACACTTTCTCGTCAGAAAACACTACATTTTCCCAGTTTCTGTACAGATTTTGAATTGCAAGAGTGAATACTCTTTCTTCGGCATGGCGCGGTGTGAAATCTATAACTTTAGCTGATTTGCGGTTTCGTAACCCTCCATTGGCAAGTCTTCTTATAACGGTCCTCGTCGAACAAGCAATTCCCGTTGTGTCTAGAACTTGCCGACTGGAAAGAAAAGGACTATTTCTTATTGTATTTAAGATTTGTTCATCCTCATTGGCTGTAGTTTTCTTATTTAGACCAAGTGGTCTTCATTTCCTCTCTACGAGACCTTCGTTTCTGTAACGTAGTATCCATCGGTGAATGGTAGATTTCTGAAATAATTAATTACAATATTTGAAATATATGAATAAATAATGAAACTCTATTGTGTAAAATTATGATTTCCTTTACACTTGAAAAAAAAAAAGAATTATTAAAGAATTAGAGCCAGTTTTGTAATCGAATTTAAAGGAGACTTTAAATTTAAAAATCTCTTTCAAGCGTAAAACAGCTGCAAAAATTCATTTGTTCACACATCTGAATGTGACTTTCATTTTAAAATTCTCGTTTAAAATTCCATTATAAAACTGGCCCTTAGAAAGTGTTTCTAAATTTCCAAAAGCTAATAATTTTGAAAATTCAAAGTTTCTTTTCAATTTCTGCATTTTTTCCAGTAGTAAAAAATAGCAAGTAGTAAAATTCATATATTTATTAACAGAATTCAGTGACATCTTAATTTTGCACACAGCATAAAATATTAGTATTTTATTTGAGAATTCTTAAAAACTAAATCACCGAAATTAAAGCAACCTAACGTGGTTTATGAAATCAAATGTTTAAATTTTAATACAGGTCACATAGAAAAAATTTAAACCAATATAAATATTGTGTTCAAAAAAGTAATGAAAATCATTAACATTCGTTAGGAAATAATTATAATGTTGATTTTGAAAATACATACTAATTATATTATATATGTATACAGGGTGCAGCACCCGGTATATATATATATTATATTGTGAATAATATTTTCAAAAGACGTTTTATAGAAATGCGCAAAATTCAGATATGACTGAATTTTGTTAATAAATATACTGATTTTGCTAATCAATATTTAATAAAACTTATTTAAAAAAGTATTAAAATAAATTAATTATTTAACATAATTTTTAGATATAAAGAGTTCATTTTACCTTTTTAGGTTCCCTTGATAATTTTATTTCTTTATTTTGACTCCCGACGAAGCTATCAACTGATAGTGAATTTTAAGTGTCCGTTAAAAGAATTTATTACACAATAATGATAATAATAATAGAATACGTTGAAATAAATAAATTGACGATTTATGAATCAACTCGCTTATTTCACTATACGATTTGCCACTTTGCCACATTCCTATAATTTTTCCTTTTTCTGCGATGGTGCACTGTGGACCTAACTGATGCCGCTCCATTTTCAAAACACAATCGAACGCAATTACTATAGAAATGAAGAAACAAAAAATTCTTCTACCAATTTATATTGTTTCATTTAAAAGTAGGGATAAATCCTATTCACTTACCCTCATAATTCATTATAGTGGCAAAACCCAGAACATAATTTCTGGGAATATTTTTAATTCGGTTTCACTTATTTCTTTAAACGATTTCCAAAAATATAAACAGATTTAGTATTATTTATAGTATAAGCAGACCCAATCTTTCTCAGAAAAAAAATAAACTAAGCACTATATAAGGAATTCTCACATATATGTATGCTAATTTTAGTGTAACAAAAGAATTTGATCGTAGTTTACTTATCCGAGAAAAAATAATAGTACAAAGTAATGACATCAAATTTATTATAAAAAATAAATCCTAGAAATATTTATTTACAAAAAAGGAATTGTTGAAACCGAAATTATTTGTGTTTGACTGAATATGCAGAAATAAAAGATACGAACATGAGACCCCAAATTTATATTTGCTAATTCAATATTCAATTTTAATACCCGTTTCCTAAAGCGTATTTTTCCTGTCCAAGATTTATACCTGGCATCCTAGATTAACACATTTTATGACCTGAGCGTAAGGCTCACATCATGCCGATGCAATAAGGTCGAGTTTCGCACAGTTTTATTGCTTCTCGTTCTGTTTATAGTGTCAGCGATAGTACATTGATTGCATTACGGCACAATTTGTAATATGTAAAGCCCGGATTTTTAGGCACTTAAAAAGACTGAATTAGGCAGGCAAATAGGCAGTTAAGGCCTAAGAAATAGGCACACTTTTAAGTAGCCTAAAAAATTTAGGCGTTTAATAATTTTTCCTCCTTCGTCGTTTTATAATAAAAAAAGTAATATTTTTGCTTATTTTAGTTACATGGTCATTTATTAAGAAATCGGAGGGAGGTTCTTAGGGGCTTATGAAACTGTACAAATAAATCAATCACATAATTCGCCGTAACGAATATATTGTAAAAACACGCTATAATAGCGGCGTTTAAATTTAAAAAATCCAGACAGTATCTAAGATGGTTTCCTTCCTGATAGAATAGTTCGAGGACTCAGAAACAGAAAACCTCTTTACAGTTTTCCCTTTTAGGGCTTTTCTATTTTTCTATGGAGCTTCTCGCACACTATCAAATCATCCACACCAGGAATATTTAAATTGGAATACCCACTCGCAAAAAGGGGTCGATGATAAAGTTAAAGAAGAAGCAAAAATGACAATCTTTAAATTTGAACAAAGATATAAAAATAAAATAATAAGAAGTGTCCCCTTCTGTTCACAAAAAGGATTCGACGAACATTTTACAAAAATTATATGAATGTGGAACCGTTCGCGAAAATGATTCGGTGAACATCAATAAATTTTTTGAATCTTCTCTTCCTGCGGAACCGTATTGTTAAATACATTTTTAAAGCCCGACCCCCTTTTGTAATTTGCGGCTGCGAGGTGGCGACATCTGTGCAAGTCCCCCTTTTGGTTCCACTCATTTAAGTCACTGGAGTGACTTAAGTTGCCTATCCTCAAGGGATTGCAATGTGTTTTGGGACAGGCTCCGCCACCTTGCGTGGGTGAGGTTCTCACTCACTCTCGTAGCTTAGTTATTTTAACGTATCATAATGGCTACTTATCGCAAGAAGAGTCAGTATTTTGAATAAAGTAATTTTATTTAAATTTAAAAATTTTGAATTTTAATTATTGGCTCTTTCCACACACAAGAGAAAACAATTCATAAGAATGAATTATACAATAATTGCCCATTTTGGGCATAAAATAGGCAACAAGAAATTTTGTAGGCGCTTAAGCTATAAAACTAGGCAAATACTTAAAATAGTGTAAAAATAGGCACTCAGGCACTAATTAAAATTGTAATCTAAATGTTTAAAACTCAATTGCCTATGTTTTTTGTTAAATAAAATTTTTGGCAGTTGCCTAAAAATCCGGGCTTTTCCTATAAATTAAATTTGTTGTATTCCTGTTATGATTTATATCAACATCATTGGAGTTTACGATTGTCTTATGATCTGAGTAGTAGAAATTTAAAAGTGAAAGGCAACTGAAGAAAAACACAGAAAACAAAAGAGCAGCGCAAAAAATCAATAAAGTACGGAAAAATTCATTAAAAAAAAACAAAAATTTAATATAACAAGGACGACGAAATAAAAGTTGATTGAATTGTGATTATTTAGTTTTATATTTTCATCATTAACTGAGATACCATCACAGACATAGACGTATAATAACCATTTAATTTGGGACATCCTGTACACGTACAATCAATTTTTTTTTGGTAAAAGATGGTCGTGGTAAACAAAAAAAAACGTCTTTTGTCTATTATAAGTCCTTCTTATAACAAATGAACCACCCTTGATCTTTAGTGTCCAAATTTTAAAAAAGCTGGTCTGTTAAAAAGTTAATATACAAGAATGTAAAATATTTTTGGCCAACTTCCTAGTGCAGTCCGAAACGCCACTATGCGATGTAAGCCTTCTCGATAATTTTTTCTGTCGTTATTTGTAGAACTGTAAATTTAACGTCAAACAAACCAGCAAACCTCAAATTAACTTTGGTATAAAAAATTGTGTTCAGTTTCTTTATTCGTGTTGAGCCTCCAACTTTTGTCTTTCTTTTCGTTTCTTCTTTATTTTATTTTATTTCCCTTCTCTTATTTCACTCTCAAACTTACATGGGACTTTCTTTTTCTTCAAGAAAAAGTTCACCTCCCTACATAAGCTAGTTCTTTATTCTTCACTTTAAAAAGGTAGTCGCGGACTTCAAAAGTAGGTGAATGTTATCTTCTCGAATAATTTATTTCAGAAGCGAAAGATTAATCAGTTGGACGCAAAAATTACATTGCCTTGTTGCATCACCAAACAATTTGAATAAAAACGATTGCGTCAGGTTTTTGATGATGCCCATGAAGATCTCTCTGCGATGTTCGTTCCAATTATTTAAGTCGGTGTTTCGCAACAATACATTTTAAAGTAGGTAAAACTAAACGGTGTGATTTTTGATGGCCATTAATATGGTGCTCCTTTCATTTTCGATTCGTTCACGATCCTGAAAACAAAGACAAATTAACTTTTTAAAAGTTTGTGGAATAGGACGAAAATAGTTTACGAAAAATATACGAGTGTGTTCCATTGGGAGCGCGTTCAAAAGACTCGAAGAAAATAAATTATTTATAAACATTTTAAATTGGTTTGTTTAAATGGTGTTTATCTTTCCCAAGTAATTATTCAGTGGCGTTCTTGAACGCGCGATTGACAGATGGACCGACGAAAGAGCTGTTACTATCTTATAGTCCTATCAGTTTTTTCTTTTTTTTTTTGGTTAATCTTACGAACGCATTAAAAATAAGTAAGTGGGCAATTCACTTCGTGTAATGAATGCTTTCTTATTTTCGAGCTGCATTAAAATAAATTATGCCCACGTTGAGTGCCTTCATTGTTCTAAATGTTCAGGGTTATATTTGAAATATTGTTTTCGATGTGCGTTTATCGTGTAACATAAACGTTTCGGTAAAAATTACGCATATATTTACGAGTGTCAAAAGCTAACGCTTAATGTAAATCGAAATTAAAAGATAATATTTAGAGGACAGGAGGAAGTTCTTTTTTTCGAAACGAATATTTATAGAAATTATCTGCTAATAAATACGTCAAGACATAATCTTTTGATTATTTTTCAAGTCACAGTTGTGTATACAGCTCCGGCAACGACTTGCGTGACATAGCAGTTTGTATAATGCTCAAGATAAGGAGGAAATATATTGTATTCGATATGTTAGAAAAGGACGGCGGTAGTATATCATTGCATAATTAATACCTCTGAGATATCACTTCCGGTAGGACAGGCATCCATTTCGTGTGCACGATCAAGTTGTCAGTGTTTGGCTTAAGAGCGCCTGCTCTATGCTCAATGAATGGGGCTTTTTGGCGATATTCCGTTGGCTCCAGTAACGTAAAACCCCATTTTATACACACGTCTTCTGGAACTTAAAGTTAATGCTTTTTGGTACATACGTTCGAAAAAGTATTTGTTGACTGTACTTTGTTGTACACTTTATTTGCTTTATCATCTGAAATGAAGTGCAAGTCGAAAATTTCTTGCCTTTAAAGATCTGCTGGTACTGAAATGATCTAATAAATGTGAGTTACCTGAAAGGGATTGGTGGGTGTAATGGTAAGTCCCGAAGGAGTATATTTTCACATTCTCCAAATGCTTTAGGTAATCCTCACACTGGCATATCTCCATCACGCAAAATTTTGGAACTTTCTTGACAGTTACTTTGAAGCAGCTGTTCGCCAAGGCAAACGTGACCTTCTTTGTACCTGAAGCCTTTTGTTTTTCGTTCATTGTAATCGACTATGCATGAGGTGTATGTAATTGTAGCTTCGAAGGCCACGCGCTGACAAAACTGCTTTTAAACGAAATCCTTATCATTTTTTTTTGTTGTTGTTGCTCAACTGACACGCTCGTTCATCATAAAGGGGAATTTAATATCGCCTTGCCCTTTGTTCCCCCGGCCAGGCTAATTAATTATCGTCGCATTGTTGCAGATCCGTGAGGCCCTAAATTCGTCAGTGTCACCTTGCGCCGACCTTCGGGGATGGGCCTGCGGAGGGTGGCTGGCCAAATACGCTCTGCCCCAGGACAGGGGCATATGGGACCAGAAACAACAGTTGGCAAAGCAAGGTGAGCCCTGTTTGTGTATTCACCCCATCAACGTGCGGCGGAAAACAAGTTTAGGTAAATCTCTGCATGTAACGTTGCAGAGGGTCGTTTATTTATATTAAGCTTGAAAGCTCCTGCGCGCCGAAGTTATCAATTAATTAGGTCAGGTAATTGAAGCTTTGAGCGGCCCTAATAGAATAAATAAATAATTGCGCGATTAAATTTTTTTATGAATAATGGGTTCATTTGAGAAGTTACAGTGGAGTCTGTAGCGAGGATATAATTCACCCCTTTTTCCGAGCCGACTAAGTAGGTCACCCCCTACAATAAAGCAGCCGCAGTTCTGAGTTTGATAATAAAATAATTAAATTATGCAGGAAATTACACTCTTTCTGGTTGTACCATTTTACCGAGTTCGTACTCGACGGGGACATTAGAGGCCTTCAACCTTAACAGTGATAAATGTAACGTGAGCTTTCTAAAAATAGAAAAGCTTTCGGCGTAGGTGTGGGGGTATGTTACATGCATACGAATCAAACTGGGCTTTATCTGTTCCACGAAACTAAATGTAACGGAATACTTAATTGCTGTGGAAGGGTAACTGAAGACTCTCTTAATTAACTTTTGGCGGCGAAGCGCATGAAGCCAAAAAATTAAAGTTTTCAGTCACGTAATGGGCAATAAATAGTACTTTTATTGGCTAACGTACTAGATAAAAGCCGTAAATAATACTAATAACTCAAGCAGGGAGATTCCAATCGAGTTTTTAGAAGTCGTTAAACTCTTAAGAGCCTTCACTTTGATAAGTTCGATGCGTGTGTGACGTGATGCATTCGGTGTGCTCGAAAATAAAGTACTTGTTTTGATTCTAAAATAGTAAAAATACACCAGCTTATCATTTTATATCCCCGCTTTGAGTTGTTAAATATTTATTTGCAATATTCAACGCGTTGATTATACGCATAATAACACTTTTAATACAAATTGTATCAAAATTATTTAAGGATTTACATTTGCTGCATTGCAGTCAGAACAGCAAAATGAAGAAGAATCTGTTTCGTGTTACAGATGAGTTTTGTGGCGGACATTTGATGTATGTAAAATTGAATTAAGCCCCTATGTTTGCACTCGTACATTCTATAATAGTTTTGTTATTGAAATTCATGTTTACCGTTATAAAGAATATGTTTGCACAGTGAATAGAATCATGTACTATCGCGGACAACTTAAAGAGAACCTGGACGCTAATGTAAAGAGTTAACAAAAATCGAATTACTAATACATATTATGCGCATTGGATAAAACATTAAGGCCCGATTTTACAATCGCCGGATAAGAATTATTCTTAGAATAACGTGACGTAGGTGTGACCTAGATATGGAGGAACACTAAAGGATATTCGCGCGAACAGTTTTACACGATTGTAAAACTGTGCCTTAGTCTGTTTCTTCCTTTTGCAATAAGGTTGAATTTTGTGCAGTTTTTTGCTTTTCGCCTTTTTTTGTAAAGACGCCTACGACTACATACTTATGTCTAAAAGTGAATAATCATGTATAATTTAAAAAGTTGATAAGTTGGAATCGATTCGTGTGGTATAACGCTATAAGCAAAGGTTAGCAAAAGATTAACGAGAGAAAGACAAAATAGGGACCAATTTAGAAACCACCACCATCGATTTTATTAAAATAAAAGTTATAAATGGAAAAAGATTAAAGTGTGTTCTTGTCCGATGAATATTCATGTAACACTGACAGTTTAAAAATTGTGTGTTTCTCTACGTTTTGCTATCGGTTGACAACTTCCACAATTGTTGGTTGCAAGTCGGCCCCCAAGCATATTCTGTATAGCTATTTCGGCCCTAATTGGAGTCTCATCAGCAGTATTAGTTGTTATTTGCTATATACAACACAATTATAGGTCAGAAAATAGTCGTGCTACGGCGCACTTATTTGACATGTCTGCATTTACGCGCTAACCGTGCGTATGTCTTGTTGGTCCTCGGGATTGCAATGGAGTTCTCGAGCCACTGTTCTGCTGATGAGGCCCCAATTAGGGCCGAAATAGCTATACAGAATATGCTTGGGGGCTTCATAGCAATCCTGGCGACTTGGAACCAGCAATAATTTTGCAAGTTTGCGATGACACGCTTTCTCCGCATTGACCGCCATCTCGTGCGTGATAGCTCATGGAGCGGCAGTATTACTTGCTATTTGCTATTCACGACACAATTTATAGGTCAGAAAATAGTCGTGCTGCGGCGCGCTTATTTGACATGGTTGACAACTTCTTCAGGAATTTCTGAATCGAAAGCGAAACGTAGAGAAGTTTGCGATTTTTAAGTTGCCTGTGTGAATTATTACCAAATTGTTTTAAGAGAAGAATTGCAAAGGAAGGAACTAAATGAGAGAAAAGATTTAATTTCCAAAGTAAGAGAAACTGAAATGAAATCAAACTAAAAATCAGGTAAAATAGAGAAAAAGTAGAAACTAAAATTTAAAAAATAATGACAAAGAAACAAGCCGACGGAGAAACCGATTAGAATGAGGACGAGCTGAATATCTCGCCATACAATTTAGTAAATTTCATTATTTTTAGTTGGTCACAGTGAAGTATACATAGTCAATAATTTCGTAGTCGACACGTGTTTATTATTTCTTTTTATTTTGTTTCATTTTTTTCAAAGGATTCCATTAAGAACTTGTCAGAACAAGCAGTTGCGTTGTGCTCGCAATAACAAATAAATAATTAGAGGTTACCTTGTATATCCGATAGAAAACATTATCGAAGTTGTTTGTGTGCGTCATGTCTGTTAATCAATTTTAAAATGCGTATTTTTATTCTGAAAATATCTATCGAGACGCCCATGGCTTTAGAAGATAGTTAACTAATCCTGCCAAAAGAGTAAAATTGGCAAGTTGGCAGGAAATTGAACTTGTCTTCATTCTTTTTGGCTCACTCTGTATTATGTATTTATTGGAAACATAACATTAACCCAGATATGCCTGTCGTCCTACATATAGGACACTCATTAAAAAGTCTCACAGAAAATCAAATCAGAGTCAAATGTTGTGTTTCTTCATTTTATGTGTTTTCACAAAGTTACCATTGTCGTTTGTAAACGATGTTTCTAGTTACATATCTATATTGAAAATTAGAATGAAATCTCTGTGTGATATAAAATGGAACCGATGGACATCAATTTTACGGGATAAGATTTGTATCATTACATTTTCATTCTCGATCTTTATTTCATATTTTTTGCATAAGTATTTGTTAGAAGGAAAAGAGCATTTTAAATGTTTTTGAAAAAACTAGTGCATTCTAGTATTGTGTGCATGGAAATATGGACGTCCTATATTTAGGACGTTAGGTAAATATATGTCTACTATTATTATAGATGTCTAACATTGAATGAAGCTTTGGTTCCTTTATATGACGAAAATTATATGCAATCAATGTCAGACGTAATATTTTTGCCACCGGAAATTATTACCAGTGACATTACAGATGAGGATTCGGGTGACGAAAATATTGTTACATTCAATAATCTTCCTCAGCAGGCGCTCATAACTGACTTATGAGCGCCTGCGGAAGTAAATACAAATAACTTTTCTGATTCTGAAGATAATATATCATTATCATAATTGCGTGCAAAGATTTTGAAAAGTACAAAAACATAAGTTAAGAAATTATATTTATAAGTGATAAATTGAAAACTTGGAAACCTATATTGGTGATGATGAGACCTTTTCGGTAGAAGAGAAAACTACAAAATTATATCCTTTACAACTATTTGTACTATTTTTAGACGATGAAATAATTGAATTTATGTGTGGATTGTTGTGTTGAAAATATGCGACATAAATCGATTAGAAGAAAAAAAAATGTATTTTCCTCTAACTACTCAAGAAATTGATATGGCAATTCAGAATGCATGGCAAATTCATAAAGTCCACAAAGGTAACCTAGATCATTAGCATTTTTAAAAGACAAATTGCTATTGTACTATTACAAAAATATAAAAAGAATTCAACATTACTGCTACAGGAAGAAGTAGACGAGGATGAAAATTTGGGTATCTGGTTTGATCATTTTGTTATGTCACAAGAAAAACAAACCATATGTAAACACTGTCATATGAAAACTACTACCCGATGTCAAAAATGTGACGCGAAATATTTCATATACATAGTATCACACATTACAACAACAACACCCTTAAGCCTAACGTCCTATATATAGGACGGGGCCTATTGAAGTTATTATTATATTAATTTTTTTTTTTTGTATTTTCTTATCATTGTAGTTTCGTATTAACAAAAGAAAATCAATAAAAAGTGTTACATTACAAAAAAAATATGTTCAGGCATATCTGGGTTAAAACATTGAAACCATATAATTTATACAAATGAGTTTAAAATTAAAATAAGAGTGAATTTGGGTGCCAATTAGGAAATTAAGATATCGTATGATTAGTTAAATAAAGTGCACGTAAGAGATCATGTGAAAGAAATTAACTGTGTATGAACTAAAAAAAAAAATGGAAAGAAAGGAAAAACTTAGATAGCTAAATAATTGGAAGGAAAAAACAAGACTATACAGGATGTTTTTCAAGTTCGTACAAAAAAATTAATTTCGTATTTGGTAACAGATATTCTCACGAATGCACCAAAGTTAAAACGAAAAAAGAGAAATCAAAAATTTCATACCGACATCCGGCAAGTCCTTGTGAAATGTTGTGAACCGCTAGACGCAACATACGGTGACCTTCACTCACAAAAGTGTTCGAAGTTCCCACCTGCGCGAGACGTAAACATACCGATTAAAGTGCCGGTTAACATACCTGCCCACAGATTGATCGAAAAGTGTTTTAAAAACTACGGCGCCGCATCACATGATGATTTTCTTCTGCCCACACATGTATATTGTGAAATTTATACATATCATCCCTTGTGAACATTGATTCGTCGGTGAAGAGAATGTTTTTAAAAAAGTCCGGATTGTCCGTCTGTTTCGGGAGTAACCACCGACAAAATCGCATGCGTTGGAGTTATTCCACGGGCATCTTGCACTCTTTGAAAATGGAACGGGTAGAATTGTTCCTCGCGAATAATTCGCCAAACAACTGAGTGTGACATACGCAATTGTCTGGCAATATTCCGCACACTTATCGAAGGATTTTCTTCTACAAGTTCTAAAAATCCCTTGCTCGCTGCACAACTGACACAAAGGATCTGCTATTTGGCAAAGGGCGATCTAGGTAACGCTGTGCATATAAACGTCTTCCAGCCAATGCATTTTGACCACATTCGTCGTAAATTAAAATCATATCCACAATAACACTATTGGAAAATTTGCCCATGTTTTCGACGCTGTTATCTGAGACGAAGTGCAGGTGAGAACTGACCTACCTAAACACCCTATATATAAAAATAAGCCAGGGACCATCAAACTATTTCATTGTTCGCCGAAAACATTTATTATCTCTAATATTTATTAATCAATTGTTATACAAAAGCTGCTTCATTCTATCACTTCTAATGTCAACTTTCACTGGTTTCATTTTTTGTATGAAGTTAAAAAACGGCCCGTATAAGTTTATTTATTACATACAAGCGCAAATAATTGTACATAATAATAAAAGATAAAATAATTTAAATTTGAGAGAAAAAAATGTAAGATTTACACATATTCTCACATTTGTAGGTAAAGTATTAAAAACAAATGGTAACAAAATATCGCTAGTTCAAGATAAGGAAACAAAGACCTTTTTCTAAATAACTCATTATCTATCTTTTTTTATTAACTATCGGCTTAATATTGTTAATAATTTTTTAGAAGAAATACTCCAGAACTTAATAGCCATGGCCGGTTTTATCATCAGGCGAACCTAGGCCAAAATACAAGTGCGCCAATATATTATCAAGACATCAAGCTTTAACAATTTAACAAAAAAATGTCAGAATTAAGACTAAAGAAACAACTAAAATGTTAAAACCTTACAAAGTTAACGTACGTAATACTTAAAAAAAATAATTTATTTTTTGGTCAGAAGAAGGCAGGTTTACTTTTATTTAAAAAAAATTTAAGTAAATAGTACAAAATACAATTACGTTGTTTCGTTTTTTTCTTAATTCATGATATGTCCATATTTTTCGTAATTGATGCAAAAATGTCAAAATATCTAGAGAAAGCCTAAAATATGCGAAATGACGAATGCAAAAATGCTACGATATAGGAAGTTCACTTTAAAATAAGAAAATTACTACAGACTGCCGGTGGAACCGGAAGTGCGCCATTAAGTATACAGATAAAATGTAGGTATAGGGACGAATAATTTTTTTGCGCCATTCCTCAACCTCACATAACATTGAGTCCTTGTTTGAAGTCGTTAGCAATATTCTTCTCAGCCCCCTTTCTATAAGGGAAATTTACGTATTGATTAGAACAAGAGCATATAATCATAACTGACTCGTCCGCCGTTTTGGAGCCCGATTATTGTTGTTGAGGATTTAATAGTAGTGGTTAAGAAGTCAGTTAGATTAAAGAGAATCCAAAAAGTTAATTTAATTTTTTATTTACTGAAGAGAGCAGCACAATTAACATAATTCATATCTAGATTATAATAAAACAAATTTGTAAGGTTAAGAAATTTCGATTATGTTAAAATAATAGCTTTGTTCCTACACAGTACTAAATCAGTTCGGAACTGTACTGCTCATGCGCTCTTGCTAAATACACAGCATTTTTAGTAAGAGCGCATGAGCTGTAGCAAGAGCGCATGAGCAGTACAGTTCCGAGCTGATTTAGAACTGTGTAGGAACAAAGCTAATATAAACTGCATCATCGTTTTTATGTTCAGATAACAAAGAAAAAAAATGTAATATTGACCTAATCACTTGATATTTTAATAAATAAGGGAAGATTGAGTTCCAAAATGGCAGACGAAGTCAGCTCTATTATGCACAGTAACTGTAACATGTAGCCAGTGTTGCCAACTTGTGAAAGTGAAAAATCCCTTTTTTGTGGATGAAAATCTCTTCCTGCATTGAAAAAATAATTATTTATTGAAGCAAACATTATTTAAAAGATAAAAAATAAAAAATATCCACAAAATTCATAATTTGTTGTGAATCAGTTCATGTTAAATGTTTTGTCGAATAAATAACGTTGATGTACTGGAGCTTTGCTAATAGGTTATTGGCCCAGACACGGAAAAGTAACCGCCTCGTGGAAAATACACAGTTTTTTTCGATATTGGTTGCCGTGTTGTGCATGTGATTTTACACAAGGGAATCTCAGTTGTACTACGACGTGGATTTTGCGTATTGGACTATATTGATTGGCACCTAGTGAACGTATTGACATTTATTTAATAAACGTTGGAGAAAATCAATCCTGTTACAAGAATTGAAATGCTTCATAAGGAATTATGACACTTGGAAGTAGCATATGGAAGCACACTTGATAAAAAATGACGAGTGGTCTCATGTAAGTGAATATGTAGTGAAACCGGAATTAGTAGTCAATGATGAGGCATCTAGAAATGATGTAAGTGAATGGATCAAGAACGACAAGAAAGCACGTTCCGATATACATAATTATTTCAATTAGCCCGTCAGAATTAAAATAAATAAAAAATTGCGTGACTTCTCATGAAGTTTGGCTGAAATTAGAAATGATTTATCAATCCAAAGGACCAGCAAGAAAAGCTACTCTCCTCAAGCAGTTAATACTACAGCGGATGTCAGAAGACAACAAAGTACGTGAGCATAAATAGGAAATTTTTGGTGTTGTTGATAAATTGAGTGAGATGGAGGTGAACATCGGTCATGTTATTATATAGTCTACCATCGAGAATTTTCGATGCGCTATGGAATCTCCAGATGATTTACCTTTCCCAGAAGTTCTTTGAGTGAAGATTACTGAAGAAAGTGACGCCAGATTGAACGAGTCTAAAAGGCTGGTCGTCCTTTGGATGCGTTTTCGTCCGAATTATTTTCGTCAGAAATCGGACGAATAATTTCGTCAGAAATCGGACGAATAATTTCGTCAGATTTCGCATATGTGGTATCGTCCACTAGACAAGTTTTTGCATTGCACGAAGTTAGTCATATGCAGAGATTTATATCAAATCATTGATAATAGAAATGGATGAATACCTTTTGGAAAATACTTATCTTGTAAATGTTGGTTGCGAGTCGTCAGGATCGCAATGGGGCCCCCGAGCATATTCTGTATAGCTATTTCGGCCCTAATTGGGGCCTCATCAGCAGAACAGTGGCTCGAGAACTCCACTGCAACCCCGACGACCAACAAGATATACGCACGGTTGGCGCGTGAATGCAGACATGTGAAATAATTGCGCCGCAGCACAACTATTTCACGGCGCAATTATTTCACATGTCTGCATTCACGCGCTAACCGTGCGTATATCTTGTTGGTCGTCGGGGTTGCAGTGGAGTTCTCGAGCTACTGTTCTGCTGATGAGGCCCCAATTAGGGCCGAAATAGCTATACAGAATATGCTCGGGGGTCCCATTGCAATCCTGACGACTCGCAACCAACATTTACATGTTTGCGATGACACATTTTGTCCGCTTCGACTGCCATCTCGTGTGTGTTAGCTTATGAGGCAGCGGTATTGTTGCTATTTGCTTTCACGACACGAATTATAAGTCGGAAAATAGTTGTGCTGCGGCGCAATTATTTCAAATACTTATCTTGTTAGACGGAGATTAAAATTAAAAAGAAAAAAGTGTTGGGTTAATGACATATTAGCAAAACGAAAAGAATTTGGAGAATATCATCCCTTTTACATGTATAATGATTTAAAGAAGGACGAGAAATATTGTATTAATTAATTTTTCAACATCCATTACAAATTAAATTATCCACGGTCCCTTTCGTCAGAACAACTGCGAAAAATCCCATTTATTTCGGATAGTTCGCACATCGCATGGTTTCGTCCGAATTCGGACGAATCATTTCGGACGCAGTGGACGCCTTTCCGTAAGTTTCAATAATATGGGAGCATTCGCACTTCTTCGTCCGACTTCTGACGAAGTCAATTCGCATGAAAACGCATTCAAAGGACGACCGGCCTTATGGTACAACATCGTCAAATGCCTTGCGGATTAGTAAACGAAGCAATTCTCGTAATTTCAAGAAAACAAGTAATACGAAAAACGAATACATGAAATCTGATAAAAAGGACACTTCTAAAATCAGATGTTTCAGATATAAGGAAATCGGGCATATTTCTGTCAATTGTCCTAAAAGGGAAAAACAAAAACAATCGGCGATTGGTGTTACTTTATGTGCTGAAGAAGAAGGATGCGTCAATTCAGAGAGGAAGATTAAAAGTGGTGTCTCGACAACGGTGCAACATCTCATTTTTCCAGAAAACTTACCAACTTTAGTGACATTAACAAATCGCAATGCGAAAAGTTCATCGACGAAAAGTTCAGCCGTAGGGACGGCAATACACAAAGCAGATGTTTTGGGAAATATGCAAGATTACCTTGACCTTGAAAGACACATTACATGCATCAGAATTGCGTTCAGATTTAATGTCCGTTGGAACAATCACAGACAAGGATATGATGTGTTGTTCAAAAAGAATAGTGCAATGGTGTTGGATTGTAATTAAATATTAAATTATTTGCCAAACGAGAAGGGTGTCTGTACTACGTGCACGAGTGTGAAGAGATTTCACAATTGGCACAGAAGGCCAATTCAGCTCTGGTAGCGGAATTATGGCATAGGCGATTTAGTCATTTGAGTATGACGGATTTACTAGAAGCTAAACGCAATGGAAGCATACGAGGCCTTGAAAATGAGCGAATAGAAGAAAAATAATTTCTTCTATGATTAATTAATTCATTATACATTCATTTGACATTTCAATTTTCTCATGTTTGCCTCAGTATGATATTACCTAATTTCAATAGTATTTTATTATTTCATTAAACATTACCCCTAAAAGTTCGCCTGTAAAAATTACTCATGTACTCTTCTCAAAAAAAAAGAAACGAAAAAGGGTGAAACCCCCTCATTTGGAAACACTGGTAATGTGAAACAAAACTTCACAATGTTGGGCTTGAAAGTTGATATGGATATTTTAATGAAAACCGTACGCTGAAAGCATGACGGAATAAATCCATAGTTCCTTTTTCTGAAGTAAAATAATAACAAAAACAGATTCTGATAATTGTCTCATGATTGGTAATATGTACAAAAAAGAAACACAGGCCTCCAAAAGTCCCTCAAAGTAGTACTTTTGAATTAAAAAAAAAACACCCTTTTTCCCTTTTGGTGTAAAAGATTCACAAAAAGAGATAAATCTATCAAGTTGGCAACTCTGCCTGTAAGTTTCTCTGTTAATTGGTATAATTTATCTCACGTGCGCAGGGGCGTGTTCGAAAATACAAGGAGTAAGTAGTATAAGAGTTATACCAACAGAGTGAATAAAGTGAAAAGCAAAATATACAAAATGATTCATATGAGAGAGAAAGAATATTACCCAAGAGTAACCAGGAGAGTTTTCGGACATCCCCCAGAACTTCAAGCTAAACCACATTTAAATTACTCTTAAATAATAAAAATGTAATCAATAGCTTAGGTCGAGACATCCTGCGGCCGAATATTACTAATGTATTCGATTCCGAGATAACTAGAACAGATAGGTAGAATTGCAGTGGAGTGCTCGAGCTACTCTTCTGCTGAAGAGGTCCCAGATATGATCGAATCAGCTGTCCAGAGGATGCTCAAGAAATCCACTACAATCAAAACCGACTAGCAACAAATTTCTAAATAAAAATATAGATAATATTTTTGCAAATATTAAATTCTGCCTTTATAGTGGAGATCCTTCCTTTCCAGAATTTTCTAGTAAACATCTGGACCTACTTAGCTGGACCTATCGACTCGAAACTCACTGGAATAATCGAGAAGGTAGATGGCGTGACCAGGCTCAGCGGCTTGGACGTAACAATATTAAAACGTCAAATACACTTTTATTTTTTTAAAAAATATACAAAACATTCATTTATTGCAAGATCGCCATTTACCTTCTTTGAAACTACCTACTATTAACCGAATTTAAAACGCCTATACGCGCTCCAAATTTGTTTTTTTAATAGAAAGTAAAACCAAAATGTTTCTCGGCGAAGGTATTTTTTCCCCAACGAGTAAATTTACACCGCCCCCGTGCACGATCAGATTTAACTTATGTCGGGGGCGTTTAGCGTAAACACGTTAACGGCGGGCGGTTGCCTTTCGCAGTTCAGATCCTTAAGGTCCTTTGTAATTTTTCAGAGGCCGCCCGCATTCGAGACCTGATAACCACCCTGCCTTTGCCCTTACACATGGGCACGCTGGAATGGAAACTGAAGTATTTTTACGAGTCCTGTATGGACGTCGACACGATAGAGATCGATAAGGAAAGGCCACTCACCACCATCATCTCAGAATTAGGTAAGTGAAAGATTGATTGACTTTGGATAACGTTTGCTATAAATAAAACTGACAATGAGTATAAAAGTATAAAAACAAACAAAGTTAGAAAAGTATAAAAAAAATTAGTTTTTCATATTTTTTATTTAAATATAATAATCTTTTTCACTCCCTTCGATTTTTTGCAAATTATGTTCGTTTGTTCTTTCACTTTTTTATTGTTTTTTAAATTTGTTGCTTTTAAAAGAATTTAAGTTTTCGGAAAATGGTCTTGTCACTAAAAATGTAACGATCTTTTTTCGTTTCTCTTAACGATGCTGCTGCTGCTGATCGCGTCTGCCTCACATTTGCTTTACAGAAACTGAAGTACGTTCGGTTAATGCTGCTCTATTTATATCGGATTGCGTGTATTCCTTGATTGGTCACGACAAGGAAGACTTTGGCCAATCAGGAGTGATGTTTACGTATTTAAATGGGCCAATCAATTCTCTCGTCTCATTAAGCAATGTAATTCTTGCGTAATTTTGTTCATAAATTTATCGTATTTAATTGCGATCATGTTTCCATCAAGTTTGAACTTGAAAAAGCATGCCCACTCACTAGCTGTACCTAAATATTCAATGATTATGGAAACTCGTGTTGTTACTATTTGTTTGAAAATTGTTAGTGACACGCGGAAATGCGAGCGTTAATTAAAGCAATTTACGAGCCGGTTTTAACGGAGTACTTTATTGAAATTTCGAAACGTAAATATTCATATGCGCACATGGCCTGTGCAATTCGAACGCTCGAAATAGCACAAAACTTTCGTTTGTTTGCGGTTATGCTATGCAAATGAAAATATGATTTATAATGAGGTATTTTTCGTCGCCGTGAATTGTCATGGGGATTTGCATATTTTATTTGTTGGTAAGCGTCGTTTAATTTCGTTTTTTTTTTAATTTAATTTATTCGTTATAAAGAGAAAACGATGTGCGGTAAAAAATGGGAAATTCAGAGAAAATAAACAAAGTGTTTTATGTTTACATTTGGGAGAATAAATGTGATTGAATTGAGGAAGGGTTATGATACCCAAACACGTAACCAAAGCCCAGTGAATACAGGGGGAATACCAGACGATGAAGTAATTAAACTTCATTCAAAATTGAAACAGAATCTGATATTATTTTTACAAAATAAATTTCGAGGTGTTTCCGTAACATAAAATCGAAAGCGTCAGGCGATTTCAAGCATGGATTGAGTAATTGATTACTAAGTGAACGAAGGGGAAAATTATTTTTCCACACTTGCCAACACCTCGGCGCTAAATTGCGAGACTGATTGATAATCAATAAATTTTCAATCGCAAAATCGCGGGCCTTGAAACGAACCGTCATAAAAAAAAATCCTCGGGCGCCTTACTTTCCTTTTTCGTTCGATGAAAAGTGCGTTTGCTTTAAAATTTGCATTTATTTACATGTTTATGATAGATTCCTTGTCCTGATTATCGGAGAGGTCGTGCGGATGTCTACTCTGATTTTCATTTTTCATATGAAAGGAAAGAATAATAAAAATTCGTATGTCTTTTTTAAACAGTCGTGCAATGGACCAGAAAGACATAACGGATTGGACACCGATATGTTTGGCATAAGAAAGACATTTCTATGCCGAAAACTTAGAGCGAAATGGAGGGGACTGCACGGCTCGCGCGTCACGTATCCCCACATTTCGTTGTTTCATTCTTTGCCTTTACCATATTTACTCCAAGGTGTTTCTGCTTACTTTTTTGTCTTGGCCTTTATGCAAACTGCTACGTCAAACAAAGAGACATCCAGCCTCATTCTTTATTTTGTAGATTATGCCAAATTTGTACGTCATCTTAACTCGTTCTTGTTGTGGAGTAAATTGCATCTACATTTAAATGAGTTTGCTGTTAAAAATTCCGTTATCTTTGCCGCATTTTTCCTCTTCAAACTACCTAACAGAAAAAAGTAGTTTGATTATGTAAGTCATGTGCCTTTTTTTAAAAATTTCTCCTCGTAGTTGGCCGTGAATTGTTATAGTTGGGAGTAGGGCTGTGCCATAATTAAATTTTACTATCGAATAACGAAAGTTTGCAGTCATCGATAAATATCGATATATCGAAATTTATCAGTAGTTTTCAATTATCGATAAACATCGATCTTCACTATTTGACTTTGACTTAAGATTAACTTCACTGTTCATTAAAAGCTTTCTATAATAATGCTGCCAAGTGAAAAAGAAAATGCATTCAGGGCGTGGGTTAGAATTCAAATCAACGGTTACCATTGGTCAATAGGTTTTTAAAAATCTATCTGGCAAGTCCGAAGGGGTGTTGTTAATTTTTACTTGCAGGAGAGGAACACGGAAAACAGGGAGATAGCATTGACGCTTTATCGAGAACGGTCCAGTTCAATTCTAATGTGGCTTAGCTATTTTTTTTCTTAAGCGCTTGTAATCTTTATTCATTTTACAGTTAAAACATTTATTCCGGAACGGGTTAATAAAGTGTGCTGATAGAAAAAGGCAATTAAAAACAAACAATTACGCGGCGCGACGCGGGTGTATTTAGACAAAGTGCGCTAAGTGCGTGAGTGTACGCGATCCGCGGATTGCGCGAACAGGTAAATTACACTTCCTTGTATCCTTTCGTCACAGATTTGGTGGTGTCAATTGAGTGAGAATAATTTAAAATTGCATTAATTAGTGACTAGAGAGTCTGAAAGTTCCGATTTCTATTGCCTTTAGGTCAATTTAATCCAAACATTTTTTATTTTCATTGAGTAGAGTTTAAACTCCAAACAATATTATTCAATTAGTAAAGTTTTTGTCCCATTAATTATTTAATCAACCAGCTGTAATTTAATCAACCAGCAGCAACTAACTATTCCCCACTTCTACCTGGGAATTCAATACAGTGTACTCTTATAAATCATTCTACCCTTGAGGATTTTCTCCGGCAACCGATTTCTCTCTGGTGTCTTTCGACAACCAAGGGCACCCAGGCGTCAGCCTATCTCCCATTGAGAAATGGCCAGCGGGACGCCGTCCGGCACGGTACTCCCGCTGTCCGCCAGCTATGACACTGCCACTAGGAGGCCAACGCCAATGAGGGGGACCGGCCGGGACCGGTGGGCTCCCCCTCCCCCTCTCCGGCAACCGATTTCTCTCTGGTGTCTTTCGACAACCAAGGGCACCCAGGCGTCAGCCTATCTCCCATTGAGAAATGGCCAGCGGGACGCCGTCCGGCACGGTACTCCCGCTGTCCGTCAGCTATGACACTGCCACTAGGAGGCCAACGCCAATGAGGGGGACCGGCCGGGACCGGTGGGCTCCCCCTCCCCTCAGCACCTCATGTCAGCAAGGTTTCCCTAGCTACGTTTGATGAGTAACCGTCGAGAACGCTTACGCGAATCTCTCCCACACATCTAATACTAACCCCAGCATCCATTACCCATACACGCATATCCGCGTGTATGGGATAGGGCAGCTAGACAGGCTAGTTTTAAGGGTAACAGGCGTGTGGTCTGCATCTGAAATCCAGGCTAGCGGGTACAGAGTACCACCCTCGACGCAAGGCGAAAGTAGTCGAGAAAAGCTCCTACTATTTCGACCTCAACTAAACGCTCAGGTGAGAGGAGTAGTGGCGTTCCCTACACTCCACCTTATTAATCAGGTTAGCTAGAGATAGGGTTATTTCACCACCTCCCACGGGAGTCCCTGAAAAACAGGTGATTGCTACTGATTTACTTGCAAATTGATCGCCGAGGGCGGCATTTTGTATTACATACGCCACCAGAACGTCTAATTAATTTATTCCACTAATAAAGTACACTGTAGACCCTTTGTGTCACATGTACGTTGGTTGATTGAACAGAACGAGTCGTAGAGTACGATTAAAGTGACAAACACTAGTACCAAGACCAATCTAGGTAGAATTCTAATTACTTGTTAATTTAATTGAGGAGCAGAGTTCTCCTACGGTTATCTGTGTGTTTTAAACCACCAGCTGTGACAGAAGGCAGATTATACCGCCGATATTCAGAAAGTGAAATCGGTTGAGCGAATTACACTGTACTCCTGATCACTGTAAATTTTTCTTTGTTTCGTTGTATTGATTTCAAACGCAAGGGTTTTGCACTCACGATATCAGACCCCACAGAGGCTGATATAAGGAGTTTTTCCCATTTTTTTCTTTTTTTTCTCTCAATAAATAATTAATTAAATTTAATTGTTGTATTTTGATTTAACGCCTCTAATTTCTTTGTTCTGACGAGTTATTTTATCACCGCACCAAACGAATCAGGTTATCACAACGTAATTACGGGGTTACATTGACGATCGGGCCATAATTATCAAATACAAGAACGATTAGCAACTTATCGCACGAGTTCCGAAGGGACATTCAACTCTAAATATAATATAGGTCACTAGGATCAACAGTAGCAGCCGGCCGACAATATCTTCACTATTTGACCTTGACTTCAAGACAAATTATGCCGTTCACTAAAAACTTTCTATAATGATGCTGCCCTGTGATCTTGAGTTGGTTTCAAAGTAAACTAAAAGATCAAATATAACTTAAAGAATGAAAGAGAATGAAAAGAGACAAAATTATAGACTTTGTATTAAACTATATTCACTATTTGACCTTGATTTCAAGATTAACTTTTGTATTCTCTTGTTCTCTATGACAGTGACGCATAGAGGCCTTGAATTAATTTTAACGTGAATTTAAAGATCAAGGAAATCAAGAAAAAATGAAGAGAGGAAAAAACTAGAATTGTTTTTACACTATCTTCACTATTTGAGCTTGATTTCAAGATTAACTCTGCTGTGTTTCATAATAACGTTCGAAAGTGTCCTTGAATTGGTTTTAACGTAAACTTAAACATTAGAGAACTCCAAAAAAAACGAGAAGAAAAACTAGATTTTTTCTACACTGTCTTCAATACTTGACCTTGCCTTCAAGACTATAACTGCCGTTTATTAAAAGCTTTTTATAAAAATTCTGTAGTGGTTTTAAAGATTAAAATTATCTCAAGAAAAATGAAAGGAAAAATTTTTACACTTTCTTCATTATTTGACCTTGGCTTCAAGATTAATTTTGCTGTTCACTATAATGATGCTGCCTAGTGATCTTGGATTGGTTTCGATGTAAATTTAAAGCTCAAAAACAACTCAAGAAATGAAGAAGACAAAATGAAAAACTTCGGTTTACGCTGTCTTCACTATTTAATCTTGATCTGAACAAAGGTCAGAGAACTCGAGAAAAGGTAAAGATGTATCGAGTAATTTATATTAAAAAGTAGCAATGGAAAACCGACTACCCACCTGATTATTATAGTATCGATATATCGATATTGATAATTTATCGGTATCAATATATCGATAAATATCGTATACACCGATAAAATATCGATATATCGATACATTGATAATTTTTCTATACCTATATCGATATATTGATGTATCCATATTTATCGATATATTGATAATTTTTCAGTTACCTATCGTTATTCGATAACAGATTTTATTATCGATAGTTATCAATATATCGATATTTTTCTTCACAGCCCTAGCTGTGAGCTAGGAGTGCGTTCAGAATCTTTACCTCCGAGAGCGTCTTGGGCGTGTAATCGTGTCTTTCTCATTCACGATTTTTAACATATTCTGCGTCTCGCTCATCCGTTTTAAAATGTCTTGTGTTTACATTATTTCCATGACAACGGACTCGTTTTTCACATCCCACTTGTAAGTAGGACGAGTAGAGTGCGCTCGTTGTCATGGAAATAGTTTCAACATATGTCGTTTTAAGACGGATGAGCGAGATGCAAAATATGTTAAAAATCGTGAGTGAGAAAGACATAACTACACGCCCAAGACGCTCTCGGAGGTAAAGATTCTGAACGTACTCTAACTTTGGTTGAAACTTAATAAATTGACGTATATCATAACCTCACTTTTCTTATTGAAGGAAATGTCATAAGAACAGTTTTATTAACAAATTTTACTCAAAATTAAAATTAAAATCATAATAGGTGTTCAACATGTTCACCATTTTTATCATGACATGCTTGGATTCCACGTAAAACTCATATTTCATACGCCAGTCGATTGAGGCTAGTTCACAACTAACAACAATTCACGGTCAATTACGAGGAGAAATTTTAAAAAAGGCACGTTATTTTGCAAACTGCTTAAATAACGAGATCCTTTCTTTCTAGAATTTTCTAGCAAACGTCTGGAACCAACTAGCGTTCAACTGCAAACTTACTAGAATAATCTAGCGATGTAATTTTGCATCATTTTCGCACTATAGTTTCAATTACTTTCGGTTACTTCCTTACTATGGAAAGTATTAATTACAATTAGGACAGAAATACCTTTAAAAACATAAAGAAATTATGATAATTCATTGAAAAGGAAGTCTAGATTGTAAAAAATGAACACAATTGGCATGGAAGGAAATATAAAAGGAGAGGTGCGATTAGGACGAAGGTCTCAGAGAGCAAACAAGGAGACAAGTATTCCACAAGAGGCAAATAAAGAAATGGAAAATGGATACTTGGATTGAGAAACGGATAAGCATTTCTGTTTTTCAGACTGATTTATTAAATAGCGATTTTCTTATAAGCACATGTGTCAATAAAGATACATACTTTGTGCCCATCAACTCTTTCTTATCAATTTTAAATTAGAGAGAGAAGAAACAAAAAAGTCTTTTTTCCTGTTGTTTTTTATTTCATTCCATCTTTTCGGCCATCATTCTTGATCTCGTTTATATTATTTTGTATTTGTCTTTCTTTCATTGACAAAGTTGTTTTGTGTAGAGTCTTCCATTAATGTACATATCTTCTTAGCTTGTTCTTGAGCTGTGTCTATTATGCAATTTTTTTGCGTTTTTTCTTCGCTTCAATTTTTCTTTACAAAATCTTTTAATCATTGTTTATTTTATGGTCTTTTGTCTGTATTCAAAATATGTAATTAGATTGACTTCGTTATCATCAGAGTGAGGAATTTTTACGGTAACGAAAGCACGCTAAGTCGGCCAGCTGGCTCGACGACGTGCTATAAAAAGTACGCAAAAATTTCTCTCTCTGGTTATCATTCTTACTCGGAGTTTGTTTGACAACTGTCTTCTCTGTTTTTCTTTTTTAGATTCGTTCTTGGAACCGCTACCGTCCTCTTTGCGATTGAACATTTGTAGCATGAACTGTAGGTACAGTTCACAAGTTATTTTTTTTGTAATATGTATTCAGGAAACATCTCAGGATGAATCTCTTTCTCTAAAAATATTTTTTTGATTAAGTTAGAAATTACGACGCTCATTGAAAAAAATTCGTTTCGACAAAACGTTGCGTTTATATTCTAATTCATATCGAAACGTATATTTGTAAATAAACATATAAGTGCGTACATAAATAAACTCCCCGATTTTTTTTGTCCGGACATAAATTCGTGCTACCGATTTATTTTGACGTTCGCCCGTTATCAAAATAATCCACGCGCCGATAATAACGCGTGGATGATGGAGGGCCAAGTGGCGTCGATAAATTATTTATAAGCGCGATGCATTCTTAAGTGGTTTGTGCTCCTTGAAAGCACTCACTGTGAATCATTCTATTTCGGTTCTGGATATCACCTGACATGATCGAAAGCACGTGCTGCCTCCACTAATTATAATTTGCTTGTCTCAATCAGTTAAGAATAGTCTCTCCACGATGACGGGCAAACTGGAAACACGTGAAACCTAAATGAAATGAAAAAGTGAATTCTGGTTAATTACGTTTGTGATTGCGCCACGAACATTACTCAAATATCATCTGCGTGTGCTGGATAATATAATAATTTGATATGACATCACTCTCTCACTATTTTGTTTTTTTGGGGCCAACACATATCTCATATTATAAAGTGTGCGAATCGAAAGTCAGCAAGAATGTGTGTCAGTGTTATTTACACTTACTGATTCGCACTGAATTTTATTATACATCTCTGCCACCTTTGCAAAAGCTTTCGTATAGTTCGCTTGTTTCAGTGGAAAATATCAAACTTGTTAACTTGAGCGTTTTTTTTCTCGACTCTAAACAATGGGAGTATTTTAGAAGTGATCGTGAGTCAGCTGTGCCCAAAAATCAATCAAAGGATGCATTAACGAAACTCGTATAGTATCGTGTCCCAGAGGTAAAAACGTATGTGTACCTTTCTAATTTAAATGTCAATAAAGTTCAAATGGACACGACGAGAAACGAGGCGAAGTCGACACGGTTTCTGATGCTCAATAAATTTAAAACGAATTGACACAGCAAAATGGGAAAACGAAGCGCGATGAAGACATCATGCGCGCGCGATTAATATGCAACATGCGATGATGGACGTAACAAAGACTTGGGCATGATGGGCGATGACATCAAATTGCTAAGTCAATATTTGGTGGGACAACAAATTTAATCGTTTGGAATGAGACGTGATTAAATCATAATTGTCAACATCATTTCTCTTTTAAATTGTTTTATGCAATGTGTTTATAATTTATGTCAGGAGTTCAATGTATGTAGGTATGTCTTGAATTAGATCAACGTGAAATGTCACTTAGGTTATGTCACGTTAGGTTATACGGGTTATAAGCAAAACTGATTGACAACTGTGATTCATTAAACGTCAATAGGTTAAGGAAGTCATCTCTTCTTCTTTCATTAAAAAATCAAAACTAATTTGATGAATTTTTTGATGAATGTGTAAGTTGTAGGAGAAAACGTAAAACACAGTTTATTGTACCACTTAAAGTAATTAATATTGACAAACTGATTAGTCGCATGAAGAAGTTCGGGTTTTTTAAAAGGAAATTTATAAAATATTAGGTCGGGTTTTTCACAAAACCCTTCCCACTAAAGTTTGACTCAATTGTCTTCCGTACTGTTGATCTAACAAATGTAAAATAACTTGAGATAATTAAACTTTATTATAATAATAATATAAAACTTCAACTTGATTATTCAGATACAAAGAATCGATAATGCACTCTTCTCGAATTGTTAGTTAGGAATGCCTCCTCGTTCCCGGATAGCCTGTCACCCAAACCCCGTCCGCCGTATTATAAACACCATAAACTATACGGCTGATATCAACGATGACATCACTAGCGGGTTCGGGCCTTCGTATAATGTTAAATCCTTTACACAAATAATGTTGTATTTTTTCCTGCTTAGTGCATATCGGATTCCGCGCGGCGGCGGTTTTAAAAGCGTGACGGGCTATAAGCTCACGCGATAACTAACACAGCGCCCTCACTTGTTTATTCTCCGAACTTCTTACTATAACCTACAGCTTCCTTTATCACGTTGAAATATTATTACGTCATATTACATTCATTAATCATATGTATTCCAAAGTGATTGAAGGACTTTTGTCAAAGGGCTGACAAGGGGAAGGCTTACATGTATGAATTCCTGATTAAAGTAAGCCGTGATTTTTTAATCAAGTTGGCGACACGCAATACAAGAGTAAGAGCAATAACTGTTAGTGTCAAGTGTCATATTATCTGATTATTACATACAAAAATGTGTGAAGTGAATTTTGTGTTGTAAGTCGAACATTTTATAAACTGTGTAACGCACCCTCCCAATTAGACTTGCTTATTGACTATTACGGACAAGTAAACAAATAATAAAAATGTACAAACAACCCACAACAATTGAAATTTATTGCTAAGGAAATGACTGTCTAGTCCATTTACCTAGAGTCCCGAGAAAGCCATCCAGATGTTCAACTACAGCTGTGCATGCCCTTAGCTACTCTACCTGCTTACTGGGGTTGTCGCCCGGCGCTAACGGTTAATACCTACGAATTGGGTTACGGTTCAATGGCTTTTGCGGGGACTCGCTCTAAATAATAATACTTTGATTACGGCACGTGATCTCGTTAATAGGAAACTACGTCATGGTTACTGGTTCTTTTTGGTGGAGCAGCGAATAACTCTTTAGAACAAGGAATTTGACACTTTAAATAAAACGCAACAATTGACTTTAATTAATTATTTATTAAAAAAAAAGAAAAAAAAGGAAAAAATCCTGATATCCGCCTCTGTGGGATCGAAAATCGTGAGTGAAAAACCCTTGTGTTTGAAATCAATACAAATAAACAAAAATTACGATTCTCAGAAAGTACAGTATAATTCGTTTAACAGATTTCACTTCCGAATATCAGCGCGATCTATTTTCTTTCGATTCACACCGTTGGTAGTTTAATGTCTACACAGATATATCTGTTGGAGAGCTCTGCTCCTTTAGTTAGATTAATAATTAATTGAGTTTCAACTGAGCTCGAGTCTTGGTACAGTGTTCGTCAGTCCGTTTAATAAACCAACGCACAAAATGCCTCAGTGGGACCACTATATACTTAATTAATGGAGTTAATTAATGAATTAATCAGCTCGTTTAGAGAAGTATGTGATATAAATGCCGCCTTCAGCGATCATTTTGCAAGTAAATCAGTAGCAATCACCTGTTTTTCAGGGGGGCCCCCGTGGAAGGTGTTGTTTTAACCCTATCTCTAGCTAACCTGATTAATATGGTGCGTGTAGTGAGCCAAAACTTCTTCTACTCCGTCACCTGAGCGTTAATTAATAGCTTGGAGGGCGGTGCTCTACCCACTTGTCTGGTTTTTCAGGACCTTCTGTATATCGCTCTTTCGCCGCCTAACCTAGCTAATTAATTTAAATCGCAAGAAATAAGTTTTGACTGCACTGCCTTATTTGCACTCCACTATGGGTGGCTTTGGCATAACAGTCTCTAGGCAGTCGCTTCTAATTAAACGAAGGCCTCAACTTGTAATGTGAGTTGATATCTTTAAACACATGGCCATTTATTTGCAATTTTAACGCGACAGAATGTGTCCAAGATCTACGAAACCAAATTAACTTATGAGTAATTCGATATGCCTCTTCCGTTAATGTACATGTTACCGTGATTTTAGCGCGACAAACTTTTGTACAGAAATTCGAAACGCAAAGATAAGGCTACTTCACATGGCAGATTTACGGCTTTCTGTGTGGTGGGACGGCACGTCGCCCAGCATTGCTTCTTATCGCTTGAGAAAAAAATTACCCCGAATACGGACATGTGTTCGTTATTGAAATAGAACATGCAACCATCGCATTTGTTTTGAAAACAAATTTAGCGAACGCTTCAACTGAAAATACAAAGTGTCACAATTTGAAACTTGTTTAATTTAAATAATCAGACAACTATCATGTCGGTGCTACAAACCTTTAAGAGAGAAAACATTGAAATCATAGCGTACTTTAATTAAGAATTTAATTGAATGCACGGTATGTTATAAATTGAAGCGAATAGGAATTCGGGAAAAACTAATTTAATGAAGTAGCACATTTGGAATAGAACCTGGAAACCTCTGCTCTAAGTGCAGCGTATAGCAAGGATCACTTTTAGGACCACTGCTCTTTATCTTCTGCGCACACGTGTGAACGCAATTTTTTTTGTTAAATTTAACCACAAGCTTGTATTTATTTACATTAAATATAACAAGAAGCTATATGTAATGAATTTATTTACCCTATAAGTATTAATAGTTTTTTTGTAAAATAAAAACGAATGCTTAATATTTCTGTAAACCTGGGAGGCACACACACATTTTGTACGATTCGATCAATACGGTTCAGAGATGATGAAAGCCTTCTAAAGTTCTAAATGCAAATTAATGACCTGAACCCGTAAGGCTTCTGCCGTTCCTCCAAGTAGACAAGGAATCGATTCATGCACTCTGCGTTTCCTCCAAGGATAACGCGTGATAAATGTTCACACTTTAAAAGTCACATAAATATGAATTAGTTTCGCATGTGTTCGCGAGACATTTGCAAAATAGTCTTCCACTTGACAGGAAATCGATACGCTTTGGTTTTACACAATGTTTCAGTTGAATTCGCGAATAATTCCTTTGGAAATTTATTGGTAAGGTAGGTAGATAAATTAAACATAAAATATTATTTGTAATTGCCCAAAATGTTTCAAACATTTCTTTCCCAAAGCATCCGCACAAGATCCGCCAGTTTGAGACAACAGCACTTCAAGTACAACATTTTAAATCTAAGAGCCAGACGTGCTCATGCAATAGAGCAACTTTCTCGTGATTGAGGTGACAGTCGACCTTGTAAGGTGAGCAATTACCGTTTTTAACAACCATTGTAATCTATCTTCAGGCGCAACTGTTACTTCATAATAATTATTAATGAATGAGTGGTCATTCGCCTCGGTTTTCTCACAGGGAGACTCGTTGCCACAAAAACTATGCAAAATATGCTCGAATTCTGTGGGCAGCAAAACCTAAACTTTTTTTTTATCTATTAGGTAAGTCACGAATATTTTAGGACCTTCAATGTTAGTAGCAAATCTGTTTGATGAAAGGTGTCTGTGTATTACGGCCTTTGAAATACAGGGTGACTTAAAAAAGACTTGAAATCTGAAATTAAAAAAGAAGAATGGATGAATTAGTTTTTTAAACACGAACTTTTAGATAAAATTATTCCAGGCAGCGTTCATGGTTCATTAAAACCGCAGGACTTTGTGCCAACTGCCGCTTTAAAGCTAACTCGTTCGTGATAAGATTTATGCAAAGGCAGCTTGTTACGTTGGTTAATCAACATTCACCGGGTCTAAAGCAAGCAAGCAATTCCTAGGAAGACGAAAAGTCGATTTAATTTATTACTATTTATTCTAGGCAGTGGTTGCAGTACGTAACCAGGAAATCGGTTAATTTTAATTAAAAGAAAACAATTCGTTTTACAAACGGTTTTTTTTTTTAGAAGATTCTTCGAAAATTCGCATGAGGCAAAATATTGTGTCTCAACAGTTTCAGAAATGGTGTTGTTCTCACTCATCAATCATGTACAGTCACAATAATTAGTCATGACATGACCTTTACAGAAAACCTCATCGTCGACATTTTATTTGTGGTTTCTAAGCAAAAAATAATTTATGACATCCCGGATTCACTTTTAAGTATTTAGTAAGATTTGGATGCATTCGACGTTTATAGGTTTTAAGGAGATGGATACGATGACCTGTAAGCTTTCTGTAAGCGTCATGCTTAATTATTGCGATTGTACTTCTTGAAATTTTCCTGATTTGTATTTATTCATGATTTCGTTCTAAATTTAGAACACACGTAATACATCCGCGATGAATTTAAGGAAAGTGAAGAGCCCAGTTTCGCTGACCACCGTCCGAACCCATTCGCTTCAGGAAGTGTATGTGTGTCACGATCATCTCACGTTTCAGAAAAAAGTGCATCGGTGCCTCCTCGACTTTCTCCCATTATCATTATCATCACCATCAACGACGGCGCACCTGCTTAAATGCACTTGACCATGCACCCGGTGAAGCCTCAAAAGAAATTCCGACGTGTTTGTCCTTCTGTTCGATGCGAGTCTTATTGTTTCGCTTGTCGTAGTGGCTGCATATGTAAATAGAATTCCCCTTTGTTGTTTTACAGTTGAATCAAAATACATGTCTTGAAAGGAAATTGAACTTCTTTTTTCTATTGTTTAAAGTTGCTTCGTTCAGTACATACAGTCGTAGACTTAGCACCAATGGATACTACTTACAATTAGAAGTAAGGTGGAATTTTATTGCCTTTCGTTTTCTTTTAACTGTCCAGGACTATACATTGTACAAGTAAGGTCAATAAAAAATTGCCAAACAATGAAATAATTTCGAGTAACTTTTCCAATATCCACAATAAAGAGAAAATCTGATTTATGGGACAGGTATTTTATTTAACCAAAACGAAAACCGCGTTTAACATTCTTCGACGTCTGCGGCGATGACTAATTTCGGGCCTCACTTTCTCCGCAGATTTGCGTTTTATTGACTCGATCCACTTTGGAGGTGATCGAGTGGAAACCCCTTGGGTTTTACGGGAGGCAATTTGTTTAACAAACGTTGTGTTTTTCCGTGTTCGTGTTGCCGATTCAGAACGACGCGGTTAAACTTGCAATTGCCCTCTCTGATGATGCATAAGTGAGTGCAACGTTGTCACAAGTTAATGCACATCACGTACTTTAAAGTTGGTGGAAAAGTAGTTAGTTGCATTTCCGCTGGAACGACTCACAAGTTGCTCTCCTTTTAAAACGTAAAATAAACATTTTACTTTGAGAAGACCGCCTTTATAATTACATTGTTATATCTATTCTCAAGTTTGTTTCATGTGGTAGTAGAGCTAATGCTTTTCCCCTTTGAAGCTAGGAGCGTTGGAGCATAGAGTTCGGGGGTTGAATGATCTATTTAAGAAATTTAACAACACTGCTACATGTTTCAATTTAGTTATTCATACACACAAAAAAAATCAATGATGCCCTCTTCTCCAGTTCTATATTATGGAATGCCTCCTCTTTCCCGACATCAACGCAATGTCTTTATCCGCCGCCGCTGCCGTATCATAAATATCATAAACTACATATATGGCTCACGGCGACGATGACATCACTAGCGGGTCGGGTTCTTAATGTAATATTAAATTATTAACAGTTTTATTGGAAGTCAGGAAATATTTGAAAGTACATCGCTTTTTATTGTTTTGTAAACTTGTGCGCATGAGATAAAACATGTCTGGCTCTGAAACGTCCTAGAAACGCCGAAGTCTGCTCATCATCAATGAACTGTATTACACATGTTTGTAAAATAATCTTCGATTGTGCGCACCTACATAATACATAAAAGACAAACAGAAAAATGGCGTCCTACATTGTTGGGGATCCGGTATAAAGAAGTACACCTACATAATACAGTGTGATCTTTAATGATTGGAGATACTTTGAATTTGGCGCCATAGTTTTTAAATGTGGCCACAGGATTATTCATTGTTAAATTTCAGAGTCGACAGGTTATTTTGTTTTCTTTTTCGTAGGCGATATTTTACGTCTTTTTATTTTCTTATTACCATTCTTAAGGTCGTTTTCATAATAGAACTTTAAATTGAAAGCAACTTTAACCTATAAAAACACATTAGGGCCAGTTTTATAATGGAATTTAAAAGAGACTTTAAACAAGTCACTTTCAGATGTCAAAACAAACGTGAAAGCGCATTTGTTTACACATCAGAATGTGACTTTAATTTTAAATTTGTAACGCGCCCGTTTAAAATCCTTGTTTGTTTACTTTTACGAACAACTTAATATTCAATAAAAATGTCCAAACAAACACAACTTAAATTTATTGCCAAATTAAAAACCTGGGCCGAATACTTATTTCTGAGGATTCCGAGAAGGGTCATCCAGACGGATTGTTATTGTATTTCGTCATGCATACCCTATCTATCGCTACCTGCTAAGTACCTAGGACCTACCGCCGGCGCTAAGGGTTAATCCTACTGGCCTATATTCTGTTTCGGTTGAACGACCCTTCGGAATCAGCGAGAAACTTTACCGTAATATTATTGATAATAATTATAATCTCGTGACCGCTGTGAATCTGGACCTACGTTGTGATAACTCAGTTCTTCTTGGTGCGTCGGGAAATAAGTCGAGAGAACAAAGGAGCTAATTACGTTAAATAAAATACGAAGTTAGATTTAATTATTTATTGCAAAAAAAAGGTAAAAACTCCTTGTACCAGCCACTGCGGAGTCTGATATAATGAGCGTAAAAACCTTGCGTTGAAGTCAATACGAAGAAACAAAATTTTCGTTTATCAGAAAGTACAGTGGAACTCGCTTAACAGATTTCACTTTCGAATATCGGAGCGGGCTAGCTGCTTTCAAATCACATCGTTGGTGGTTTAACGTATACACAGATATTTGTTGGAGATCTCTACTCCTTAATTAGATTAACAATTAATTGAATCTCAACTTATATTTGGTCTTGGTACTAGTGTTTGTCACTTCAGATCGTACTCTAAGACTAATTCTGCTCATCCAACCAACGCACCGTGTGACACAGTGGGCCTACAGTGTACCTAATTAAGAGAATTAATTAATTAATCAGATGTTCTGGAGAATTATGCGATACAAAATGCCGCCCTCGGCGATCAATTTGCAGGACAATCAATAGCAATCACCAGTTTTTCAGGGACTCCTTTTGGAGGTGATGGGAAACCCTAGCTAATTAAGGTCGAATGGGTAGGATCTTCTCTCGCTACTTCCAGTCGCCTTGATAATTAATTGAGGTCGAATGGGTAGGATCTTTTCTCAACTAGGTCCAATCGCCTCGAGAGAGTGGTACTATGTACGCCGTTTTTTCAAAATCCCTCTCTTCGTCGTTTTTTCGTCGGCTAAACCTATCTAATTAATTATTGCGCAATGGACCCAAATTAACTGTTTTTCGACACTCCACTATGGGTGGTTATGGCCCTTTCAGTCTCTCGGCAAATCGCTTCTAATTAACCTGCAAATCTTTCGGTAAAGGCCACAAGCCTGAGTCACACACATACAGGGTACCAAGAACTTTGTTAAGAAAATAGCTATAAATATGTAGTTCAAATTGTTCGGCCTCGTAATTTCACGAAATTCGTAACGACAATTAATTGGCCTTGATTTCCTACTATAGATTGTGCTGGCACACTTGGTTTCGGCGGCAGATATAACTTGCCTCAAACGAGTGAATCAGATTGGCGACTTCCCTGTACAAATCGAAAACAATCGTTAGCGTGTTTGGGGGAGGGGGAGCCCACCGGTCCCGGCCGGTCCCCCTCATTGGCGTTGGCCTCCTAGTGGCAGTGTCATAGCTGGCGGACAGCGGGAGTACCGTGCCGGACGGCGTCCCGCTGGCCATTTCTCAATGGGAGATAGGCTGACGCCTGGGTGCCCTTGGTTGTCGAAAGACACCAGAGAGAAATCGGTTGCCTGAGAATATCTCCAAGGGTACACTGTATTGAATTCCCAGATAGATTTGAGGAATAGTTAATTGCTGCTGGTTGGTTAAAACATAGAACTGGCCTAATAATTAAAGAAACAATGACCAGCAAATTTTACTAAGGTGGATGTCACTAGTGGAGTTTTAATACTCGATTCAAATGCAAATAAAATAGTTTTATTAAAACTATCTAAATGCAATGGTAACACTGAACTTTAGACTCTTTAGATACTAACTAATGCAAATTAAATTATTCTTATTCAATTGATACCACCAAAGGTGCGATGAAGAAATACAAATAAATGTAAATTACCTTGCCGGGTGTCCCGTAATCCGCGCACAACACTCCGCACATTCTGATTTAAACACTCGCGTCACGACGCGCACATGTTTGGTTTAACTGTCCTTTCTTAACACACTGTATTTTAACCGTACCGAAATAAATGATTTATCTAGAAAATGAGTAAATGACTATAAGCGTTAAAAAAAACCGCTAAGTCAGAATTTAAAATATTCAACCGCCCGTTAGAGAGATTCGCGCTCCTGTCTATCCAAGTAAAAATTAACCCAACCCCTCGGACTTTGCAAGCAATTTTGAAATCACCTCGACCAATGATAATTGCTGCTTTTAGTTCCCAATCACGCCTATTTCAGATGCTCTGCATGCATCAAGCAACCCCCCATTACAGATACAACTCGCGGGTGGTCTGTCGCAAATCAGCCCCTCATAATTTTAACTTTACAAGTGTCCAGGCTGACATTTTTTAAAGTATCCGGTGCCTGTTTGAAACAAAGCAGACTAAAGCGAAGGACTTCAACTCGCAACGTAATTTGATATCTTTCTATAACAGACATGTATCTGCAATTTAACGCGACCAAATTCTATACAAAAATCTGAACGAAAACAAATCTGAAGGCTACTCTGACAGATTTACGATGTCTGTGAAGCTATGGTGCAATTGGTGCTCGCAATTATAGAATTCTCAAGACCCTGGGTGGTATATCCTCTTGAGAAAGGACAGATCGTCGCCGCTAATTGCCTGGCCGCATTTTTACAGCGTACAGTTCGAACACGTGTTTGTTATTTGAAATTAAACATGCAATAATCGATTTTGTTTTGACAACAATTTCGCGATCGTTTCAAGTTATAGGAATAGAGATAGTTTAGTTTCAGGAACTAAGACCAGAAAATAAAAAAAAAAATATGTAGGGAACCAAAAACGATCAAGTGATTTGGAAGTAAAAGAAAACAACGACTTTTAAATCTATATAAAAAAATGGCAAACCAGAAAGATTCTAGAAGCACAGATGTTTTAATTTAATTGTTTTTCTGCATTAGTTTCTCATTAATTTTTATAATTACCTTTCTTCCTTCTCTGTCCTTTTGTGCTTTAAAACGGAATGTGTCGAACTTTCCGTGCCAATGGAAATACGAAATCCATACGCCTTTTTTGGTTTTCTTCATTAATTTATTCTCTTTGTTTTATTTGTAAATATTCATTCGTAGTTTAAATGATACTCCAACTATATCGATCGAGTTTATCAAGTAAAGTTGATTGATTTACGAAATCAAAAGCCCCGCTGAGATCACGAAAGATCCCAGCAGGTCATTTGGCTTCTCCAAGAAAAACCAGAACGCTCTCATAAAGAGATACATACACACATATAACTAATAACATGTGTTTTTTTTTAAATGCCATAAAGGTTGGCCATGAAAATTAAAACTCATGTCGTAGCTTGGCATCTAACATCTAAATTTAAATTTAAAGTAAATCAATGGAGCTAAGACATGAATTTTCTTTTCCAAGGCATTAAAAAAAAAACACATTGTATAAAAATCACGGAACTTGAGTGCTGCGTAATCAATCGCCTACAATTATTTCTTTCTTAATGGTGAATGAGAAAAAAGGACGGAGTTATGATTCATAAGTCTGTTGATGCAACACCAGGCAATGACGCAACTGTCTTCTCTTGTGAATAATACAGTATGTAATAAGCTTCTATCGTTTAAAAATATATAGAAATATTAGAAATAAATAAACAAATAAAATTAATATAATAATTTCAACGTTTTCTGCTTATATAAAAATTGATTAAATATCAAAATTGTCGCATTCTCTTCACGTGAATCACGTGATCCCTATTTTGATTTCATCTAAAACAGTTCTCTTAGTTTTTTTTTTATGACAAGGAAACCGCAACACATTAATTAAAAAGACTTAGCACATCTGTAAAACTAATTCGTGAAAAAAAAGAATTTACAATGAACATGAAAAGACAGATTGAATAACATATGTTAGCGTCCTTACACAGACGGCCTCACATAAGACCCATAAATCTTCAGACGCCGTCTAATATTACTTCATATTTCTTGTTTTCGCGTAAACCCCCTCTCGGCGCACAACAAAAAATGTATCCCACAACGAGAGGGGACGGCCCCGAAGGGAACGGGATTATCCGAATTTATTTCTTCAGAGAGCACAACTTTAGTAACATTTTAAGCCAGACGAATGTGACGACTCGCGTTCAAACAGAAATGAACTTGATGGATTTGCGCAAATATTTGAGTTTGAGTACGAATTCGGCTCAGCGAAGCAGAAGGTGACCTTTATTATGTGCAGATCTATACATACTTATTATTCTATTTAAAACCGGCTTACAAAAACTGCAAGTTGGTTACAACATAATAGGCACAGCACCTAAGAGGTCATTGAATTTTGGCAACTAGCTCGAGTTATACTTTCAATAATAATTATGTAATAGGACTTCCGGACTCGATTTATTTAAGGAAGGCGAATTAAGCACAGCAACGCCCTATAGGAAATTTGTATCGCTCAAATATAATTAACGAAGCAAAAAATGTTGCATAATTCTAAAGACTCTTGAACCTACACTGCCTAGATAATGAGGATCGTTAAAGGTGAGAGTTTTGCACTGTATGTATATGTATTTTATTGATTAGGTCGGTCTGGAAATGTGCCGCCTTCCTTTCGTTAAATTAAAGCGAGATGGAAAGCAGAAATTAATTGTCAGTGAAATCAGCTTTGTAATCTGACACTTTCGGTGTGGATAATGTTACTGATTAATTTATTTAGAACACGTCGTACCTACTTCTAATGTTCTAATGACAAACAATGCAAGATCTGAACGTTAGAAAGGAACAAAGCTCGATTGAATTTACTGCACGAAGCTTGAAGTAAGAAAGACATTTGAATTGTATGATTAAATAAAAAAAATTAAAACGTACCAATAATATTAAAGAACGAATGAATCAAAGAGAAAATTCTTGTATTTAAATAAAAGTTCGAGGACAAGATGGCCCAGATTTTTGAGGAATTTTGACGGCCCCCCTTTATTGTATAAATAAAATTCTGCATTTTTCGTGTTTGTTGTTTGCATTTTTTATTCTTTTGGCAATAAACGAGGTCACTTTAAAAAGAAAGTTTCGATTATGTTCTCAATCATTTTTTTTGTTTCGGTAGATGGTTGAATTTAAATTAAACTTATATAAAGTTTTAATCCACGCATTACTAATCGATGCACTTATCAAGAGATGAAGTTTGTTGAAAAAAAAAAAAATAGAACAAAACTGATCGAATCTCGTTTAATAAAAATCCCTGAGGGTACGGTTTCACAAACATCCTTTTTCGCTTTAACACACCGCCACCTCGAACGCGCTGCTAAACTTTCTCCGTGGGCGTAGACCGATCTAAAAGAGGAGAAGAGAAATGCCTGAATAAAAATGGCCTTGAATTATGGGCATGCAAGACACTAACACCGCAATTATTGCTATTCTTAGCAGCCGGCGTTATATAACGCGCGTGTTAATTTCTGCATCTGAACAAATAATCTTTGTTACGTGCGATATTCCGCTCGCCGAAGTAAGAGGTCCAATTAGGAAACGTCATAGTACGAAATTTCAGAATCGCATCCTCCATGAATAAGTTACACACAATTCGTTATTGCATAAGATATGGTTATGACATGATGGTGCTTGTAACTAACTATCAGAATTAAAAGTTTTGTGTGGGGTTAAATCAGCCGTTTCTATCTCCCCTCTTCTATAAAATTTTGTTGTGCATTATTTTTTAAAACAAATTTACAATTTAATCGTCTATTTACTGCTCTATGTATTTTTCACTTTCCATAAATTGTCAGAGTTCATTGTGTCTTTGAATAACTTGTCATAAATTTTCATTGTGAGTCCTTTTTTTTGAAGAAGAGGAAGTGTTCCTTTCCTCATTTTACTGCTTACTGCTTTCACAAGAGCGCCACGCGATCGAAAATAAAATGATTCAGACAGGGCCAGCTTTCTAAATGACGGGCCCGGGTGCAGTAAGAATTGTAGGCCCTTTTTTTTTAATATATGGAGTACGGAAGCTAAGGGGGTAACTAGGAAGGTGCTTGCCACTTGCCACAGGCGTAAGCGAAACAAGAGTGCCTAGTGAATTTGATTTTGATTTGCTTCGGCTTTCTCAATCGAAATCTTTTAAGCACAGGCGTTACTTTTGAGACATCCTGTACATTCGTTTATTTTATTCCGCTTTTTTTATACATACATTGTAAATGTTTAAGTTTTGTATTTATACAATGTGTTTAAAAAACATGTTTGGAAATTTTTACCAGTCATAAATCGCATAAATAGAAACACAAAAGTGTTCATGAAGGTAGGTCTGGAAATAAACCGTTTCTGAGATTTTTTGAGTTTTTGAAATGAATTTTATTTGCGCACATGGGCGTTGAGTTTTGTTAAAGATAAAGATGTATTTATTGCCAATCGATACATAAAATTAAGGCAAAGTCAAGAAAAAAAAAGACAAATCATGGTTAAAATTGAAACGAAATCAGTTAAAATATAATTAATGATTTTGGTAGTAATTACGTGTGCTATGGAGAGTGGTTTAAAATACAGTTGGTTTCATTTTTATGCAGATAAGCATGTGTAAAATGAAAGGAGAACATCAGAACACTGTAATTGATTTTAATCGAGATTTTTTAACACTACCAACGACCTTTCAACTGCGAAGTTCGTCAAGTTAGTTTTGATTTTTTGATGAAAGAATAAAGAGCGAAAAAAAGATCACTGCCTAAACAAATTGACGTTTGACGGATAACAGTTGTTCAACAGTTATAGTGTTTTGCATATAATCTAACGAGACATAATGTAAAGTGGCATCGATCTAATCCAAGACCTGCTTCACAATGTTCTGAAAAATTCAAAGGCTACTAGAGGAACTTTCCAAGTGAACACTTGGTATTAGTTTAAATTGAAAAGTGACTAGAGGGTTCACAAGCAAAATTTATTTTTTACATTTATTTTTAATTTACATTTATTTTTCAACTGAATTTTGGATTATAACTTTAACTATTTTTTTCATATTATACTATCACGTGTAAGAACTGCACGAAACTCTTTTCCGTATTTTTTTTTCGTTTGTAAATTTTCTTTACTACTTTTGTTAGTGGTATCTTTTTGCTTTTGTTTTTAGCTGAGTCAGAATTTCGACATTGCTTTAATCGTTGCACAATTTTAACGAACGATTTCACTGCTAAAAATAACCAGCAAAATTTGAAAGTGCGTTTATCATAAAGTCTGAAACGATCGCTGGATTTGTTTTCAAAACAAAATCGGTTATTGCATGTTTAATTTCAAGTGTTCGAACGGTACGCTGTAAAATGCGACTGGGGAGGCGCCGCGTCCCTTTCAAGAGGATGGAACACACATGGAGTCTTTAGAATTCTATAATTGCGGGCACCATTCAAATTGCACTATAGCTTCACAGACATCATAAATCTGTCAGAGTAAACTTTTAGATTTGGTTTCGTTTAGATTTTGTATAGAATTTGTCGCGCTAAATGGCAGATACAGGTCTGTTATGGAAACGTCGCCAGTTAGAGTGGTTCACGTTAGTCTGTTTTGTCTCGAAGGGGCGCCGGATATATTAAAATATCAAGTGGGCACTTGTACTGCAGGAAGGTCCAGACAGATTGCAGATGTTGAGAGACCACCGCGTTGTATCTGGGCATAATTGGGGTTGCGTAATTTATGAATGTGTACCGGAACATGTACAGGGGCGGGGGTTGAGATTAGAAGCAGCGATTATCATTGGTTGAGGTGATTTCAAAATTTAGCTTGCAGTCATTTACTCATTTTCTAGATAAATCATTTATTTCGGTACTGTTAAAATACAGTGTGTTAAGAAAGGGCAATTAAACCAAACACGTGCGCGTCGCAACGCGAGTGTTTAAATCAGAGTGTGCGGAGTGTTGTGCGCGAATTACGGGACACCCGGCAAGGTAATTTACATTTATTTGTATTTCTTCATCGCACCTTCGGTGGTATCAATTGAGTAAGAATAATTTAATTTGCATTAATTAGTGTCTAAAGAGTGTCAATTTCAGTATCACTACTGCATTTAGATTAATTTTATTTACATTTGAATCGAGTATTAAAACTAACTAGTGGCATTCACCTAGTAAAATTTGTTTGTCATTTGTTTCATTAATTATTAGGCCAATGCTGTGATTTAACCAACCAGCAGCAATTAACTATTCCTCAAATCTATCTAGAAATTCCATACAGTGTACTCTTAGAAAATAGTTTTCCTTTGGAGATTTTCTCAGGCAACCGATTTCTCTCTGGTGTCTTTCGACAACCAAGGGCACCCAGGCGTCAGCCTATCTCCCATTGAGAAATGGCCAGCGGGACGCCGTCCGGCACGGTACTCCCGCTGTCCGCCAGCTATGACACTGCCACTAGGAGGCCAACGCCAAGTTGGAAACACGCTAACGGTTGTTTTCGATTTGTACAGGGAAGTCCCCAACCTGAATCACTGGTCTGAGGCAAGTTATATCTGCCGCCGAAACCAAATGCGCCAGCACAATCTAAACTAGGAAATCAAGGCCAATTAATTGCTCGTTACGAATGTCGTAATTACGAGGCCGAACAATTTTAACCACCTATTCATAGCCATTTTCTTGACAAAGTTTCTTCACACCCTGTATGTGTGTGGACCAAGCTGTGGTCTTTGCCGAAAGATTTGCAGGTTAATTAGAAGCGAATTGCCAAGAGACTGAAAGGGCCATAACCACCCATAGTGGAGTGTCGAAAAACAGTCAATTTGGGTCCTTGCACAATAAATTAGTTAGATAGGTTTAGCCGACGAAAAAACGACGAAGAGAGGGATTTGAAAAAATGCAGCACATAGTGCCACCCTCTCAAGGCGATTGGAAGTAGCAAGAGAAGATCCTACCCATTCAACCTTAATTAATTAGTTTAGCTGGGGTTTCCCATCACCTCCAAAAGGAGTCCCTGATTGCTATTGATTGTCCTGCAAATTGATCGCCGAGGGCGGCATTTTGTATCACATACTTCTCCAGAACATCTGATTAATTAATTAATTAATTCCATTAATTAAGTACACTGTAGACCCATTGTGTCACACTGTGCGTTGGTTGATTAAACAGAACGAATCTTAGAGTACGATCTAAAGTGACAAACACTAGTACCAAGACCAAATCTAAGTTGAAATTTAATTAATTGTTAATCTAATTAAGGAGCAGAGCTCTCTAACAAATATCTGTGTATACATTAAACCACCAACGATGTGATTTGAAAGCAGTTAGGCCGCGCCGATATTCGAAAGTGAAATCTGTTAAGCGAGTTCCTGTACTTTCTGATAACCGTAAATTTTGTTTCTTTGTATTGATTTCAACGCAAGGTCTTTACGCTCATTATATCAGACTCCGCAGTGGCTGGTACAAGGAGTTTTTACCTTTTTTTTTACAATAAATAATTAATTAAATCTAACGTATTTTATTTAACGTAATTAGCTCCTTTGTTCTTTCGACTTATTTCCCGACGCACCAAGACGAACTGAGTTATCACAACGTAGGCCCAGATTCACAGCGGTCACGAGATTATAATTATTATCAATAATATTACGGTAAAGTTTTTCGCTGATTCCGAAGTGTCGTTCAACCGAAACAGAATATAGGCCAGTAGAATAACCCTTAGCGCCGACGGTAGGTCCTAAGTACTTAGCCGGTAGCGATAAATAGGGTATGCATGACGAAATACAATAACAAAACATCTGGATGACCCTTCTCGGTATTCTCCGAAAATAAGTTTTCGGTCCAGCTATTTAAATTGACAATAAATTTAAGTTGTGTTTGTTTGGACATTTTTATTAAGTATTTAGTAGTACGTAAAAGTAAACAAACAAGGATTTTAAACGGGCGCGTTACAAGTCTTTACCAACTAGCCCAAAAATGTCCATTTTTCTGGCGTAGCCTGGTTTGCACCGAACAAATAAGCTCAGCTTAAATTTAAGCGTCACATAAAATGTGCCTTAAACACCGTTCACAATGATTTAACGTAACAAAATTAACCTCTAAATACAGGTTTGAAGCGTTTTGTTTTAATGTAAATACCTAAAATTCTGAACTGAAACTAATTATGAACAGTAAATCATTTAAATTTAGAATTACATACTTCGTTTACATTAACAAACAGTGCATTCAAATTATTAATTTACATTACGTTAAGTCATTGTGAACGGGGTATCACTCTATGTCGTGTAATCTGGACGATTATAAATACCGCTCACATTATAAATACCGCTTAAATTATGCTCAGTTTAAGTGGTTGGTGCAAATGGCCATTAATAAACTGGCTAATAGGTATTAGACGAATAACTACCATGGAAACAATTCATAAAAAATAAAAATTTTTGTCGGTTGTAACTTCGGTGATTGATGACGCAGAGCTCAAGTTCCGTGATTTTCATATTACTTTAAAATCGCCTAAGATTTGAATTTGGCGCTTAAGAAATCAGTTTTTAAAAATGTGCGACTAGATGTCACCGCTGAAATTTTTGTGGAATTTATGATGATGCAATATTGTTTCGTTTTTCTTCGTATGTTTTAAATGATATTTGGAATTTTAGTTCTAGTCGCTTGAGATTTGAATTTGGCGCTTCAAAAACGCAGGCCTAGATGTCGCCATTAAACTTTTTGTACAAACTAGGCGGATGCAATATTGTTTTTTTTTCTAATCAATTTTCTTGTAATCTTGATAGTATTAGCAACAAATTCTTTGTTTATTTAATTTAGTGTAAGGGCAAAACAATTCCTACTTTAAAATCGCCTAAAAATTTGAATTTTTGCGCAATTTGCGATGATGCAATATTTTTTTTCGTTTTTTTTTTTAAAATCAATCTTGTAGGATTCATAGTAGGTACTAGCTTTCTTACGTTTTTTCTTTTATCAAAAAAAATCGATAGCATACTACATCTAGTCGTTTCTTATGCTTGAAAGGTCATTTAAAAATTATTAATTAGTTTAGTCTCTTGAGATTTGAATTTGGCTTTTAAACATGGCCAGCTACATTAACATTCACTGACGTGTATGTATGGCCGTTTCAATTCGACTTTTAAAAATTTTGACGGTACTCCTCTCAGCGCCTCTTGTGAGTTTTTAAGTAATTGCAGTTTCCATTACGTTACTATCAGTAGTTCTGTAGTATCTTTAATAGGGAGTGCTGAGGGGAGTACTCCACGGCATGCTTTCCGGAACCGAATTTTAGGCGAATTGAAACGGCCATACATACACGTCAGTGAATGTTAATGGAGCTGGCCATGCTTTCAAAAGACCAAGTTTTTAAAAACAGGTCTAGATGTCGCCAATAAAGTTTTTGTAAAAACTATGTTCATCAATATTGTTTTTTCTTTGTTTGTTTTTTTTTTTCAATTTTCTCGTAACCTTGTTAGCACTAGCAGCAAATTCTTTGCTAATTTAATTTAGTGTGAGAGAAACCGTGAGGCAAAACAAACTTTACTTCTAAATCGCCCTAGATTTGAATTTGGCGCTTAGGAATCGCAATTTTTAAAAAACCTGCATAGATGTCGCCACTGAAATTTTTGTTCAATTTACGATAGTATTAGCAACAAATTCTTTGCTTAAAATCTGTTGTTAGTAATTGATCTCTTTTATGGGAATGCATCAAACAGGGTGTTTATTCAGTATAAATAATGAGTAAATATAATAACCGAAGTCCAGAGACTTACGTGTGACTTATGGCTTAGGGCCAGTATTATAGCATGAGTTTAAAAGTGCAGCTTAATCTAAAGGTAAAACTTCAGATCAGTCTAACGATAATAATCCATTTAAAATCCATGTAAAAAAGCAACGATGACGATCGTTGCAAATAAACAACATTACAGCCGCCCATGGGCCGCCACTTGACGGATAAAGCGAAGCCGCATTCGTTCATATTGCCCCGCAAATAGCATCGCATCCTCAACTTGGTCGCTAAGACAACCCAGGAACAAACATAAAAAAACTGCCCCCTGACCCCCTGACGAATACGATACACCGATAATAATCGTCGGTGATTCGATTTTTATGCGGAATTTTTTGTTGAAAGAAAGAACTCTACAATAAAAGCAGAACAACAGAAATAATGAAAATAAAAGAACAGTTGGTGGTCTTCAAGCGTAGAGCTATAAAAACTGGGAAAAATATCAACATCGATACTTTGAAGGCTAAGAAAAATACAACAAAAGTCAAAATTGGCAGACGTACCGTAAAAATAAATGAAAAAAAGTAGCAGCGATGTACAATTTAGTTCTTGTGATTGTTTACTGTTTATTGTTTAGGAGGGGAATAAAAGCAAAATTTCATTCACGTATTAAAAAAACTTCGTTGTTTGATTGCCCGGATAGGAAACGAGCAATCTGAAAGCACACAACTTTTATGTACTTTCTGCTTGTTTGTCTCCACGCCATGCTTCGATTTGACCTCGTCTGAAATGAGCTCGTTTCGAACTTTGGACGTTTGTCGGAAAACTCGGCGGTTTACTTTTATATTTGTTTCGTTCTCTTCTTAGTTGTTGAACGTTTACCGTTGCTCTACGTCGGCGTTATGCTCCGTGTAATCCGCTGCTTTTACACTTTGCTAAATAATGTGAAACAACTTCGCTACGAGCAATTCTATATTTTATAGTCTGGTAGAAAACAAAGTGTAATTTTTTGGCACGAACAAAGCTACTACACTTCAATCAGATGAGCTTGTTTTCCCTCGATTTTTTTTTTGCAAAAAAGTAATTAATTGTATTGTCTTGGGACTTGAACTTCCCACATTTCGCTTAAAAAGTCCATTAAACATCAGAGCAAATTGAATTAGGTGCTGGCTGCGAATTAAACGCCTTGTTTAATAAATAGCTTTTACGATGTCATTCTGATACAGATCAGTAAAAGCTGAGTAGGTATTTTTCGATGTTGTGTTATCTCTGTCATGCTCGTAAACGTACTCAACTAAATGAAGTTCTAAACGGGCCCGTCGCAAGCTCCCTTGTGCAAAACATATTTTGGCGCTCTTTTAAAATTCCGAACGAAAACGAATTCTGCTGAAATAAAGTTTACAAACAAGGTGCTCTTAAATAATTATTCTTGTTGTTTTAGTCTCAAAAGCGATTCATTTTTAGTTTTATCTATTTAAATAATTACAGACAATTTGGCGCCCGTCTCATTGGGCGCCCTTGTGCGTTGCACAATTTGCCCGACGTTCTGCAAGCGTGTCTTCAAGTGTGTGAGTGTCTTGACATCATCATTAACTTCTAATTTTAAGCTTCCTTGTTTTTTATGCAAATTAAACAAATCATGCATTATTGAATGCAGACAATAAAAAAAAGCAGAAACGTCGGAACTCTTCGGAGTGAAAGTGGACGACGAAATCGCCGGTTATTATTTCGAGCGTCTTAAGAATCGAGTTTCGGATTTTGGTGTGATTTATCGCCGTCATCTCTCGAATACCGCAAACCGCAGACAATGTAATCCGCTCGTAGGAGGAATGAAACGGCGGCGGCGGCGAAAGTCCACGTGAGTTATCGGTGAAAGCTCCTTCCGAAACAGTGGACGGTTAGAAATGTAATGTTGTACCTTTTCAGGAGACTAATTAGAATTTTATATCCAAGGAAATTGTTTAAGTATGAACGACACCGTTTGAGTTCGTTAATCAACGCATAATTAGAAAGGAATTCATTCTATTGTTGTGAAACCAACAAGACGCCAGTCCAGTGCGTGCTTGGTTATGCTATCGTAGTTGTGTTCGAACATGCAAATTAATTTTCGATTATTGTTTAGGTTAAGTTCCATATGTTACTCATTATAGGCCGAAGGCACAATCAATCAAGATATATGTTATCAGAAAACTATCCCATTTGTGCAAGAACGTCGTAGAGCGAGGATGCGATCTAATCTTTATTAAATAAGCTTTGCTTTTTTTTATTAGGTGTGATGTGTCGCTCGTTAAACAACAGTGCATAAAATAATAACATTTTTAAGTTTCGGAAATTTTCCAAAAGTATTCCTTCAGTTACTTCTTTTTACATAGAACCTCGATTTCGACGCGACGCCGCCGTCGCGACGTCCTACCGGGCTTACGCATTTCAAAGCAATAAGACTACAAGGGGCAGAACGAAATAAATAAATCTGCGGAAAGCTTATTACATTGCACGCACAAATTTAAACCACGTAAACAAATAAATCCCGGAGTTTCGAAACATAGCGCGCCATATTTCCTTTGAATTGAAACCGAAAGAGCGTTTCGTATTCAGCCCAGAGAAAGAGAGAGAGTAAGGAGCCAATATAAATTCTATAGTACAGGGCCATAAAACATGAATAAAAAAGACTCTCTAGGAATTTGAAATTAAGCGAGAACGAGAGCCGGGTAACGTTTCTATTTGGATTGCGTAAGTTTAATTTCACGGGCAGCAATGATAAAGTTGCATTTTTTTAAGAAAGTTTCATTTTAAATTGGGTTCACGAGGAGGACGAATATGGAAACGTGTAATTCTTCAAGCTGTCGTCGGGTGAGATAAGAACATCCTTTCGTCTATACAGCATGGCGGCTCAAAGTTATGTGTACACTGCAGAAATGAGAACGAATTGTGTGGGATTCTGAGATAAAATGCTATTCGCAAACTCACTGAAACACGTTTCAGCTGAAGCTAGGTACGTGTTTTAAAGCTGCTGCGATCAAATTTATTACCGCGCTTAAGATCGGTCGAGCGCAAAAATCAGGGAAAGAATTGGAGGTTTCAATCTAAATTAAAAAGAAAAGAAAATTAAAACAAAACGGAATAAACATCGGGTCGGGATTAACTGAGTTTCCCTCAAGAAGAAGCAATTCGAGAGGAGTAGATAAAGAAAAGATTTCTTAAAAAATTCTTATGGGTTGTAAAAAATTTGGCAAGTTAATAATGAAACGCAACAATTAAATTTAAGTAATTATTTATTGCAAAAAAAAGCAAAAAAAGGCAAACTCCTCGTCCCCGCTTCTGTGGGATCGGGGACCTTGAGCGAAAACCCTGTTGTTGAAATCAATACATTTTCTCGAATCCTTTCGGAACTGATCCTACCTTATAGATCTCGACGCGGCGATTTCAAATATGGGGTCGTTTGTATCGCTAGTCCTAACCGTTCTCGAGTTATCGAGGTTTTTGTGTAGAAAATTTCAAAATTTTTTTCCGACGATTTGGTCGGAAATTTTACGAAAAAAAACATTTTCTCGAATCCTTTCGGAACTGATCCAGTCTTATAGATCTCGACGCGGCGATTTCAAATATGGGGTCGTTTATGCCGCTAGTCCTAACCGTTCTCTAGTTATCGATGGGTTGGTGTAGAAAATTTCAAATTTATTTTCCGACGATTTGGTAGTAAATTTTACGTAAAAAAACATTTTCTCGAATCCTTTCGGAACTGATTCTACTTTATAGATCTCGACGCGGCGATTTCAAATATGGGGTCGTTTGTATCGCTAGTCCTAACCGTTCTCGAGTTATCGAGGTTTTTGTGTAGAAAATTTCAAAATTTTTTTCCGACGATTTGGTCGGAAATTTTAGGAAAAACATTTTCTCGAATCCTTTCGGAACTGATCCAGTCTTATAGATCTCGACGCGGCGATTTCAAATATGGGGTCGTTTATGCCGCTAGTCCTAACCGTTCTCTAGTTATCGAGGTTTTTGTGTAGAAAATTTCAAAATTATTTTCCGACGATTTGGTCGGAAATTTTACGAAAAAAAACATTTTCTCGAATCCTTTCGGAACTGATCCTATCTTATAGATCTCGACGCGGCGATTTCAAATATGGGGTCGTTTATGCCGCTAGTCCTAACCGTTCTCGAGTTATCGAGGTTTTTGTGTAGAAAATTTCAAAATTTTTTTCCGACGATTTGGTCGGAAATTTTTCGAAAAAAAACATTTTCTCGAATCCTTTCGGAACTGATCCTACCTTATAGATCTCGACGCGGCGATTTCAAATATGGGGTCGTTTGTATCGCTAGTCCTAACCGTTCTCAAGTTATCGAGGTTTTTGTGTAGAAAATTTCAAAATTTTTTTCCGACGATTTGGTCGGAAATTTTACGAAAAAAAACATTTTCTCGAATCCTTTCGGAACTGATCCAGTCTTATAGATCTCGACGCGGCGATTTCAAATATGGGGTCGTTTATGCCGCTAGTCCTAACCGTTCTCGAGTTATCGAGGTTTTTGTGTAGAAAATTTCAAAATTTTTTTCCGACGATTTGGTCGGAAATTTTACGAAAAAAAACGTTTTCTCGAATCCTTTCGGAACTGATCCAGTCTTATAGATCTCGACGCGGCGATTTCAAATATGGGGTCGTTTATGCCGCTAGTCCTAACCGTTCTCGAGTTATCGAGGTTTTTGTGTAGAAAATTTCAAAATTTTTTTCCGACGATTTGGTCGGAAATTTTACGAAAAAAAACATTTTCTCGAATCCTTTCGGAACTGATCCAGTCTTATAGATCTCGACGCGGCGATTTCAAATATGGGGTCGTTTATGCCGCTAGTCCTAACCGTTCTCGAGTTATCGAGGTTTTTGTGTAGAAAATTTCAAAATTTTTTTCCGACGATTTGGTCGGAAATTTTACGAAAAAAAACATTTTCTCGAATCCTTTCGGAACTGATTCTACTTTATAGATCTCGACGCGGCGATTTCAAATATGGGGTCGTTTGTATCGCTAGTCCTAACCGTTCTCGAGTTATCGAGGTTTTTGTGTAGAAAATTTCAAAATTTTTTTCCGACGATTTGGTCGGAAATTTTACGAAAAAAAACATTTTCTCGAATCCTTTCGGAACTGATCCAGTCTTATAGATCTCGACGCGGCGATTTCAAATATGGGGTCGTTTATGCCGCTAGTCCTAACCGTTCTCGAGTTATCGAGGTTTTTGTGTAGAAAATTTCAAAATTTTTTTCCGACGATTTGGTCGGAAATTTTACGAAAAAAACATTTTCTCGAATCCTTTCGGAACTGATCCAGTCTTATAGATCTCGACGCGGCGATTTCAAATATGGGGTCGTTTATGCCGCTAGTCCTAACCGTTCTCGAGTTATCGAGGTTTTTGTGTAGAAAATTTCAAAATTTTTTCCGACGATTTGGTCGGAAATTTTACGTAAATAAACATTTTCTCGAATCCTTTCGGAACTGATCCAGTCTTATAGATCTCGACGCGGCGATTTCAAATATGGGGTCGTTTATGCCGCTAGTCCTAACCGTTCTCGAGTTATCGAGGTTTTTGTGTAGAAAATTTCAAAATTTTTTCCGACGATTTGGTCGGAAATTTTACGAAAAAAAACATTTTCTCGAATCCTTTCGGAACTGATCCAGTCTTATAGATCTCGACGCGGCGATTTCAAATATGGGGTCGTTTATGCCGCTAGTCCTAACCGTTCTCGAGTTATCGAGGTTTTTGTGTAGAAAATTTCAAAATTTTTTCCGACGATTTGGTCGGAAATTTTACGAAAAAAACATTTTCTCGAATCCTTTCGGAACTGATCCAGTCTTATAGATCTCGACGCGGCGATTTCAAATATGGGGTCGTTTATGCCGCTAGTCCTAACCGTTCTCGAGTTATCGAGGTTTTGTGTAGAAAATTTCAAAATTTTTTCCGACGATTTGGTCGGAAATTTTACGAAAAAACATTTTCTCGAATCCTTTCGGAACTGATCCAGTCTTATAGATCTCGACGCGGCGATTTCAAATATGGGGTCGTTTATGCCGCTAGTCCTAACCGTTCTCGAGTTATCGAGGTTTTGTGTAGAAAATTTCAAAATTTTTTCCGACGATTTGGTCGGAAATTTTACGAAAAAAAAATCATTTTCTCGAATCCTTTCGGAACTGATCCAGTCTTATAGATCCCGACGCGGCGATTTCAAATATGGGGTCGTTTATGCCGCTAGTCCTAACCGTTCTCGAGTTATCGAGGTTTTGTGTAGAAAATTTCAAAATTTTTTTCCGACGATTTGGTCGGAAATTTTTCGAAAAAAAACATTTTCTCGAATCCTTTCGGAACTGATCCAGTCTTATAGATCTCGACGCGGCGATTTCAAATATGGGGTCGTTTATGCCGCTAGTCCTAACCGTTCTCGAGTTATCGAGGTTTTTGTGTAGAAAATTTCAAAATTTTTTTCCGACGATTTGGTCGGAAATTTTACGAAAAAAACATTTTCTCGAATCCTTTCGGAACTGATCCAGTCTTATAGATCTCGACGCGGCGATTTCAAATATGGGGTCGTTTATGCCGCTAGTCCTAACCGTTCTCGAGTTATCGAGGTTTTTGTGTAGAAAATTTCAAAATTATTTACGACGATTTGGTCGGAAATTTTACGAAAAAAACATTTTCTCGAATCCTTTCGGAACTGATCCTACCTTATAGATCTCGACGCGGCGATTTCAAATATGGGGTCGTTTATGCCGCTAGTCCTAACCGTTCTCGAGTTATCGAGGTTTTTGTGTAGAAAATTTCAAAATTTTTTTCCGACGATTTGGTCGGAAATTTTACGAAAAAAAACATTTTCTCGAATCCTTTCGGAACTGATCCAGTCTTATAGATCTCGACGCGGCGATTTCAAATATGGGGTCGTTTATGCCGCTAGTCCTAACCGTTCTCGAGTTATCGAGGTTTTTGTGTAGAAAATTTCAAAATTTTTTTCCGACGATTTGGTCGGAAATTTTTCGAAAAAAACATTTTCTCGAATCCTTTCGGAACTGATCCAGTCTTATAGATCTCGACGCGGCGATTTCAAATATGGGGTCGTTTATGCCGCTAGTCCTAACCGTTCTCGAGTTATCGAGGTTTTGTGTAGAAAATTTCAAAATTTTTTTCCGACGATTTGGTCGGAAATTTTACGAAAAAAAACGTTTTCTCGAATCCTTTCGGAACTGATCCAGTCTTATAGATCTCGACGCGGCGATTTCAAATATGGGGTCGTTTATGCCGCTAGTCCTAACCGTTCTCGAGTTATCGAGGTTTTTGTGTAGAAAATTTCAAAATTTTTTTCCGACGATTTGGTCGGAAATTTTACGAAAAAAAACATTTTCTCGAATCCTTTCGGAACTGATCCTACCTTATAGATCTCGACGCGGCGATTTCAAATATGGGGTCGTTTATGCCGCTAGTCCTAACCGTTCTCGAGTTATCGAGGTTTTGTGTAGAAAATTTCAAAATTTTTTTCCGACGATTTGGTCGGAAATTTTTCGAAAAAAAAAACATTTTCTCGAATCCTTTCGGAACTGATCCAGTCTTATAGATCTCGACGCGGCGATTTCAAATATGGGGTCGTTTATGCCGCTAGTCCTAACCGTTCTCGAGTTATCGAGGTTTTTGTGTAGAAAATTTCAAAATTTTTTTCCGACGATTTGGTCGGAAATTTTACGAATAAATTCATTTTCTCGAATCCTTTCGGAACTGATCCAGTCTTATAGATCTCGACGCGGCGATTTCAAATATGGGGTCGTTTATGCCGCTAGTCCTAACCGTTCTCGAGTTATCGAGGTTTTGTGTAGAAAATTTCAAAATTTTTTCCGACGATTTGGTCGGAAATTTTACGAAAAAAACGTTTTCTCGAATCCTTTCGGAACTGATCCAGTCTTATAGATCTCGACGCGGCGATTTCAAATATGGGGTCGTTTATGCCGCTAGTCCTAACCGTTCTCGAGTTATCGAGGTTAATGTGTAGAAAAATTCAAAATTTTTTTCCGACGATTTGGTCGGAAATTTTACGAAAAAAAACATTTTCTCGAATCCTTTCGGAACTGATCCTACCTTATAGATCTCGACGCGGCGATTTCAAATATGGGGTCGTTTATGCCGCTAGTCCTAACCGTTCTCGAGTTATCGAGGTTTATGTGTAGAAAATTTCAAAATTTTTTTCCGACGATTTGGTCGGAAATTTTACGAAAAAACATTTTCTCGAATCCTTTCGGAACTGATCCAGTCTTATAGATCTCGACGCGGCGATTTCAAATATGGGGTCGTTTATGCCGCTAGTCCTAACCGTTCTCGAGTTATCGAGGTTTTTGTGTAGAAAATTTCAAAATTTTTTTCCGACGATTTGGTCGGAAATTTTACGAAAAAAAACATTTTCTCGAATCCTTTCGGAACTGATCCAGTCTTATAGATCTCGACGCGGCGATTTGAAATATGGGGTCGTTTATGCCGCTAGTCCTAACCGTTCTCGAGTTATCGAGGTTTTTGTGTAGAAAATTTCAAAATTTTTTTCCGACGATTTGGTCGGAAATTTTTCGAAAAAAAACATTTTCTCGAATCCTTTCGGAACTGATCCTACCTTATAGATCTCGACGCGGCGATTTCAAATATGGGGTCGTTTGTATCGCTAGTCCTAACCGTTCTCAAGTTATCGAGGTTTTTGTGTAGAAAATTTCAAAATTTTTTTCCGACGATTTGGTCGGAAATTTTACGAAAAAAAACATTTTCTCGAATCCTTTCGGAACTGATCCAGTCTTATAGATCTCGACGCGGCGATTTCAAATATGGGGTCGTTTATGCCGCTAGTCCTAACCGTTCTCGAGTTATCGAGGTTTTTGTGTAGAAAATTTCAAAATTTTTTCCGACGATTTGGTCGGAAATTTTTCGAAAAAAACATTTTCTCGAATCCTTTCGGAACTGATCCAGTCTTATAGATCTCGACGCGGCGATTTCAAATATGGGGTCGTTTATGCCGCTAGTCCTAACCGTTCTCGAGTTATCGAGGTTTTTGTGTAGAAAATTTCAAAACTTTTTCCGACGATTTGGTCGGAAATTTTACGAAAAAAAACATTTTCTCGAATCCTTTCGGAACTGATCCAGTCTTATAGATCTCGACGCGGCGATTTCAAATATGGGGTCGTTTATGCCGCTAGTCCTAACCGTTCTCGAGTTATCGAGGTTTTTGTGTAGAAAATTTCAAAATTTTTTTCCGACGATTTGGTCGGAAATTTTACGAAAAAAAACATTTTCTCGAATCCTTTCGGAACTGATCCAGTCTTATAGATCTCGACGCGGCGATTTCAAATATGGGGTCGTTTATGCCGCTAGTCCTAACCGTTCTCTAGTTATCGAGGTTTTTGTGTAGAAAATTTCAAAATTATTTTCCGACGATTTGGTCGGAAATTTTACGAAAAAAAACATTTTCTCGAATCCTTTCGGAACTGATCCTATCTTATAGATCTCGACGCGGCGATTTCAAATATGGGGTCGTTTATGCCGCTAGTCCTAACCGTTCTCGAGTTATCGAGGTTTTTGTGTAGAAAATTTCAAAATTAATTTCCGACGAATTGGTCGGAAATTTTTCGAAAAAACATTTTCTCGAATCCTTTCGGAACTGATCCTACCTTATAGATCTCGACGCGGCGATTTCAAATATGGGGTCGTTTATGCCGCTAGTCCTAACCGTTCTCGAGTTATCGAGGTTTTTGTGTAGAAAATTTCAAAATTTTTTCCGACGATTTGGTCGGAAATTTTACGAAAAAACATTTTCTCGAATCCTTTCGGAACTGATCCAGTCTTATAGATCTCGACGCGGCGATTTCAAATATGGGGTCGTTTATGCCGCTAGTCCTAACCGTTCTCGAGTTATCGAGGTTTTTGTGTAGAAAATTTCAAAATTTTTTCCGACGATTTGGTCGGAAATTTTTCGAAAAAAACATTTTCTCGAATCCTTTCGGAACTGATCCAGTCTTATAGATCTCGACGCGGCGATTTCAAATATGGGGTCGTTTATGCCGCTAGTCCTAACCGTTCTCGAGTTATCGAGGTTTTTGTGTAGAAAATTTCAAAACTTTTTACGAAGATTTTGTCGGAAATTTTACGTAAAAAAACATTTTCTCGAATCCTTTCGGAACTGATCCAGTCTTATAGATCTCGACGCGGCGATTTCAAATATGGGGTCGTTTATGCCGCTAGTCCTAACCGTTCTCGAGTTATCGAGGTTTTTGTGTAGAAAATTTCAAAAATTTTTTCCGACGATTTGGTCGGAAATTTTACGAAAAAAAACATTTTCTCGAATCCTTTCGGAACTGATCCAGTCTTATAGATCTCGACGCGGCGATTTCAAATATGGGGTCGTTTATGCCGCTAGTCCTAACCGTTCTCGAGTTATCGAGGTTTTTGTGTAGAAAATTTCAAAATTTTTTTCCGACGATTTGGTCGGAAATTTTACGAAAAAAAAACATTTTCTCGAATCCTTTCGGAACTGATCCAATCTTATAGATCTCGACGCGGCGATTTCAAATATGGGGTCGTTTATGCCGCTAGTCCTAACCGTTCTCGAGTTATCGAGGTTTTTGTGTAGAAAATTTCAAAACTTTTTCCGACGATTTGGTCGGAAATTTTACGAAAAAAAACATTTTCTCGAATCCTTTCGGAACTGATCCAGTCTTATAGATCTCGACGCGGCGATTTCAAATATGGGGTCGTTTATGCCGCTAGTCCTAACCGTTCTCGAGTTATCGAGGTTTTTGTGTAGAAAATTTCAAAATTTTTTTCCGACGATTTGGTCGGAAATTTTTCGAAAAAAAACATTTTCTCGAATCCTTTCGGAACTGATCCTACCTTATAGATCTCGACGCGGCGATTTCAAATATGAGGTCGTTTGTATCGCTAGTCCTAACCGTTCTCAAGTTATCGAGGTTTTTGTGTAGAAAATTTCAAAATTTTTTTCCGACGATTTGGTCGGAAATTTTACGAAAAAAAACATTTTCTCGAATCCTTTCGGAACTGATCCAGTCTTATAGATCTCGACGCGGCGATTTCAAATATGGGGTCGTTTATGCCGCTAGTCCTAACCGTTCTCGAGTTATCGAGGTTTTTGTGTAGAAAATTTCAAATTTTTTTTCCGACGATTTGGTCCGGAAATTTTACGAAAAACATTTTCTCGAATCCTTTCGGAACTGATCCAGTCTTATAGATCTCGACGCGGCGATTTTAAATATGGGGTCGTTTATGCCGCTAGTCCTAACCGTTCTCGAGTTATCGAGGTTTTTGTGTAGAAAAATTCAAAACTATTTTCCGACGAATTGGTCGTAAATTTTATGAAACCAAACATTTTCTCGAATCCTTTCGGAACTGATCCAGTCTTATAGATCTCGACGCGGCGATTTCAAATATGGGGTCGTTTATGCCGCTAGTCCTAACCGTTCTCGAGTTATCGAGGTTTTTGTGTAGAAAATTTCAAAATTTTTTTCCGACGATTTGGTCGGAAATTTTACGAAAAAAAACATTTTCTCGAATCCTTTCGGAACTGATCCAATCTTATAGATCTCGACGCGGCGATTTCAAATATGGGGTCGTTTATGCCGCTAGTCCTAACCGTTCTCGAGTTATCGAGGTTTTTGTGTAGAAAATTTCAAAATTTTTTTCCGACGATTTGGTCGGAAATTTTACGAAAAAAACATTTTCTCGAATCCTTTCGGAACTGATCCAGTCTTATAGATCTCGACGCGGCGATTTCAAATATGGGGTCGTTTATGCCGCTAGTCCTAACCGTTCTCGAGTTATCGAGGTTTTTGTGTAGAAAATTTCAAAAATTTTTTCCGACGATTTGGTCGGAAATTTTACGAAAAAAAACATTTTCTCGAATCCTTTCGGAACTGATCCAGTCTTATAGATCTCGACGCGGCGATTTCAAATATGGGGTCGTTTATGCCGCTAGTCCTAACCGTTCTCTAGTTATCGAGGTTTTTGTGTAGAAAATTTCAAAATTATTTTCCGACGATTTGGTCGGAAATTTTACGAAAAAAAACATTTTCTCGAATCCTTTCGGAACTGATCCTATCTTATAGATCTCGACGCGGCGATTTCAAATATGGGGTCGTTTATGCCGCTAGTCCTAACCGTTCTCGAGTTATCGAGGTTTTTGTGTAGAAAATTTCAAAATTTTTTTCCGACGATTTGGTCGGAAATTTTTCGAAAAAAAACATTTTCTCGAATCCTTTCGGAACTGATCCTACCTTATAGATCTCGACGCGGCGATTTCAAATATGGGGTCGTTTATGCCGCTAGTCCTAACCGTTCTCGAGTTATCGAGGTTTTGTGTAGAAAATTTCAAAATTTTTTCCGACGATTTGGTCGGAAATTTTACGAAAAAAAACATTTTCTCGAATCCTTTCGGAACTGATCCTACCTTATAGATCTCGACGCGGCGATTTCAAATATGGGGTCGTTTATGCCGCTAGTCCTAACCGTTCTCGAGTTATCGAGGTTTTTGTGTAGAAAATTTCAAAATTTTTTTCCGACGATTTGGTCGGAAATTTTACGAAAAAAAACATTTTCTCGAATCCTTTCGGAACTGATCCAGTCTTATAGATCTCGACGCGGCGATTTCAAATATGGGGTCGTTTATGCCGCTAGTCCTAACCGTTCTCGAGTTATCGAGGTTTTTGTGTAGAAAATTTCAAAATTTTTTCCGACGATTTGGTCGGAAATTTTACGAAAAAATATTTTCTCGAATCCTTTCGGAACTGATCCTACCTTATAGATCTCGACGCGGCGATTTCAAATATGGGGTCGTTTATGCCGCTAGTCCTAACCGTTCTCGAGTTATCGAGGTTTTGTGTAGAAAGTTTCAAAATTTTTTCCGACGATTTGGTCGGAAATTTTGCTAAAAACATTTTCTCGGATCCTTTCGGAACTGATCCTACCTTATAGATCTCGACGCGGCGATTTCAAATATGGGGTCGTTTATGCCGCTAGTCCTAACCGTTCTCGAGTTATCGAGGTTTTTGTGTAGAAAATTTCAAAATTTTTTCCGACGATTTGGTCGGAAATTTTACGAAAAAACATTTTCTCGAATCCTTTCGGAACTGATCCTACCTTATAGATCCCCCTCGACGCGGCGATTTCAAATATGGGGGTCGTTTATGCCGCTAGTCCTAACCGTTCTCGAGTTATCGAGGTTTTTGTGTAGAAAATTTCAAAATTTTTTCCGACGATTTGGTCGGAAATTTTACGAAAAAAAAAACATTTTCTCGAATCCTTTCGGAACTGATCCTACCTTATAGATCTCGACGCGGCGATTTCAAATATGGGGTCGTTTATGCCGCTAGTCCTAACCGTTCTCGAGTTATCGAGGTTTTTGTGTAGAAAATTTCAAAATTTTTTTCCGACGATTTGGTCGGAAATTTTACGAAAAAAAACATTTTCTCGAATCCTTTCGGAACTGATCCTACCTTATAGATCTCGACGCGGCGATTTCAAATATGGGGTCGTTTATGCCGCTAGTCCTAACCGTTCTCGAGTTATCGAGGTTTTTGTGTAGAAAATTTCAAAATTTTTTCCGACGATTTGGTCTTAAATTTTACGAAAAAAAACATTTTCTCGAATCCTTTCGGAACTGATCCTACCTTATAGATCTCGACGCGGCGATTTCAAATATGGGGTCGTTTATGCCGCTAGTCCTAACCGTTCTCGAGTTATCGAGGTTTTTGTGTAGAAAATTTCAAAATTTTTTCCGACGATTTGGTCGGAAATTTTACGAAAAAAACATTTTCTCGAATCCTTTCGGAACTGATTCTACTTTATAGATCTCGACGCGGCGATTTCAAATATGGGGTCGTTTGTATCGCTAGTCCTAACCGTTCTCGAGTTATCGAGGTTTTTTTGTAGAAAAATACAAAATTTTTTCCGACGATTTGGTCGGAAATTTTACGAAAAAACATTTTCTCGAATCCTTTCGGAACTGATCCTAACTTATAGATCTCGACGCGGCGATTTCAAATATGGGGTCGTTTTTGACGCTAGTCCTAACCGTTCTCGAGTTATCGAGGTTTTTTTGTAGAAAATTTCAAAATATTTTTACGACGATTTGGTCGGAAATTTTACGAAAAAAAACATTTTCTCGAACCCTTTCGGAACTGATCCTACCTTATAGATCTCGACGCGGCGATTTCAAATATGGGGTCGTTTGTATCGCTAGTCCTAACCGTTCTCGAGTTATCGAGGATTTTGTGTAGAAAATTTCAAAATTTTTTTCCGACGATTTGGTCGGAAATTTTTCGAAAAAAAAACATTTTCTCGAATCCTTTCGGAACAGATCCAGTCTTATAGATCTCGACGCGGCGATTTCAAATATGGGGTCGTTTATGCCGCTAGTCCTAACCGTTCTCGAGTTATCGAGGTTTTTGTGTAGAAAATTTCAAAATTTTTTTCCGACGATTTGGTCGGAAATTTTACGAAAAAAAACATTTTCTCGAATCCTTTCGGAACTGATCCTACCTTATAGATCTCGACGCGGCGATTTCAAATATGGGGTCGTTTATGCCGCTAGTCCTAACCGTTCTCGAGTTATCGAGGTTTTGTGTGAAAATTTCAAAATTTTTTCCGACGATTTGGTCGGAAATTTTACGACAAAAAACATTTTCTCGAATCCTTTCGGAACTGATCCTACCTTATAGATCTCGACGCGGCGATTTCAAATATGGGGTCGTTTATGCCGCTAGTCCTAACCGTTCTCGAGTTATCGAGGTTTTTGTGTAGAAAATTTAAAAATTTTATTCCGACGAATTTGTCGGAAATTTTACAACATTTTCTCGAATCCTTTCGGAACTGATCCTACCTTATAGATCTCGACGCGGCGATTTCAAATATGGGGTCGTTTATGCCGCTAGTCTAACCGTTCTCGAGTTATCGAGGTTTTGTGTAGAAAATTTCAAATTTTTTTCCGACGATTTGGTCGGAAATTTTTCGAAAAAAAACATTTTCTCGACTCCTTTCGGAACTGATCCTACCTTATAGATCTCGACGCGGCGATTTCAAATATGGGGTCGTTTATGCCGCTAGTCCTAACCGTTCTCGAGTTATCGAGGTTTTTGTGTAGAAAAAAACAAAATTTTTTTCCGACGATTTGGTCGGAAATTTTACAACATTTTCTCGAATCCTTTCGGAACTGATCCTACCTTATAGATCTCGACGCGGCGATTTCAAATATGGGGTCGTTTATGCCGCTAGTCCTAACCGTTCTCGAGTTATCGAGGTTTTTGTGTAGAAAATTTCAAAATTTTTTCCGACGATTTGGTCGGAAATTTTACGAAAAAAAAACATTTTCTCGAATCCTTTCGGAACTGATCCTACCTTATAGATCTCGACGCGGCGATTTCAAATATGGGAGGTCGTTTATGCCGCTAGTCCTAACCATTCTCAGTTATCGAGGTTTTTTGTGTAGAAAATTTCAAAATTTTTTCCGACGATTTGGTCAAATTTTTCGAAAAAAACATTTTCTCGAATCCTTTCAGAACAGATCCTACTTTATAGATCTCGACGCGGCGATTTCAAATATGGGGTCGTTTGTGCCGCTAATCTAACCGTTCTCGAGTTATCGAGGGTTTTTGTGTAGAAAATTTCAAAATTTTATTCCGACGATTTGGTCGGAAATTTTACGAAAAAAAACATTTTCTCGAATCCTTTCGGAACTGATCCTACCTTATAGATCTCGACGCGGCGATTTCAAATATGGGGTCGTTTATGCCGCTAGTCCTAACCGTTCTCGATTAATAGAGTTTTATGTTTAGAAAATTTAAAAATTTTTTCCGACGATTTGGTCGGAAATTTTACGAAAAAAAACATTTTCTCGGATCCTTTCGGAACTGATCCTACCTTATAGATCTCGACGCGGCGATTTCAAATATGGGGTCGTTTGTATCGCTAGTCCTAACCGTTCTCGAGTTATCGAGGTTTTTGTGTAGAAAATTTCAAAATTTTTTTCCGACGATTTGGTCGGAAATTTTACGAAAAAAAAACATTTTCTCGAATCCTTTCGGAACTGATCCTAACTTATAGATCTCGACGCGGCGATTTCAAATATGGGGTCGTTTATGCCGCTAGTCCTAACCGTTCTCGAGTTATCGAGGTTTTTGTGTAGAAAATTTCAAAATTTTTTTCCGACGATTTGGTCGGAAATTTTACGAAAAAAAAAACATTTTCTCGAATCCTTTCGGAACTGATCCTACCTTATAGATCTCGACGCGGCGATTTCAAATATGGGGTCGTTTATGCCGCTAGTCCTAACCGTTCTCGAGTTATCGAGGTTTTTGTGTAGAAAATTTCAAAATTTTTTCCATTGATTTGGTCGGAAATTTTTCGAAAAAAACATTTTCTCGAATCCTTTCGGAACTGATCCAGTCTTATAGATCTCGACGCGGCGATTTCAAATATGGGGTCGTTTATGCCGCTGGTCCTAACCGTTCTCGAGTTATCGAGGTTTTTGTGTAGAAAATTTCAAAATTTTTTTCCGACGATTTGGTCGGAAATTTTACGAAAAAAAACATTTTCTCGAATCCTTTCGGAACTGATCCTACCTTATAGATCTCGACGCGGCGATTTCAAATATGGGGTCGTTTATGCCGCTAGTCCTAACCGTTCTCGAGTTATCGAGGTTTTTGTGTAGAAAATTTCAAAATTTTTTTCCGACTATTTGTTCGGAAATTTTTCTAAAAAAAACATATTCTCGAATTCTTTCAGAACTGATCCAGTATTATAGATCTCGACGCGGCGATTTCAAATATGGGGTCGTTTATGCCGCTAGTCGCCGTTCTCGAGTTATCGAGGGTTTTGTGTAGAAAATTTCAAAATTTTTTCCGACGATTTGGTCGGAAATTTTACGAAAAAAACATTTTCTCGAATCCTTTTCGGAACTGATCAGTCTTATAGATCTCGACGCGGCGATTTCAAATATGGGGTCGTTTATGCCGCTAGTCCTAACCGTTCTCGATTTATCGAGGTTTTTGTGTAGAAAAAATCAAAATTTTTTACGACGATTTGGTCGGAAATTTTACGAAAAAAACATTTTCCTCGGAAGATCCTTTCGGAACTGATCCTACCTTATAGATCTCGACGCGGCGATTTCAAATATGGGGTCGTTTATGCCGCTAGTCCTAACCGTTCTCGAGTTATCGAGGTTTTTGTGTAGAAAATTTCAAAATTTTTTTCCGACGATTTGGTCGAAAATTTTACGAAAAAAAAACATTTTCTCGAATCCTTTCGGAACTGATCCTATCTTATAGATCTCGACGCGGCGATTTCAAATATGGGGTCGTTTATGCCGCTAGTCCTAACCGTTCTCGAGTTATCGAGGTTTTTGTGTAGAAAATTTCAAAATTTTTTACGACCAATTGATCGGTAATTTTTCGAAAAAAAACATTTTCTCGAATCCTTTCGGAACTGATCCTATCTTATAGATCTCGACGCGGCGATTTCAAATATGGGGTCGTTTGTATCGCTAGTCCTAACCGTTCTCGAGTTATCGAGGTTTTTGTGTAGAAAATTTCAAAATTTTTTTACGACGATTTGGTCGTAAATTTTCGCAAAAAACATTTTTCTCGAATCCTTTCGGAACCCTTTGATCCTACCTTATAGATCTCGACGCTGGCGATTTCAAATATCGGGGTCGTTTGTTCCGCTAGTCCTAACCGTTCTCGAGTTATCGAGGTTTTTGTGTAGAAAATTTCAAAATTTTTTCCGACGATTTGGTCGGAAATTTTACGAAAAAACATTTTCTCGGATCCTTTCGGAGACTGATCCTAACTTATAGATCTCGACGCTGGCGATTTCAAATATAGGGTCCCCGTTTGTGTATCGCTAGTCCTAACTTCGTTCTCGAGTTATCAGGTTTTGTGTAGAAAATTTCAAAATTTTTTCTACGACGATTTGAGTCGGAAATTTTACTGAAAAAAAACATTTTCTCAGAATCCTTTCGGAACTGATCCTACCTTATAGATCTCGACGCGGCGATTTCAAATACCGGTCGATTGTAGCGCATACTCCTATGCGTTCTCGAGTTATCAGAGGGTTTTGTGTAGAAAATTTCAAAATTTTTTCCGACGATTTGGTCGGAAATTTTTCGAAAAACATTTTCTCGAATCCTTTCGGAACTGATCCTACCTTATAGATCTCGACGCGGCGATTTCAAATATGGGGTCGTTTGCACCGCTACTCCTAACCGTTCTCGAGTTATCGAGGTTTTGTGTATGAAAATTTCAGAATTTTTTCCGACGATTTGGTCGGAAATTTTACGAAAAAACATTTTCTCGAATCCAACTTTCGGAACTGATCGCTTCCTTACTGCCAGATCTCGACGCGGCGATTTCAAATATGGGGTCGTTTGTGCCGCTAGTCCTAACCGTTCTCGAGTTATCGAAAAGGGTTTTGTGTAGAAAATTTCAAAATTTTTTCCGACGATTTGGTCGGAAATTTTACGAAAAAAAACATTTTCTCGAATCCTTTCAGACTGATCCTTCCTTATAGATCTCGACGCGGCGATTTCAAATATGGGGTCGTTTATGCCGCTAGTCTAACCGTTCTCGAGTTATCGGTTTTTGTGTAGAAAATTTCAAAATTTTTTTCCGACGATTTGGTCGGAAATTTTTCGAAAAAAAACATTTTCTCGAATCCTTTCAGAACTGATCCTACCTTATAGATCTCGACGCGGCGATTTCAAATATGGGGTCGTTTATGCCGCTAGTCCTAACCGTTCTCGAGTTATCGAGGTTTTGTGTGAAAATTTCAAAATTTTTTCCGACGATTTGGTCGGAAATTTTTCGAAAAAAAACATTTTCTCGAATCCTTTCTGAACTGATCCTACCTTATAGATCTCGACGCGGCGATTTCAAATATGGGGTCGTTTATGCCGCTAGTCCTAACCGTTCTCGAGTTATCGAGGTTTTGTGTAGAAATTTCAAATTTTTTCCGACGATTTGGTCAGAAATTTTACGAAAAAACATTTTCTCGAATCCTTTCGGAACTGATCCTACCTTATAGATCTCGACGCAGCGATTTCAAATATGGGGTCGTTTATGCCGCTAGTCCTAACCGTTCTCGAGTTATCGAGGTTTTTGTGTAGAAAATTTCAAAATTTTTTTCCGACGATTTGGTCAAATTTTTCGAAAAAAAACATTTTCTCTAATACTTTCTTAACTGATCCTACCTTATAGATCTCGACGCTTCGATTTCAAATATGGGGTCGTTTATGCCGCTAGTCCTAACCGTTCTCGAGTTATCGAGGTTTTTGTGTAGAAAATTTCAAAATTTTTTCCGACGGTTGGTCGGAAATTTTACGAAAAAACATTTTCTCGAATCCTTTCGGAACTGATCCTACCTTATAGATCTCGACGCGGCGATTTCAAATATGGGGTCGTTTATGCCGCTAGTCCTAACCGTTCTCGAGTTATCGAGGGTTATGTGTAGAAAATTTCAAAATTTTTCCGACGATTTGGTCGGAAATTTTACGAAAAAAACATTTTCTCGAATCCTTTCGGAACTGATCCTAACTTATAGATCTCGACGCGGCGATTTCAAATATGGGGTCGTTTATTACGCTAGTCCTAACCGTTCTCGAGTTATCGAGGTTTTTGTGTAGAAATTTTCCAAATTTTTTTCCGACGATTTGGTCGGAAATTTTACTAAAAAAAACATTTTCTCGAATCCTTTCGGAACTGATCCTACCTTATAGATCTCGACGCGGCGATTTCAAATATGGGGTCGTTTATGCCGCTAGTCCTAACCGTTCTCGAGTTATCGAGGTTTTTGTGTAGAAAAATTCAAATTTTTTTTCCGACGATTTGGTCGGAAATTTTTCGAAATAATACATTTTCTCGAATCCTTTCGGAACTGATCCTACCTTATAGATCTCGACGCGGCGATTTCAAATATGGGGTCGTTTATGCCGCTAGTCCTAACCGTTCTCGAGTTATCGAGGTTTTTGTGTAGAAAATTTCAAAATTTTTCCGACGATTTGGTCGGAATTTTACGAAAAAAAACATTTTCTCGAATTCTTTCGGAACTGATCCTACCTTATGAATCTCGACGCGGCGATTTCAAATATGGGGTCGTTTATGCCGCTAGTCCTAACCGTTCTCGAGTTATCGAGGTTTTTGTGTAGAAAATTTCAAAATTTTTTCCGACGATTTAGTCGGAAATTTTACGAAAAAAACATTTTCTCGAATCCTTTCGGAACTGATCCAGTCTTATAGATCTCGACGCGGCGATTTCAAATGTGGGGTCGTTTATGCCGCTAGTCCTAACCGTTCTCGAGTTATCGAGGTTTTTGTGTAGAAAATTTCAAATTTTGTTTCCGACGATTTGGTAGGATACTTTTCGACTAAAAACATTTTCTCGAATCCTTTCGGAACTGATCCTACCTTATAGATCTCGACGCGGCGATTTCAAATATGGGGTCGTTTGTATCGCTAGTCCTAACCGTTCTCGAGTTATCGAGGTTTTTGTGTAGAAAATTTCAAATTTTTTTTCCGACGATTTGGTCGGAAATTTTTCGAAAAAAAACATTTTCTCGAATCCTTTCGGAACTGATCCAGTCTTATAGATCTCGACGCGGCGATTTCAAATATGGGGTCGTTTATGCCGCTAGTCCTAACCGTTCTCGAGTTATCGAGGTTTTTGTGTAGAAAATTTCAAAATTTTTTTCCGACGATTTGGTCGGAAATTTTACGACATAAAACATTTTCTCGAATCCTTTCGGAACTGATCCTACCTTATAGATCTCGACGCGGCGATTTCAAATATGGGGTCGTTTATGCCGCTAGTCCTAACCGTTCTCGAGTTATCGAGGTTTTTGTGTAGAAAATTTCAAAATTTTTTTCCGACGATTTGTACGGAATTTTTTCGTAAAAAAACATTTTCTCGAATCCTTTCGGAACTGATCCTACCTTATAGATCTCGACGCGGCGATTTCAAATATGGGGTCGTTTATGCCGCTAGTCCTAACCGTTCTCGAGTTATCGAGGTGTTGTGGGAGAAAATTGCAAATTTTTTTTACGACGATGTGGTCGGAAATTTTCGAAAAAAAAAAACATTTTTCTCTCGAATCCTTTCGGAACTGATCCTAGTCTTATAGATCTCGACGCGGCGATTTCAAACCTATGGGGTCGTTTATGCCGCTAGTCCTAACCGTTCTCGAGTTATCAGGGTTTTTGTGTGAAAATTTCAAAATTTTTTTTTTTTTCCGACGATTTGGTCGGAAATTTTACGAAAAAAAACATTTTCTCAGATCCTTTCGGAACTGATCCTACCTTATAGATCTCGACATGCGGCGATTTCAAATATGGGGTCGTTTATGCCGCTAGTCTAACCATTCTCGAGTTATCGAGGGTTTTTGTGTAGAAAATTTCAAAATTTTTTCCGACGATTTGGTCGGAAATTTTACGAAAAAAACATTTTCTCGAGATCCTTTCGGAACTGATCCTACCTTATAGATCTCGACGCGGCGATTTCAAATATGGGGTCGTTTGTGCCGCTAGTCCTAACCGTTCTCGAGTTATCGAGGTTTTTGTGTAGAAAATTTCAAAATTTTTTCCGACGATTTGGTCAGAAATTTTACGAAAAAACATTTTCTCGAATCCTTTCGGAACTGATCCAGTCTTATAGATCTCGACGCGGCGATTTCAAATATGGGGTCGTTTGTGGCGCTAGTCATAACCGTTCTCGAGTTATCGAGGTTTTGTGTAAAATTTCAAAATTTTTTCCGACGATTTGGTCGGAAATTTTACGAAAAACATTTTCTCGAATCCTTTCGGAACTGATCCTACCTTATAGATCTCGACGCGGCGATTTCAAATATGGGGTCGTTTGTATGCCCGCTGGTCCTAACCGTTCTCAGTTATCGAGGTTTTTGTGTAGAAAATTTCAAAATTTTTTTCCGACGATTTGGTCGGAAATTTTACGAAAAAAAACATTTTCTCGAATTCTTTCGGAACTGATCCTACCTTATTGATCTCGACGCGGCGATTTCAAATATGGGGTCGTTTATGCCGCTGGTCCTAACCGTTCTCGAGTTATCGAGGTTTTTGTGTAGAAAATTTCAAAATTTTTTTTCAAAACGACGGTTGGTCGGAAATTTTTCGAAAAACATTTTCTCGTATCCTTTCGGAACTGATCCTACCTTATAGATCTCGACGCGGCGATTTCAAATATGGGGTCGTTTGTAACGCTAGTCCTAACCGTTCTCGAGTTATCGAGGGTTTTTATATGGAAAATTTCAATTTTTTCCGACGATTTGGTCGGAAATTTTCGAAAAAACATTTTCTCGAATCCTTTCGGAACTGATCCTACCTTATAGATCTCGACGCGGCGATTTCAAATATGGGGTCGTTTATGCCGCTAGTCCTAACCGTTCTCGAGTTATCGAGGTTTTTGTGTAGAAAATTTCAAAATATTTATACGAAGATTTGGTCGGAAATTTTTCGAAAAAACATTTTTCTCGAATCCTTTCGGAACTGATCCTACCTTATAGATCTCGACGCGGCGATTTCAAATATGGGGTCGTTTGTAGAGCTAGTAATAACAGTTCTCGTGTGATAGAGGGTTTTGTGTAGAAAATTTCAAAAATTTTTTCCGACGATTTGGTCAAATTTTCGAAAAACTAAATTTTCTCGAATCCTTTCGGAACTGATCCTACCTTATAGATCTCGACGCGGCGATTTCAAATATGGGGTCGTTTGTATCGCTAGTCCTAACCGTTCTCGAGTTATCGAGGTTTTTGTGTAGAAAATTTCAAAATTTTTTTTCCGACGATTTGGTCGGAAATTTTACGAAAAAAAACCTTTTCTCGAATCCTTTCGGAACTGATCCTACCTTATAGATCTCGACGCGGCGATTTCAAATATGGGGTCGTTTGTATCGCTAGTCCTAACCGTTCTCGAGTTATCGAGGTTTTGTGTAGAAAATTTCAAAATTTTTTCCGACGATTTGGTCTGGAAATTTTCAAAAAAACATTTCTCGAATCCTTTCGGAACTGATCCTACCTTATAGATCTCGACGCGGCGATTTCAAATATGGGGTCGTTTATGCCGCTAGTCCTAACCCGTTCTCGAGTTATCGAGGTTTTTGTGTAGAAAATTTCAAAATTTTTTTCCGACGATTTGGTCAGGAATTTTTCGAAAAAACATTTTCTCAGAATCCTTTCGGAACTGATCCTACCTTATAGATCTCGACGCGGCGATTTCAAATATGGGGTCGTTTATGCCGCTAGTCCTAACCGTTCTCGAGTTATAGAGTTTTTTGTGTAGAAAATTTCAAAATTTTTTCCGACGATTTGGTCAAATTTTACGAAAAAAAACATTTTCTCGAATCCTTTCGGAACTCATCCTCTCTTATAGAACTCGACGCGGCGATTTCAAATATGGGGTCGTTTCGCCGCTAGTCCTAACCGTTCTCGAGTTATCGGGTTTTTGTGTAAAATTTCAAATTTTTTCCGACGATTTGGTCGGAAATTTTTCCAAAACATTTTCTCAGATCGCTTTCGGAACTGATCTACCTTATAGATCTCGACGCAGCGATTTCAAATATGGGGTCGTTTGTATCGCTAGTCCTAACCGTTCTCGAGTTATCAGGTTTTTGTATAGAAAATTTCAAAAATTTTTTCCGACGATTTGGTCGGAAATTTTTCGAAAAAAACATTTTCTCAGAATCCTTCAGGAACTGATCCTACCTTATAGATCTCGACGCGGCGATTTCAAATATGGGGTCGTTTATGCCGCTAGTCTAACCGTTCTCGAGTTATCGAGGTTTTTATGTAGAAATTTCAAAATTTTTCCGACGATTTGGTCAAATTTTTCGAAAAAAACATTTTCTCGAATCCTTTCGGAACTGATCCAGTCTTATAGATCTCGACGCGGCGATTTTCAAATATGGGGTCATTTGTACCGCTAGTCCTAACCGTTCTCGAGTTATCAGGGTTTTTGTGTAGAAAATTTCAAAATTTTTTTCCGACGATTTGGTCAGGGAAATTTTTCGAAAAAACATTTTTCTCGAATCCTTTCGGAACTGATCCTACCTTATAGATCTCGACGCGGCGATTTCAAATGGCATAGGGGTCGTTTATGCCGCTGGTCCTAACCGTTCTCGAGTTATCGAGGGTTTTGTGTAGAAAATTTCAAAATTTTTTCCGACGATTTGGTCGGAAATTTTTCGAAAAAACATTTTCTCGAATCCTTTCGGAACTGATCCTACCTTATGGATCTCGACGCGGCGATTTCAAATATGGGGTCGTTTATGCCGCTAGTCCTAACCGTTCTCGAGTTATCGAGGTTTTGTATGGAAAATTTCAATTTTTTCGACGATTTGGTCAAAGTTTTTCGAAAAAAACATTTTTCTCGAATCCTTTCGGAACTGATCCTACCTTATAGATCTCGACGCGGCGATTTCAAATATGGGGTCGTTTGTATCGCTAGTCCCTAACCGTTCTCGAGTTATCGAGGGTTTTATGTAGAAAATTTCAAATTTTTTTCCGACGATTTGGTCAGGAAATTTTACGAAAAAAAAACATTTTCTCGAATCCTTTCAGAACTGATCCTACCACGCTATAGATCTCGACGCGGCGATTTCAAATATGGGGTCGTTTATGCCGCTAGTCCCTAACCGTTCTCGAGTTATCGAGGGTTTTTGTGTGAAAATTTCAAAATTTTTCCGACGATTTGGTCGGAAATTTTTTCGAAAAAACATTTTCTCGAATCCTTTTTCGGAACTGATCCTACCTTATAGATCTCGACGCGGCGATTTCAAATATGGGGTCGTTTTTATCGCTAGTCCTAACCGATTCTCGAGTTATCGAGGTTTTGTGTAGAAAATTTCAAAATTTTTCCGACGATTTGGTCGGAAATTTTACGAAAAAACATTTTCTCGAATCCTTTCGGAACTGATCCTACCTTATAGATCTCGACGCGGCGATTTCAAATATGGGGTCGTTTATTGCCGCTAGTCCTAACCGTTCTCGAGTTATCGAGGTTTTGTGTAGAAAATTTCAAAATTTTTTCCGACGATTTGGTCGGAAATTTTTCGAAAAAAACATTTTCTCAGATCCTTTCGGAACTGATCCTACCTTATAGATCTCGACGCGGCGATTTCAAATATGGGGTCGTTTATCCCGCTGGTCCTAACAGTTCTCGTGTTCTCGAGGTTTTTGTATAAAATTTCAAAATTTTTTTCCGTAGTTTTGGTCGGTAATTTTTAGTAAAAAAAACATTTTCTCGAATCCTTTCGGAACTGATCCTACCTTATAGATCTCGACGCGGCGATTTCAAATATGGGGTCGTTTGTATCGCTAGTCCTAACCGTTCTCGAGTTATCGAGGTTTTTGTGTAGAAAATTTCAAAATTTTTTTCCGACGATTTGGTCGGAAATTTTACGAAAAAAACATTTTCTCGAATCCTTTCGGAACTGATCCTACCTTATAGATCTCGACGCGGCGATTTCAAATATGGGGTCGTTTGTATCGCTAGTCCTAACCGTTCTCGAGTTATCGAGGGTTTTGTGTAGAAAATTTCAAAATTTTTTTCCGACGATTTGGTCGGAATTTTTCGGAAAAAAAAAATTTTCTCGAATCCTTTCAGACTGATCCAGTCTTATAGATCTCGACGCGGCGATTTCAAATATGGGGTCGTTTATGCCGCTGGTCTAACCGTTCTCAGTTATCGAGGTTTTGTGTATAAAATTTCAGATTTTTTCCGACGATTTGGTCGAAATTTTTCGAAAAAAAACATTTTCTCGAATCGCTTTCGGAACTGATCCTACCTTATAGATCTCGACGCGGCGATTTCAAATATGGGGTCGTTTATGCCGCTAGTCCTAACCGTTCTCGAGTTATCGAGGTTTTTGTGTAGAAAGTTTCAAAATTTTTTCCGAGCGATTTGGTCGGAAATTTTCGAAAAAAACATTTCTCGAATCCTTTCGGTACTGATCCTACCTTATAGATCTCGACGCGGCGATTTCAAATATGGGGTCGTTTGTATCGCTAGTCCTAACCGTTCTCGAGTTATCGAGGTTTTGTGTAGAAAATTTCGATTTTTCCGACGATTTGGTCGGAAATTTTACGAAAAAACATTTTCTCGAGATCCTTTCGGAACTGATCCCTACCTTATAGATCTCGACGCGGCGATTTCAAATATGGGGTCGTTTATGCCGCTAGTCTAACCGTTCTCGAGTTATCGAGGTTTTTGTGTAGAAAATTTCAAATTTTTTTCCGACGATTTGGTCGAAATTTTTCGAAAAAACATTTTCTCGAATCCTTTCGGAACTGATCCTACCTTTATAGATCTCGACGCGGCGATTTCAAATATGGGGTCGTTTATGCCGCTAGTCCTAACCGTTCTCGAGTTATCGAGGTTTTTGTGTGAAAATTTCAAATTTTTTTCCGACGATTTGGTCAGGAAATTTTCGAAAAAACATTTTCTCAGATCCTTTCGGAACTGATCCTAGTCTTATAGATCTCGACGCGGCGATTTCAAATATGGGGTCGTTTATGCCGCTAGTCCTAACCGTACACGAGATATCGAGGTTTTTGTGTAAAATTTCAAATTTTTTCCGACGATTTGGTCGGAAATTTTCGAAAAAAACATTTTCTCGAGATCCTTTCGGAACTGATCCTAACCTATAGATCTCGACGCGGCGATTTCAAATATGGGGTCGTTGTACATCGCTAATTCTAACCGTTCTCGAGTTATCGAGGTTTTGTATGAAAATTTCAAAATTTTTTTCCGCCGCTTTGGTCGGAAATTTTACGAAAAAAAACATTTTCTCGAATCCTTTCGGAACTGATCCTACCTTATAGATCTCGACGCGGCGATTTCAAATATGGGGTCGTTTATGCCGCTAGTCCTAACCGTTCTCGAGTTATCGAGGTTTTTGTGTATAAAATTTCAAAATTTTTTTCCGACGATTTGGTCGGAAATTTTACGAAAAAAAACATTTTCTCGAATCCTTTCGGAACTGATCCTACCTTATAGATCTCGACGCGGCGATTTCAAATATGGGGTCGTTTATGCCGCTAGTCCTAACCGTTCTCTCGAGTTATCGAGGTTTTTGTGTAGAAAATTTCAAATTTTTTCCGACGATTTGGTCGGAAATTTTTCAGGTGTCAATTTTGTAACAGAAATTTCAAATTTTTTTTTCCGCTGATTTAGTCGGAAAAAACATTTTCTCGAATCCTTTCGGAACTGATCCTACCTGTATAGATCTCGACGCAGCGATTTCAAATATGGGTCGTTTATGCCGCTAGTCCTAACCGTTCTCTCAAGAATTATCGAGGTTTTTGCTGTAGAAAATTTCAAAATTTTTTCCGACGATTTGGTCGGAAATTTTCGAAAAAAACATTTTCTCGAATTCTTTCAGAACTGATCCTAACCTTATAGATCTCGACGCGGCGATTTCAAATATGGGGTCGTTTATGCCGCTAATCTAACCGTTCTAGAGTTATCGAGGTTTTTGTATAGAAAATTTCAAATTTTTTCCGACGATTTGGTCAGGAAATTTTTACGAAAAAAACATTTTCTCGAATCCTTTCAGAACTGATCCTACCTTATAGATCTCTCGACGTTGCGATTTCAAATATAGGGGTCGTTTGTGCCGCTAGTCCTAACCGTTCTCGAGTTATCGGTTTTTGTGTAAGAAAATTTCAAATTTTTTCCGCCGATTTGGTCGGAAATTTTATTACAAAAAACATTTTCTCGAATCCTTTCGGAACTGATCCTACCTTATAGATCTCGACGCGGCGATTTCCAATATGGGGTCGTTTGTATCGCTAGTCCTAACCGTTCTCGAGTTATCAGGTTTTGTGTAGAAAATTTCAAATTTTTTCCGACGATTTGGTCGGAAATTTTCGAAAAAACATTTTCTCGAATCCTTTCGGAACTGATCCTACCTTATAGATCTCGACGCGGCGATTTCAAATATGGGGTCGTTTGTGCCGCTAGTCCTAACCGTTCTCGAGTTATCGAGGGTTTTGTGTAGAAATTTCAAAATTTTTTTCCGACGATTTGGTCGGAAATTTTTCGAAAAAACATTTTTCTCGAATCCTTTCGGAACTGATCCTACCTTATAGATCTCGACGCGGCGATTTCAAATATGGGGTCGTTTGTGCCGCTACTCCTAACCGTTCTCGAGTTATCGAGGTTTTTGTGTAAATAATTTCAAAATTTTTTTCCGACGATTTGGTCGGAAATTTTGCGAAAAAACATTTTCTCGAATCCTTTTCGGAACTGATCCTACCTTTATAGATCTCGACGCAGCGATTTCAAATATGGGGTCGTTTGTATCGCTAGTCCTAACCGTTCTCGAGTTATCGAGGTTTTTGTGTAGAAATTTCAAAATTTTTTCCGACGATTTGGTCAAATTTTCGAAAAAAACATTTTCTCAGAATCTTTCGGAACTGATCCTACCTTATAGATCTCGACGCGGCGATTTCAAATATGGGGTCGTTGTATGCGCGCTAGTCCTAACCGTTCTCGAGTTATCAGGTTTTTGTGTAGAAAATTTCAAATTTTTCCGACGATTTGGTCGGAAATTTTCGAAAAAAAACATTTTCTCGAATCCTTTCGGAACTGATCCTACCTTATAGATCTCGACGCGGCGATTTCGGAAATATGGGGTCGTTTATGCCGTCTAAGGTCCTAACCGTTCTCGAGTTATCGAGGTTTTTGTGTAGAAAATTTCAAAATTTTTTCCGACGATTTGGTCGGAAATTTTCGAAAAAAACATTTTCTCAGATCTTTTCGGAACTGATCAGTCTACCTTATAGATCTCGACGCGGCGATTTCAAATATGCAGGGTCGTTTGTGCCGCTAGTCCTAACCGTTCTCGAGTTATCGAGGTTTGAAAATTTCAAATTTTTTTTTCCGACGATTTTGGTCAAATTTTCGAAAAACATTTTCTCAGATCCTTTCAGAACTGATCCTACCTTATAAGATCTCGACGCGGCGAATTTCAAATATGGGGTCGTTTGTGCGCCGCTAGTCCTAACCGTTCTCGAGGTTATCGAGGTTTTGTGTAGAAAGTTTCAAATTTTTTCCGACGATTTGGTCGGAAATTTTTGAAAAAAACATTTTTCCTCAGAATCCTTTTCTGGAACTGATCCTACCTTATAGATCTCGACGCGGCGATTTCAAATATGGGGTCGTTTATGCGCTAGTCCTAACCGTTCTCGAGTTGATCGAGGTTTTTGTGTAGAAAATTTCAAAATTTTTTTCCGACGATTTGGTCGAAAAAAACATTTTCTCGAATCCTTTCGGAACTGATCCTACCTTATAGATCTCGACGCGGCGATTTCAAATATGGGGTCATTTGTACCGCTCTAACCTATTCCGTTCTCAGTTATCGAGGGTTTTGTGTAGAAAATTTCAAATTTTTTCCGACGATTTGGTCGGAAATTTTACGAAAAAAAACATTTTCTCGAATCTTTCCAGAACTGATCCTACCATATAGATCTCGACGCGGCGATTTCAAATATGGGGTCGTTTGCACGCTAGTCTAACCATTCTCGAGTTATCAGGTTTTTGTGTAGAAAATTTCAAATTTTTTCCACGACGATTTGGTGATCCGGAAATTTTCAAAAAAAACATTTTCTCGAATCCTTTCGGAACTTGATCCTACCTTATAGATCTCGACGCAGCGATTTCAAAATATGGGGTCATTTACTTGCCACTAGTCCTAACCGTTCTCAGAGTTATCGAGGTTTTTGTGTCAGAAAATTTCCAAAATTTTTTTCTGACGATTTGGTCAGGAAATTTTACGAAAAAAACATTTTCTCAGAATCGCTTCGGAACTGATCCTATAGATCTCTCGACACGGCGATTTCAAATATGGGGTCGTTTTATGCCGCTAGTCTAACCGTTCTCGAGTTATCAGGTTTTTGTGTAATTTCAAAATTTTTTCCGACGATTTGGTCGGAAATTTTTAGAAAAAAAACATTTTCTCAGGTCCTTTCCAGGAACTGATCCTACCTTATAGATCTCGACGCGGCGATTTCAAATATGGGGTCGTTTATGCCGCCTAGTCCTAACCGTTCTCGAGTTATCGAGGTTTTGTAGAAAATTTTAATTTTTCGACGATTTGATGCGATTTTCGAAAAAAACATTTTCTCAGAATCCTTTCAGAACTGATCCTAACACTTATAGATCTCGACGCGGCGATTTCCGGTAAATATAACCATTTATGCCGCTAGTCCTAACCGTTCTCGAGTTATCGAGGTTTTTGTGTAAAATTTCAATTTTCCCGACGATTTGTTCGGAAATTTTTGAAAAAACATTTTCTCGAATCTTTCGGAACTGATCCTGTATAGATCTCGACGCGGCGATTTCAAATGTATGACGGTCATTCATACCATAGCTGCTCCTAACCGTTCTCGAGTTATCGAGAGGTTTTGTATAGAAATTTCAAATTTGCTCCGACGATTTGCGACAGAGTTTTTTCGAAAAAAACATTTTCTCAGATCTTTTCGGAACTGATCTAACACATATAGATCTCGACGCGGCGATTTCAAATATAAGGTCGTTTGTACGCTAGTCCTAACATTTCTCGAGTTATCGAGGTTTTTGTATGAAATTTCCAATTTTTTAGACGGGTTGTTCGGAAATTTTTCAAAAAACATGTTTCTCAATTCTTTTCGGAACTGATCCCTGCTTATAGATCTCGACGCGGCGATTTCAAATATGGGGTCGTTCTGTTGCATACTCCTAACCGTTCTCGAGTTATCGGGGTTTTATATGAAAATTTCGAAATTTTTTTCCGGCTGATTTGGTCTGGGTACTGAAAAAACATTTTCTCGAAGATCGCTTTCCAGACTGATCTAGTCTATAAGTCTCGACGCGGCGATTTCAAATATGGGGTCATTTATGTCCAGCTGAGTCCTAACCATTCTCGAGTTATCAGGGTTTTGTGTAGAAAATTTCAAATTTTTTCCGACGATTTGGTCAAATTTTTCCAGCATTTTCTCGAATCCTTTCACAACTGATCCTACCTTATAGATCTCGACGCGGCGATTTCAAATGTAGAATCTATGCCGCTACCCTTCTCTAACCGTTCTCGAGTTATCGGGTTTTGGCCTTCAAAACTTTCAAAATTTTTTTCCGACGATTTGGTCAAATTTTTTCGAAAAAAACATTTTCTCAAATCGCTTCTGGGCTGATCCTATCTTATAGATCTCGACGCGGCGATTTCAAATGCTGGTCAGAACTTTTACCCGCTAGTCCTAACCGTTCTCTGAGTTATCGAAAGTTTTGTGTAGAAATTTAAAATTTTTTCCGACGATTTGGTCGGAAATTTTCGAAAAAACATTTTCTCAGATCCTTTCGGAACTGATCCTACCTTATATAGATCTCAGCGCGGCGTTTGGAACAAATATAGGTTGTAATTCATTGTACACTACCTCTAACCGTTCTCTCTCTCTCGAGTTGTCGAGGTTTTAACCGCCAATTTTTTCCATATTTGGTCAGGCTGGCTCTATTTTCTCAGGTGCGCAAGTCCTACCTTATAGATCTCGACGCGGCGGTTTCGTGGGTCGTTTATGCCATGGTCCTAACCATTCTCAGTTATCACGGGGTTTTATGTGCTGAAAATTTCAAAATTTTTTCCGACGATTTACGGTCAATTTTTCGAAAAAAAAACATTTTCTCGGATCCTTTCG